>JAHXMQ010003857.1:807620-842103 GCA_020466415.1 Ammodramus savannarum pratensis
ATCCATCCATCCATGCATCCATCCATCCATCCATCCATCCTCCCGGGCTGGGATGGAGAGCCCGGGGATGCAGCTCTGCTGTGTCCCCACCTGGTGCCACCACAGGTGCAGCCCCTGCCCCACTGTGCCCCACAGAACTCACCTGTCCTGCTGGCACCAGGCCAGGGAGGAAGAGAAAATTCCCAGCCCATAATCATCTTTTGCTTCCTGAGTAAATGTTCTCTCTTCCACTATTTTTGCAGTTTTTTCCCCGCGAGACTGAGGATCTGGAAGTCCTGCAAGTAGTCCCACCACAGGACAAGGGGGTCAGAATATGAGGACCAAAGGGGAGTGAGAGCCATGGAAAGGAGACAGAAATCCAGGGGGTCCCAAGGCTGGAGACAGCTCTGCACTGAGCACCAAATGCTGTCCCCAAGTGGGGTTGTCACAGCCAGCCTCAGTAAGATCAATATTTATCCCTAATTAAAGCAAACAACACGAACACTGAGATGTGTGTAGACCCCAAATATATTAAACCAAGCAGCTCTTTTTTCAAACCCATTAAACCAAGCAGCACTTTTTTCCAGCATTATTTAAGCTAAGGTTTCTTTAGTTCTAACCACAGTCTAACAGAAGCATCACCCCTCCATGTGGGGTCCTGGAGATGCTCAGCCCAGGCCTGAGCAGTTCTGGCCCAGTTGGACACTTAAAGCCCTCCCCACGTTTTGTGATTCATCTGCACAGTGAAAATCCCAAATACCCCCTCAGAACTGCCCCTGCCCATCCACACTTGGGGCAGCACCACTGGGAAACAGAGTCCCCCCACCCATCCCTTTGCTTGACCCCTCTTTGCCTTTGGGGGAGGTTTGGGGTTGTTGTCATTTCATCTGGAGACCAGACACCAGCATTGCTGCTGGAGAGGGTGGGAGGGAGCTGGGGTGGGATGAGGACCCTGTGGTGGGATGAGGACCCTGCCCTCGGGGAGCAGAGGCAGCAGCTGCTCCACCACCCCCAGTGCCAGCTGGAATTCCCAAATCAGGGACACCGGGGGCATGTGTGGGTGGCAGGGATCACTCCACAAAGGCAGGACCTGACCCTGGCACCCCTCAGACCCTGGTGGGCACCATCCCTGGCAGTGCTTGGGCACCTCAGACACAGGGTGATAAAGTAAAACCAGTTTGCAACAAGTCCATTTTCCTCCAGGAACTGGGCAAAGCCTCTGGATTCTCTGCATCCTCCGGGGTCAGGGGCTGCCTCCTCCCCACAGAGCCTGGGGCCCAGGGGCCAAATGCCAGACACAGGGAGCACAACGTGACATCAGGAGAGAGCAGGAAAGGCAGCCAGGCTCTGCCGGCACCTCCCTCGAGTCTGGGAGGAAAAAAATCCCTGGAGGTGCCAAGGGAGTTAAAATAAATAAATATCCCTGGTGACACGGGTAATGGGACCCTGAGCTCCTTCAGGAACTGAGGCAGAGGAGCTGAACCCCAAAATCCCCCTCCTCCCTGCACCCTGAGATCCCCCATGCCCCCTGCACCCCAAATTCCTGCTCCCCCCTGTGCCATCCCCTGCAGGACCAGACCATGCAGAATGAATGACCCTGCTCAAACATTTCAAAGCAATGGAGGCAAACCCTTATCTTCCACAGGAAAAGAATTATTTTATTAAGCATTTTTAAACAGCTACTTAACATTTACTCAAGATAAAAATATGTACAATATCCCACCTTGAAGGCGGCTCCAAAATATAAACACTGTACCTCTCCCGAGAGAAAAACAGAATATTCTTCTCTTCAAAAAAAAAAAAAAAAGACAACCCAGAAACAAGAATACATTCATATTTCTCACTTCTTTATGCTCAAGTAGTTATACAAATAATAGACATCTGAAACGTTTAAACTTTTAATATATTTATATAATATATATATATATTTATAACAGGATTTTACAAATAAAGGCAACAACTTTATACCAAAAAAACCCGAAAAACCAACAACAAAATAAACGTTAGAACACAATCTGCAATCAAGCATAGTGCATCTCAACAGCTGGTGCAATGGGAGGGCGACATGAGGATCCAGACAGGGGCTCTGCTCACCAGTTCTCAAAACCAGTAAGATAAAAAACCCACCAAAGAGCACTGCCTTTAGCAGTGAAGTTTGGGGGTTTTGAATTAAAAAGGAGCTAAAGTGGAGAGGATGTTGCTCTGGGGAGGAAGCCCCTTGCAGCTCACAGGACAGGAGTCACCACCCGGCCCCGCTCCCCTTAACGCGGGACGTGAGCCAGGTGTGCCAGGAGGGATCCAGGTGCTCCAGCCCTGCTGGGATGGGGCTGCTGGGCAACCCCAGCCCTGCCGCTCTCCCAGGGCACTGCCAGGGGCACGGATGGGCACGGATGGCGCTGCAGCCCCGGCTGGAGCGCTCCCTGCGGCCGGGAAAGCCGCGGTGCCTCCGGGGCAGCGGCAGCGCAGGAGCCGGGGGGGACACAGGAGGAGAGCCCGGGGACAGCGCAGCTCCTCCCGACCCGGCCATCCCGGGACAGCTCCTTCCAGCCCGGCCATCCCAGGGACGGCTCCTTCCAACCCCGCCATCCCAGGGACGGCTCCTTCCAACCCCGCCATCCCAGGGACGGCTCCTCTCGGCCCCGCGATGGCTCCTCCCGACCCGGCATCCCGGGACAGCTCCTCCCGAGCCGGCCCAACGGAGCAGCTCAAGTTACAGGAAGGGCGCAGGTTAATTTATGTAATAGATGTACACCATGGAAAGCTCCAAGCAGCAGCTACCTTTTATTTCGTAAAAAAATATCTATGTCTCAGCAAAGGTGTGGAGAGAAACCTGTCATGGGTCTGTCTGCCTGATCTGTGTGTGACCAGGCAGTGACCACTGCCCTGCTCCTCCTGGACTCAAAATGGCATTGTCACCATCCCCAGTGGCCACTGCCCTGCTCCTCCTGGTGACATTGCTGTCCCTGCAGTGACCACTGCCCTGCTCCTGCTGTGCTCAGGTGGCATTGCCACCGTCACCCCTGTGGGGTCACTGGGACAGCAGCCCAGCTCAGCTGAGCCAGCAGGGCCGCTGCCTCCAGAGCCGCTCAGGGAAGTACCGTGGTTTATATTAATATATTTTGTATTCACAGACCCTCAAACCAGGCCTGCCCAATGGAATATTTCTTCACAGCTTTGCAATAGATTCTCAGCTGACTGAGTCAACTGTCGCTCTGTAGATGTGGAGAGGGAAGAAGGGAAGGGGCCAAGCACAAAATCCTTCTTTAATCTTTTGGAAGCAGTTGTCAATCGCTAACCTGGGCGCATCCTTCATCCTTCTCCAAGCTACCTGACAAGTCAGAGAAAAGGGGATTTAGCTTCCTACACACAGTGAACCTTGTCCCCACACCTCAGTCCAGCCAATATATAAAAGTGAAACAGTCTCTCAAACTAAAAAAAAAACCAAAAAAAAGGAAAAAAAGAGTAAAACCAGTCACACTGTGCTCAGTCTTTGGTTTCCAAGTTCAAAGGAGGAATCTGCTTCAAAGCTTGAAGCAGAGCCGAGGAGTCGATGGGGGAATGGGCCGGTACAGGAGAAGGGAGTCTCTGGGGCATCAGCAGAGGCGGGGAGATTTTGTCGGGGTTCATGAAGCCCGTCAGAGCCGCGGCAGAGGCGGGCAGGCTGGGGTACAGCACGGGAACCGAGGCCGGGTACCAGCACTTCTCCAGCATGGGCAGGTAGGCGGTGGCGGACGGCGGGATCAGGTAGAAAGGCAGGCACAGGGGAGGCTGGTGAGCGTGGGGGCCCAGGAAGCCGCTGGCAGGGCCCATCATGTCACTGCCAAAGGGGCCCTCGTCCTGCGGCGACTCCAGCCTGCTCCTTTTGGCCGGCGGGTCCTCAGTCTCTTGCTTAATAGAGCTTATTCTCTCCTGGACAGCGTACTTGAGGTCGGTATCCTTTTTGAAATAGGGCTGCTCCGATTTGGAGTCGCTTTTGTCCAGCTCCCCCCCGTACCCGCTGTCCGTGTCCGTGTCGCTGCCGCTCTGCTCCCCGCTGGAGTGAGTGAATGTCCGCTGGATCACGGGCACGCAGTTCTTGCCGTGGCCCTCGCCCGCCGCGCCCAGCGGCGCCGGCTTCTCCTTCAGGTCCAGCATTTTGGGAGGGATGTCCCCGGGCTTGCGGGCCGCCCCGCCCTGCAGCACCTCGCTGGCCATCCGGTGCAGGTGGCTGACCAGCTGCGACGACTTCAGCTCCTTGCCGTTCTCGTGCTTTGCCAGGTATTGCAGCATTTCCTTGGCACACATCTGGAAACCGGATCGAAACATTTCCTGGCTGGAATCGAGGTTTCTCGATGACAGGTCACCTAAGGAAACATTAACAGAAAGAAATTAAAAATTAACAACATGCTAAATAGTTCCATTTCCAGCTCCGAGGCGGGCCGGAGGCGATGTTGGACTTGGGTTACAGCACAGCCAGAGGGGAGTGCGATGGCCAAGCTGGACTCTATGAACAGAAATCCCCAGATTTCTGCAGAAAAGGACAATTCCATTGGAACATCCACCTGTCCACTTTTACGTAATAAGTAAAAGTGCTGCCTGCTCGTTTTTGCTATTTACTGTAAAATCCACTTCCGACAGGTACCGGAGTGCGGAGAGGGGAGTGAGTCAAGCTGTGGCTTCCCCAGGAAAGCCCCGGGGAGGGCAGGGTGCACCTGGGGGCAGGCAGCTCCAGCCCTGCCAGCCCCAGGGGACGCGGCGGCTCCCGCAGCTCCACTGCACTCCCTGTGGCTGCCGGGGCACCGACCGTGCCTCCAAAAAATTCGGGTTTGCTGTATCCGATTCACGTGAGAGCCACATGTGAAATCAGCAGGAGGAAGTGCATCTGAGGCTGATAAGCTGAAGCACCAGGTCCCCTCTGCCTGCAGAGCTCAGGCCAGCTCGGTTATAAAGAAACTTAAAAAGGTGTGTATAGAAAGCAGATTTATATCTATTTCCAGAGACAACAGCCAAATAAACCAGACTGGGTTATCTAAAGCTCACAAACACAAATGGGGAGAACCGAATGGCTTTGGAGAGAACCTCACAGCAAACCTGGGCTGTAACTAAAACTACTTCAAACCCGGTTTAATTTCAAACAACTCCCAGGGCACTCTGCACTGACCATCTTGAGCAATGCATCTTTTTTTGTGAAAGCTCACAAGCAAAGCCTGAGAAAATGACAGCATGAAAGGCCGGGATTCCTGCCTGCTCCCTTCCCGGGAACAAGGTGTCACAACCGCATTTCACAGGCTCCCCGGGGAAAGCCCATAACACACACACACACACACAGAGGCTCTCGCCCTGCCGGCTCAACACTCACCCGCCTGCAAACCGCTCTGCAGCGCGATGATCTTCTGCTGCTGCTGCTCGATGAGGTTGGTCAGTGCCTTCACGTGCTTCAAGGTGAGCTCCAGAACCACAGCCTTCTCCAGGTGACCTAGAGTCTGGGAGCACAGGGACACGTTGGCACCCGCCCTGCATTCGCCGCCGGCTCGGCCACGCAGGCAGGAGCCGCCAGCCCTTCCCGGGAGCCGCGGGAGGACGGGCACGGTGAGACCGGAGCGGGCAGGAGCACCACCGGCAACACTCCGCGGAAATAAGTTAAAAAGCAGCCTGCGGAAAAGGCTCTCGGGGAACCCTGCGGGTACTTTCTGACCGCCGCATAGCCCGGAGAGAAGCGTTTTATTTATCGGTTCTGCTGCCCCTGCTGGCACCGTGACCGGGGACGGCCCGGCGGGCAGCTCCCGCAGGGACCCGCAGCTCCCGGGGAACTTTGGGACGCGCCTACAGCCTGCCGGGGCGTGCGGCACCACGGAAAAAAAATAAAAATAAAAATAAAAACCCACCCCAGACCGGCGTGAAGCGGCAGCAGAGCGCGGCCGCGGGGAGCCCCGTCCCTCCGCTCGCACCTACCGTCAGCTTGAGGTGCTCGGGCAGCAGGTCCTTCAGCTGCGCGATGCACTCGTTGATCCTGTCGCGCCTCTTCTTCTCGATCAGCCGGTGCGGCAGCTTGTAGGTCTCCTGCGGGGCCGGGGCAGCGGGTCAGCGGGGGGACAGCCCGGCTCAGCCCAGCCCAGCCCCGCTGCTCCCGTCCCGTCCCGACCCGAGCGCGCCGGGAGCGGCCGAGCCCCCGCCCCGGGAGCGCCGTCACGGGCGCGCACCGGCCGATTCACCCCGTTAACCCCCATTCACCCCGTTAACCCCAATTACCTTATCGCCCCTCGCTGTCTGCCCGTCACCCCCCATTTACCTTGTTGTCCTCGCTCCTCTTTAATCCCCTCCGGGGCTTGTACACCTGGTACATGTGCGCGAAGTCCAGCCTGCACGGGCGAGAGGAGAGCAGCGCGTTACCCCGGTCCCGGAGCCGGCGGGGCCGCTCCCCGGAGAGCCCCCCGAGCCCCCGAAGCCCCCCGCTTACCCGGGCAGGTCTCCGCTCTCCAGGGCGGGCAGCTTGCCCAGGCAGCCGGGCGGGGGCTGCGCGCTGGGGATGCGCTCCATGGCGGGGGGCGCGGGCGGGCAGGGGCGCTCAGGGGCTGCGGGCGCTGCCGGTGCCGGTACCGGGGCCGCTGCCGCTGCTGCTCATGCCGCGCCCGCGCCGCGCGGGCTGAGGAGCGGCGGGCGGCCGCGGGCCGGGTTAAATGCGGGCGAGTGGGTGGACGGGAGCGACGTGCGGAGCCCTGTGACCGCCGGCACGTCTGGCGGCCCCGGCGCCCCCGCCCCGCCGTCACATGAGCCTCACGTGGCGGCGGCGCGGGGGGAGGCGGGGCCGCGCCTCCGGGCCCCCCCCGCACGTGTGTCCCGGCGCGGCGGGGCCGGGCTGTGCCATACAGTGCCGTGCCATACAGTGCCGTGCCGTGCCATACAGTGCCGTGCCATACAGTGCCTTGCTATACAGTCCCTTGCTGTGCCACCCCACGCCATAAAGTGGCATACCGTGTCGTGCCATACCGTGCCATGCTGTGCCATATCGTGCCGTGCCACACAGTGCCGTGCCGTACAGTGCCGTGCCGTGCCATACAGTGCCTTGCCATCCCATACAGTGCCTTGCTATACAGTCGCTTGCTGTGCCACCCCACGCCATAAAGTGTCATACTGTGCCGTGCCATACCGTGCCATGCTGTGCCATATCGTGCCGTGCCGTGCCACACAGTGCCGTGCCCTACAGTGCCGTGCCATCCCATACAGTGCCTTGCTATACAGTCCCTTGCTGTGCCATACCATGCCATAAAGTGGCATACCGTGCCGTGCCATACCGTGCCGTGCCATACCGTGCCGTGCCATACAGCCCCTTGCTGTGCCACCCCATGCCATAAAGTGTCACACTGTGCTGTGCCATACCGTGCCATACCATTCCATACCGTGCCATACAGTATCATACCGTGCCCTGCCATACCGTGCGGTGCTGCTGCTGGGTCCCGAGATCGGGGAGGAAAAAAAAAAAAAAAATCATCCCCCACCCCCCCAAAGCGGCACAGGTACACAAAACACGGACTCGGAGAAAGCTGCAGCTGCAGAAGTTTGGAAGTGTGAGGGAAAAAATTAAATAAGTGAGAGTTGATAAAATGTGGCTCTGGGGAAGCGGTGGGGCTGCAGGGAACTCTCAGGGTGGTAGGACCCCATTGCTGGAGGTATCCTGGGCTTGGAGTAACTTTCTCCAGTGAAAGGTATCCAGCCCTGCCCATGGCAGGGGATTGGAATGAGGTGGGTTTTAATGTCCCTTCCAAGCCAAACCATTCTGGGATTCTGTGATCAGCAGGAAATTCTCCCCTGTGAGGGTGGGGAGTCCCTGGCACAGGTTCCCAGGGAAGCTGTGGCTGCCCCTGGATCCCTGGAAGTGTTGCATGGAAAAACCCGGTCAAGTGGAAGGTGTCCCTGCTCATGGCAGGGCTGGAATGATGACAATTTAAGGTCCCCTCCAGCCCAGACCCTCCCATGAGATGCCATGCCCGTGCCAGCCCGTGGACGCCAGCGGTTGCACAACGCTGAGCAATGATAATGGTTTGTGTGTACCTGCCAAGGCAGAGCTCTCCTGAAGGGCCGTGGTCACTTCCCTGCTGAGTGCTGAGCAAGTGGAGGCAGGCTCAGCTGATAAAAGGTGCATTTACCGAGATAAGGGAACAGCAGAGCTCCAGCACTGAGCTGCTGCTATTTCCTGCAGTCCTGGCTGCTCCACCTCGGGAGGAATCCGAGGGCAGGAGGTGCTACATGAGAGCACAGAGAGGTTTTACATGGGTGATGGAGACAGGCTGTTAAGGCTTACCCCCATCCAAAGGTGTCTGCTGTTACCAGGAAGAATCCCAAGGGAAGTCGGAGTCTCAGAAAGATGCTAGCTATAAATGTAAGGTCTATAAAAGCCCAAAATCCCCTCCAGTGTGAACACACAGCACTGTACCAGTGACATGGAGCTCCCACAAAACAGATGCTTGGCTTGTCCCACTCAACATGGTCCTCTCAGTGTTTGACATCCAAGCCTGCAGACCTGGTGATTATGGCCAGGATCGTGGAATCTCAGAATGGTTTGGGTTGGGAGGGACCTTAAACACATCTCAATCCACCCCCTGCCATGGGCAGGACCCTGAGGGTCTCTGTGTGCCACAGCCCTGGTGCACCATGGAGGAGAGGAGTTGGGGCTGAGCACAGAGCTCTGAGTAGCACAGACCCACAGCTCCGAGCTGTGCCCTCCCACAGCAGAGCTGCTCCTTCCTGCAGGCACTGAGCAGACTCTGCAGTAACCACCAGGAGACGTGGGGGTGATGTGTTTGTCCCTGCTGCAGCTCAGGGGACCATAACCAGCCTCAGGAAGGAGCCCTGGAGCAGACGGTTCCTTCTCTCTGTGCCCCAAGACCAGAGATGTTATTTTCCAAACAAAGGGTGAAAAAAACACAGACATTTTTTCATCTGTCCCATCACTGACCCTTTGTCCAAGGCAACAGAAATAATTAGACCTTGCTGCAGCCTTTTGCTAATGAAAAATGAGGTTTGGGGCCAACCTGCTCTGCATTTGAAGTTCAGGCTCCAAGAGTACGTGGACAGCTTCATGCCCGTGGATTGTCTGACTCCGGCATGCTCCTTCAGATATTCGGTACATTCCTGCAGTGGGTGGTGAGCCACAAATCAGGGTCAGAGGTAATCCCCAATTATTTAGCCCTTTTACTGTTCTCGCGCTTGCCAAACAATTCTCCATATCAGGATTTGCTCATGACCTTAAGGGATGTTGCCAAGGATTTAGGAGTCCCCCTAAAAGGAGGATCCAAATGAAGTTATTGCATTCTTGGGCATCAAGTGAGATTGCTCGAGAGTTGAGTTACATTTTCCTGGGGATCAGCTTTCATGAGCAAGGACTGATGCAATCATCAATTCGCCTTCTCGCTTGTGTTTGCTGAATTATTTCTACATGGAGGGCTCCCTTACACCGCACGACTCAGGCAGTAACAAAATGTTTAAAAAGGCTGAATTCCCTGCAGCCATCCGTGGAGCAGCAGCTCTCCAGAGCACTCCTGCACAGGGCTGGAGTCACAGGACCGCGACAGCTCGCGTCCAGGGGGATTTGCAGTTATTCACAGAGGAGGTGAGAGTCTGGGGGCTGCTTTGGTGGGCTGGGAATCCGAGACTCAGGATCTGCCCCTTCCCCGGGACTGTCCCCTTCCGACCGCAGGGATTTGGGGGAAAACGTTCCAAAAATCCCTGGCACTGCTGTCTGATGGAAGCCTATGTGGGCAGCGCCGGGAGTTAACAGATGGGTTGTGGATTCGAGCTTACGATAAGGTTACTGAGGGTGGTTTTGTTTTAAAATGTCTCTTACTTAATATATCCATGAAGGCCAGGCATGTGCCCGTGGCCTGTAATCAAATCGCTGACTCTCCCTCTCTCCCGTTTCCAGCAATCCCGGCTCGGGTTACCGGCACCGGAGGTGAAAGCTCAGCCCTGCCGAGGCTGGACGCGCCGGGATGCGCTCAGCCCTCGGCATCCTCGGCCCGGGCCGCGGCAGGAACAGCCCGTGCTTTCCGCACCAGGGAGAGCTCCTGCGGGAGCCAGGCTGGCTGGGACACAGCCGGGGCTCTCTCCTGTGCTCAGCAAACGTGACGGCTCCGCTCCGAGCCCGCCAGCTCCGCAGCTGCTGCTCCCGCCCCCGGGACAGGCGGGAGGCTCGGGAGGGGGACAGCGCCGGCATCGCCATGGGGTCTGTGTCCTGCACAGTGTGGGCCTCCATCCCCATGGCTCTGTGTCCTGCAGTGTGGGCCTCCATCCCCGTGGGGTCTGTGTCCTGCACAGTGTGGGCCTCCATCCCCATGGGCTCTGTGTCCTGCACAGTGTGGGCAGTGTGGGCCTCCATCCCTGTGGGTCTGTGTCCTGCACAGTGTGGGCCTCCATCCCTGCGGGTCTGTGTCCTGCACAGTGTGGGCAGTGTGGGCCTCCATCCCCATGGGTCTGTGTCCTGCAGAGTGCTGTCAGTGTGGGATGCAGCCAGCCAGGAGCTCCCAGGAGAGCTGCCCCATCTCCTTTCCCACCCGCAGTGTCCAAGGCAGGCGTGGGAGAGCTCCCACCCCTCAGCCACAGCCGGTCCCAAGGGACACCGTGGGACCTCAGAGCGCAGGGTGTGAGCAGCACTTTGACACCCACCAGGCTCTGCCTCAGCCTTCTGGGAGTTGCAAAAGCCCGGTTTGGTGTGAAGCCGGGTGGTTTCAGCTGTGTGCTACTCTCGATAGCACAGCTGGCCGTGCTCACTGCTGCGGAACCGTCAGGAACCGTCACGAGTCAGAAGTCGAGATTTAATGCTGCAAATATGTGCATCCATCGCTGCTTAATTGCATTGGTTCAGGCTGCCATGGGCTCTGGCTGGATAAAGCACTGGGAAAACACAGCAGGAGCTGTTGTCTCTGTGCCCTCCCTCCGGCACGACCCTGGAGCGCTGCCGGGCACGTGAGAGCTGCAGGAATGGGGAATGACGCTGGCATCGCTCAGCGAAACTCGCCCGGGGACTATTCAAATGAAAGCCATTCCCCTCTCTGAGCAGAGATGTTTGCCAGCACCCAGCGCAGCAGTGGGAGGAACCTGTAGGTGGAAACTATTTGGAAGTGGCAGAATTTGTGGACATTAATAAGAGACTTTAGCCCACTTTGATAGTGTGTTTAATAAAACACCGGCTTCCCGGTGACACGCTGCCCTGCCAAGCCCAGCAGCTCACGCTGTTTAACCAGTTCCCCCCCGGCTCTTGCACCATCTCGTGAGAAAGAACCCCGGGCGTGCACACCCGGCACACCCCGGGGCTGCACAGCCCAGCTCTGCCTGCACACGGCCTAACCACAGCATCAGGGACTCATGGAATGGCTGCCTTGGAAGGGACCTTAAAGTTATCCAGCTCCACCCCTGCCCTGGGCAGGGACACCTCCCATCCAGCTCCCATCCAGCCTGGCCTTGAACATTTCCAGGGATGGGAGTCCTCACCCAAGAGCCATTTCAGAGGTGACATCCTGGCTGCTGCAGGTGGGGCAGGGGACAGCGAGGGGTGACAGCAGGGTTTGGAGGGGCAGGGAGGATGAGGAATGGCTTCTCCTGCCGCTGCTGGCGTTGTCTGGTGGATGCTCTGCACAATGGGATCTGATCACATCCCTCCTCCTGCCTCACATCAAACAGTGAGTCAGCGCTGGAGCCCCATCAGATGTCTCTGCCTCGGCTCTCAGATCTGGGAAGCAGAGAGGATGGTGCTCTGTGAGTATGCAAAGCAAGGAAAGCAGGGTGCCTTCAGATCTGCCACTTGGAAAATACCACGTTATTTATTTTCCACTGGCACCCACGTTCCCCGGCAGGAATCAACACCACTGAGGCTCCCAGGCTGGGGAGATGTTGTTCTTTCGGGGGTGCAGGTAACAACAGCTACGGGGCTGAAGTGCATCATGTCTGACTCAAATATTAACATAGACAATATTCTCAACTTGCTAATTGAGTCAAAAAAATTACACACCCACCCCTAAAAATAATAATAAAATAAAGCTGGGACAGGCAGCAGAAGAGCCCAAGAGAGTGTTCCTCCTGCAGTTCATGTGAGGACAGGAGTGAGTTAAACCTTGACCTCTCAATCAAGGCTTTGGGACAAGGTCTGTGTGACCTCCGTGCCCATGGGGTGTGAGGCTGGGGGGAGTTGGTTCAAGCTGCAAATGCCATCAGCACAGCAGGGGCTGCTCCTCAGGGCACAGGGCACAGGTGAGTGTGGCAGGCCAGAGTGGGGAGCTGGGAGCTGCAGTGCTGCCTGGGAGATGGTGGAGTCACCACCTCTGAAAGTGTTCAAGAGCTGTCTGGGTGGGGGACGTGGTTTAGGGGTGATGTGGGACTGGAGCATCTTGAAGATCACCTTGCTGATTCTGTGATTCCGTGTGATTCTAGGAAGGGGCACACCAAGAACCCAATGGGCTTTGCCAAGGTGCCACCAGCTCCTGTGGCTGGAGCCCAGGGACAGCAAGCCCAGGTGCTGCACGTGGCCTCCTTAGCTCAGTCTGGTCCTTGTGTGATCCCAGGGGATGTCCCTCAGCTGGCTGAGAGCTGCAGTTGTCTGCAGTGTTAACTGGGGCTGCTTAAGGTGGGTGGGTGGCTGTGTTGGGAGAGGAAAAGGGAGTTCTGGCACTCCAACACATCAGCACTTAATGAATATTTGGCCCCTTGGAATAAATGGGATGCAAAGAACATGAAGGCAGAAGGGGAAGTGCAGGTGCACGAGGCCAGACAAGCCATGCACATGACATTGTTTCCTCGTCAGGCAGACTGAAAAAACCCTTGGCCAGGAATATCACAGAGCTCTGGGGCAGACTGGAGCAGCCGTGGGAGAATGCAACCCGTCATTTTCTAAATAAGAAGCCAAACCTCTGAATCCAGATCCACCTCCTCCCAAACTCCCAGTCTGATCCCATGTGCATCACGAGCCAGATGTGGCTTGGGCATCACTCCTGCTGCAAATTCAGCTGAAATAAGCACGAACAGGAATTAAATGGAATAGGAAATATTCGAGGTGGATTTCTGCCTAATCAAGATCACACATAGTTCTGCAGGCTGTGTTCCTCCAGCATGGAGCTGGGACCCTCCTCCATCGCTCCTGGACCCCTCCGTGCCAAACACAGCCCTGACTCCAGCCCCCAGAACACCACCTGGAGGGGAACGTTTAGGTTTAGGTAAAACACAGCCCACCAGGACAGAGAGAAAGGCAAAGGACACCCAAGGCATCCCCACGAGGAGTAGTATTTGACAGGAATGTCTCTCATAGTGCCCTTCCCTCTGTATCAGCAGGGATCTGGCTGAGAAGTCCCGGAGCAAACCACAACTGAGGGTGTTGCTGTCTTCCCCAAATACTTTCTCTAATGAGGTTTTTAAATAGTTTTGCCCCGCCTACACTGGCAGCCGGAGCACTTTCATCTCCAGGTGAATGGGAACCGAGGTGGGACTCAGCTGTCTGCCGGGAGGATCATTTCCATACTGCAGCAGGCACAGCAGGGCAGAGCTCCAGCTGCTCTGGGAGCTGATCCCGGCACAAACATCCACCTGGAGCATCGGGGCTGGAGATGCGGGGAGCGCCGGGCTGGCAGCACGGAGGGGCTGTGGGCACCACCCGGGCCGGCGAGAGCGGCCCTGAGCCCGCAGTGCCCGCTGCAAAATGAGCTCTGTGAGCAGGACCCGTTTGTCCAACCTGCTCGGAGTAACCCCGCTGCTCTGTTCTGGGGTGGCCGGGATCGGTGTGTCCCGGAGCTCGGGGGGGTGCGCAGCGTTCCCGCAGTGCCGGAGCCGCCTCGGCCCCCTCTCCTGCCCTGCCGGTGCCGCTGCTGCCCGAGCCGCGCTCGCCCACCCGCAGCAGCCCAGGAGGAGCCCGGACTCACAGCGTTCCTGAGCCCCCGAGGCTGGAAACGGCCTCCGAGATCATCGAGGCCAAGCTGTGCCCGATCCCCACCCTGCCACCCACCCAGCCCTTCCTCGGACAGCTCCAGGGATGGGCGCTCCAGACCTCCCTGGGCAGCCCCCGCCAAGGCCTGGCCGTCCTTTCCATGCAGAAATTCCTCCTGAATTGAGGCTGTTCCCTGTTCCCTTTCCTCCCGTCCCTGTCCCTGGAGCAGAGCCCCCCCGGCTGTCCCCTCCTGTCAGGAGTTGTGCAGAACCACAAGGTCCCCCCTGAGCCTCCTTTGCTCCAGGCTGATCTCATTCCTCTGCAGGGGTGTCTCCCACAGACATCAGAAAATCCTGGGATATCCCGAGCTGGGAGGGACCACAAGGACCATCAGTGCAGCTGCTGGCCCTGCACAGGACACCCCAACCACCACATCAGAGTGGCCACCGAGCTGGCCTCGCACACAGGGCTGCAGGGCTGGGGGCTCTGAGAGGTCAGACAGGGCTCTGAGCTCCTCTGCTAAGGCAAAAGGAATCATTTCATCCCCAAATATTCACGTGGGCTGTACTGCAGTAGTCTGTGGAAACAGAAACGGCCACACAAGCTTATTGCAGCTGTCCCTTCTGATTTTATAAACTGCACGTCCCTATGATGGAAACAGAGCCCAGCCCTGGAGAGCTGTGAACATCTGCAGCTGCTGCCCAGATGTGGTTGCCCGGAGCCTGAGCAGAGGTTTCAGGGGAAAACCCCTGTGTGCCTCACACCAAATGCCAAACCAGAGGGCACAGGTTTCCCTTTGTAACCCTCCACCAAGGAGACATTAGGTGCCTTTGATCTCCAGATAGAAAAATGATCTTTTGATTTCAGATTATGAAAATGAGGAACCATCTGCTAAGAAGCAGCTCTGGACCCACGTTTTATTGAGGCCAGATGGTGGCCAGGGCTCCTACGTATGAATTCAATTAGCTGCCTGTGCCTGCGTCAGCGAGTCTGGATCCACCCAGTCATGTTTTTGGAACAAATATTGTAATATTCCCATGGATCCTCCAGACAGTGGGAGGTGTTTCCTTCACTGTGAAGGTTTTGGGAAGTGGTGACTTTGTCTCATTTTCATCATTTTCATCCCTGCTCTGCATTTCTAGTCCCTCGGTTCTCAAGGCTCAGGGTTTTCCCTGGATCTGTGAGCCAGCTGTGCAGAGTGAAGACATCCCTGACTCCAGTTTGCCCATCAGGGCTGTGGTTTCAGCCCCTGGGAACCTCTCCCATCCACCTCTCCTGCATGGGGACTGAGTTTCAACATTATTTGGAATATAACTCATCTTCAACATGAGCCAGACCTGCTCCAGTCTCCTTTCCACAGTGCTGACAGGGTTTTACTCAGGGTTTAGCTTTGCTGCGCCTGGAAGGGTGGCACAAAGGAGACCTTTCCCAGGATGTGGGAATGAGCAGTTCCCTGAGAGCCACCAGCCCCAGCACGGGTGGATTTCCTGCCTGGACAGCTCTGCAGATCCCAATTAGCTCCCCTCACCTTTCCAGTCCAACAATCTGGAAGTCTCTGCTTGGCTTTTTATCCAGGTGTGGCTCAGCAGCACACACTTCCCTCTGCAAGCTGCATATTTGCAGCAATTTCCCTCATACAGGGTTGGAAGGGGGAAATCCTGCAGTGGGAATGGGCTGGGCTGGGCTGGGCAGCAGCCTCAGGAGCAGCAGTTGTGGTTTGGGGCTGGAAGGGCCTCACTCACATCCCTGACCTCACCTTCCTCTGCATCCTGGGAACTCACCTGCCTTGAAAAATGTTCCCGAGCAGAAAGTGTCCCTGGCAAAGGGACAGCATTGCTGTTTTCCCTTGACTTTGTTGTTTTCTCTTCACTTTTTGGGGAGGGATGGGGCTGTCAAGCTCAATTGCTGCTTGCACAGCAATTGCACAGGGTCTGCCACTGACATCTCTTGTTTCAGGGCTCCTCAGCCAGGAGCTGTGTTTGACTCTGCTTTTCCATCTCTGGGAGTTCCACCCTCTCTCCTGCCTTTCCTGCCATGGAACCACGCTCTGTCCAGGCATGCTGTGCCTGGGAATCCCCAGGGCACCTTTCCGGGCTGGCTCTGCTCCTCACCCTGCACGGCTGTGATTACAGCCCCATTACCAAATTAGAGGATTATAAGCATAATAACGCACAGAGAAACTACTAATTTCCAATGATTTCTCCTTTTAAAAAGAAAATCCAAGCCCTTTAGCAGATGGGGTTTACAAAGAGCTCTGAAGGAGCAGCCATGAGGGAAGGGCTGCAGAGCAGAGGGATGAGAAAATGGAGCAGGTTCTCATTAAGGTGCAAGGTGTGTGAATAATTACTTGAGGAAGCACAGGGAAGGCAGGGCTGGGTTCACCCTGGATCCCACAGCCACTGCAGGCTCCTCATGTGCAGCTGTTGCAGAACTGGAACGTGATTTTACAGCTCTGCCCAACCCAAGCGTCCCTCACCCCTTCCTTCCCAGGAATTCCCAGGAATCCATACCTGATCCCACATGCCCCTGGGGTTTCCTGTTGGTGCTGAAGTGCTCAACAGAGCTGTTATTGCTCCAAACCCAGATTTTAGGCAGCTGGTTCGAGTTTGACACCCCCCAGCATGGATTAGTCAGCTTTACACCGCACTCATACTCTGCTCATTCAGCCTCCATTGACAATCTCACCCCCACCAGATGTCCTGGTTTTCCAGCCTCACACTCTGTGTTATTCCAAGGACCCACCAAAGCTCCTTGGATCTGCTGGCAGATCCTTTGGGATTCCCTTAGAGCAGCAGGCAGCAGCTTTAGGGCTCCCAAACCTGGATGCAGAACCTTCCAGAAACACAGAATCCGCCCACCCGTCCCCATTTCCATCACACATTACCAACGTCACCCCTGCAAACCACTTTGAGGAAGGTTAAGAGTTGGCTGGTTGAAGCCAAAGTTGTGACTAATATTTTTTGGGGAAAGTACTTGATGTCAAAACAAGTGAGAAGTGAAGCGGAGACATGTGGTAGAGAGATGTGGGAAGGGATGGAGGGGCTTTTTGGTGCCAAATTTCCCTCTTCCCTGAAGGGAGAACCCAAGTTGCCTTATTTCTTAATGTGGAAAGAGACAGAGAAGGAAAACAGAAGGAAAACTTCCTTCTTCACTTCTTTTAGATCCTTGCGTTTCTAGAAAGCTGCTGAATCACCCCTATGGTACAGTGTCATGGAAAAGGGTCCCCTGGTCACAACAGTGGCCACAGGCCAAGCCCCTGCTGGGTTCCAGAGCTGCTGGAGCCCCTCGGTGTCACCCCCAGCCCCTGCCCAACCTTTTCCTCATGGCTCACTCCCACAGCAGGTTTCAGGTTTTCCAAGCCTTTTTCCAGCCAGAGCAAGGTGTGCAGGCACACAAACACCTGGAAAAACAGTGATGGTGTCCAGCCCCAGGGCCAGCCAACACTGCCAGGTTCAGGCTCCAGAGCCAGCCAGGTCAGGTGTGTAACACGGAACGTGTGGCTTCTGTGACTTGGGAAGAGAAATAACCCCAATTATTTTCAGTCATTTAGAGCAGGCAAAGGACCCAACCCTCAGAACTGCTTTGCTTCCAGGAGTTATTCAAACCCTGTGGAGCCACATATATTTGCTTATTAACGAAGTGCCTGTGCTGGCCGAGCCTCCTCCCTGCCGGCAGAGCCCTCTGTGCCCGGTGCCTGCGGAGGCTCGGCTGCACAGCTCATTTCCTATTTACATCCCCAAAAAGCCCAGTTTAGCAGCGCTGCTGCCCCTGCAGCCAGCAAGGTGCGCTGTGCAGGTGTGGGAGGGTGATTCACCCTGCACAGCCTCGGGTTATCTGCGTCCTCTGGCTCCCGGTGCTTCCCCGGCACAGGAATTCCAAGCACACCCAAATAAAGTCCCAAATCAGCCCTGTCTGGCCTCACCCTCTTTCTCAGCATTGGGTTTGGACAGCTTCCATGGCTCTCTTTCTCTTCCTCCCAGAGGAAGTTGGCCTCACAAGCAACTCCCTGCGGAGGCTGAGCCAGAAGGTGGGACCTGGCCTGCTGTCCCTCTGTCCCGACCTCTCCTGATGGCAATAACAACCTCCAAGGCTCTCCAGATGGGCTTTCCTCTTCCCCACTCACAGCAGCCCAAGTTCCTCCCTTAACCCCTGCTCTGCTCTGGCTGCACAGCCTGGATGGGGAGCCCCAGGTCAGCTGAGGGGATCAGTGGGGCTGATTCCTGACCCCATGGGTAACCAAAGGAGACAGCCAGGCATGAGGAACTGCACATGGAAACAAAACATCCCACTACATTGTCCTTTCAGCTGGGCCTGGTGCAATAGCACAGGGAGGGGTGGTTTTAAACTTAGAAGAGGAGAGATTCAGATTGGGTATCAGGAAGAAATTCCTCCCTGTGAGGGAGGTGAGGCCCTGGCACAGGGTGCCCAGAGCTGTGGTTGCCCCATCCCTGGAAGTGTCCAAGGGCAGCTTGGATGGGGCTTGGAGCAACCTGGGATAGTGGAAGGTGTCCCTGCCCATGGAATGGGATGGTTCTTAAGGCCCCTCCCAACCAAACCATTCCATGACTCTATAAACAGCTGCCTGGAGCCTGTCAACTTTGGCTACTCTTTCCAAACTCATCGGAAATACTAAAATACCCTGACTTTGGTTTGCCATCCCTTGGGAACAGTGGTATTGTTCCCAGGCAGCAGCCAGGAGCTGTCAGGATGCCCAGACCATGACATGACTGGCTGAATGCCCCTGACAACCCCAGCTTCCCTGGAAATGACGGGCTGGGCTGGACATCCGGGGGCTGCGGCTTTGCCAGGCTCCAGCCCTGTCGGTGCTAACGTGCACCAAAGGCACTTCCTGGGCACAGACAGGAGAAAAACTGAGCCATCACTGCCAGCTCACCAGCAGCAGGACTCATTGCACATAACCTGCAGGGACAGGCACCTCAGAACAACCCACCTGAGCAGAGGCTGCTCCATTGATCACTTTGGCTGCCCCCAGAGGTTTGAGGCTCCCTCCTCCATCCCAGACGCCGTGTCACACTGTGACTGGAGCCTGTGCTGAAATGCAGCTGCCGGAATTATGGAGGTGGAAGACCTTTATTTAGCCCAATCTTCCATCATGAAACCTCCTCCAGACTTCCAGCAACCCCCTCCCAGAGCACTGAGTAACAGGACCAGCGCAGCTGCCTGCCATGACCTCCCCCGAGCCGCCGAGCCTTGTGTGTTTTGGATACCAAACTATTTCCATCAGAAAGTAACTTCCTCAAAAAGTTACTGGGAGATCTTGGGGCTTATTTTTCTTATGGGACTTAAGAATACAGATAAATTCTATTTATGTTTGCAAAGAAAACTCCGAAATCTCCTTTAGCCATAAAACAATTTGTGAGCACGACCTGCCCTCGGGCTGTTGCCTCTCCCCAGCCATGGCTGTCGTTTGAGGCATCACTGAGCAGCCCTTATGAGCAAGGCTGGGGTCACCACACCCACCACCACATCACACATCAGCACAGCCAACTTTCCAGAAAATAGAAATTAAAAAAACAACAACAAAAAAAAAATCCACTCTTTTGGCGGCTTATTCCCACTACTTAAACATTACTGATTTGGGGTGGAAATTCCCTGGCAGGAGCTTCTGTTTCCATTCTGTGTCTTGTTGGGAAACGTGCTGGGGAGGGTTTGGGGAGATGAGCTGGGGGTGCCAGAGCTGCAGCCTCCCTCAGGGTCCCTCAGACCCCTCAGGCTGGCACTGCCAGGGACTGTGGGTGCTGGTGCTGAGCTGCAGGACATGCAGAGCTGCTCCTGAGCTCCTGCACGGGGATGTTCCTGGTTCCACTGCTCTGCTGAGGTGGGTGCACATCACCCCACACCCTCCACCTCCCCTGCACACACAGCACGCTGGGCTCACAGGTGGAAGGCAGAGCCCCCATCCCTGGTGAGGACAGCATGGACACACAGGGACATGGCCCTCCCACAGCAGGAATCTCCTCAGCCCCAGCCAAGGACAGGGTGCAGCGGCCAAAGGAAGGCCTGACCTCCATCACACCCTCCCAGGACAAACAGACATTTGGGGAACTTCTCCCAGCTGGCTCAGGGGCACCTTTAATGACACACAGCTTTCCCTGTGTGACACTGAGACTGCCATGGAGCCACAGTGGTGCCACCAGGGCTGGCAGGGGGTGACAGACACCTCACTCCCCATGGGACACTGATGATCCACCACTGTCCTCTCTTGCTCCTTCCCAATTGCAAGACAGGAAAGCCCCTGGAGCCTGCCCTGGCCGTGCCCCCAGGGCAGCTGAGCAGGACAGCAGTGACTCAGGGCAGGGGGCTCCAGGCCAGCCTGGTCACAGGGTCCCTCCAGGCCCCCAGGGCAAATGGGATGGGGAAGGCCCAGGGGCACTGCTGGGGTTTGGGGAGCAGTGCTCATTCTCGTGCCTCTCACAAGGCTGTGGGGTGTGCCTGTACACATATCACACACATCTGTCTGTCTGCATGCTCTGCTCCCCTCCCTCAGCATCCAAACCAGAAAGTTGTTCTTTACTTTTCTTGCCAGGCACCATCACTCCATTGCCATATTTTATCTCCATGCAGTTTCTGTGTGGAATTCTCTGCTCTGGGACTCTTTAGGATGAAAAGCCCTGTGTAAGTTTGAAAGTGTCCCTGAGTGCCATTGAAATTACCTGGAAATAAAAGAACCCCTTCAGTTCTGGAACCTGAACAAGGCAGATTTCATCTTTGGGCAGTCCTTGTGCTCCCCAAGGTGTCTGAGCACCTGAAGTGACACCACCACTCCAGGCTTCTGCTGTGGGGCTCACAACTGATGGATTTTCACTGCTTGTGTAAAGTAAGGGAAGAAGTGAAATACTGAAAGGAACAGAAGTAAACCCACAGCTTCATTAGAAGTGCATTACCCCCTTTCCATCAAAAATCTGATTTCTGCAGCCTGGCTGGCAATGCCACATCACTTCAATGCCACTTTATGGCCCGTGACATCCCGAAAATCACAGCAGTACAAATCTGTGCTGCTCCCTGCTTCCCTTCCCCAAGGCAAAGAATTAGGAATGGGGAAAACAAAATCATGGGACTGAAATAATAAGAATTAAAAAAAAAAAAAGAAGAAAAAAAAGAAGAATCACAAGACCAGTGGTTGGGAGCAGGGAGGGAACCCACAGCCAAGCAGGGACCTCTGCTCAGGCTCCCACCACCTGGACACACCACACAGAACCTGCTCAGCTGGGATTTCTCCCTCCTTTCTGCCTCTCTCCAGCTCCTCAAGTCTGCACCTGAAAGAAGGCCCAGAGGAACCAAACAGATTTAATGAATTTTATCCTTTTTTCCCCTATAAGGAAATGTTCTTTTTTTCTCCCATGAACATTTCAAACCTTGCACATTTTGGGGATGAAAGCTCCTCTGTGTGTCTACAGCTAAAGAGGGACTTTGACTTCCCAGCTGCCACTCTGGGACTGATGCAAGCAGGAGCTCGAGCAAGCTGACTGCCATTTCCCAGGAGACAGATCAGCCAGATTTAGGAAAAACTGAGCAGTCTCCTGTGCCAGGACCCATGGCAGATGCTGTGGGATGGCAGGGATGGAGCTCAGAGCTCGTTGCCAGGGATGCAGCACAGGCTGTGCTCAGCTCTCCTGGGGACCCCTTTGGGCTCAAATACCTGAGCCAGGTGCCCTCACCTGGGTCTGAGTGGGGGACAGGTGATGGCCACACCTGTGACTGCCCAGTGCCTGTGGTGGGACCCTGCATGTCAGAGAAGCTTGGCCAGGTGTGTTGTCCCCTTGCCACCATGGCTGGGTCAGGGACAGGGTGAGGGACAGGGTGACACCTCCAGCCCAAAGAGCCTGGGCAGGAGGGGAGCCACCCCTGTGCTCCCCGTGTGTGCAGGACCCCAGCCCCTCACACACTGCAGTGATGGCTCCCTGGGCATTACCCATTCCTGTGAAGGAAAGGGCATTCTGGCACCTTCAGGAGAGAGAGTTCATGAGCTGGAGTGCAGGGTTTGATGGTGAGATAAGCACCCTGCAGTGCCCTCTCACTTGGGATGACCATTCACAGCTGATTCATCTCCCTCCATCACCCCTCTCCACCATCCCAAGGGCCTTGTTCCCAAACTTCAGCCCAAGGCCACCAAGTGTGGCTCCATCACAGCACAGTTCATCATTAAATTACTGTGCTAAATCCCTGTGCTGTTACTCCCCAGCAAGGCCATCACAAAGAAGCCCAAGAGGCAGAAGGGAACCTGCACATTCCCAGTGCCTCTGGAGCTGTCGGGACTCTCCACTCCTGTTGGCAAATCCAGCTCTGCAGTGACCCACATCCATCGCCTGACTCCTGGTCTTGTGCCCTGATCACAAGATGATCTCTCGCTGTGCAAGAGCACCGGGAGCTCTGGATGAAACATCCCTTGTGTTGCCCAACACTGCCCCACGGCCGGGCTGCTCTCAGGCCCTGGGCTGTGGCCAGCAGCCAGGCCCTGCACAAGGACTCAGTTCCCAGGCAGCTCCGAGCCCCCAAGGCTTCCACTCCCACCCTGGTAATCCCCCATTTTCACAGCACGGATTTGGGACTGAGGTGAACCTCGGGCAGGCAAGTCTGCATCACAAGCAATTTCAGCTCTGGCCATAGGAATCTTGTTTTAGGGGAAAAAACCGAGATAGCATCCTGGAAATTAAACACAACTTTCTGTATTCCCTCTTTTTCTTCTCCTGAGGCCAGGGAGGCCCCACTGCATTCTTGACAAATACAAATGCAATAAACCAAACTCATTTACGTGAGCCTACAGGAAGGATTCAATATCAAGATAAATTTTACTCAATGGAGCATCTTTATAAACTGAAATCCTGTGAATTCATCTTTTCAGGATATCCCCATTTCCCACCCTGCCTCGGAGCCCACTGGGAAATTTGGATCAGATCTGAGTGGGGACTCAACCTGCAAACTGCAGCACACCAGTCAGAGTCCTGGGGCACTGAGGCCAAACTGGGGCCAGACTGGTGAGAACTGGGGAGCCCAGCCTGCTGTCCCTGCTCTGTGGATGCACTGCTGGCACTGCACAGCAGCACGAGCCCTGCCCTGCATAGACCAGAGATGCTCAGAGGTTTCAGGTGCCACAGACAGACCTGCTCCCACTTTGGTTCTGATTCCTGTCTCAATCAAAGTTTTGAAACTGTCCCAAGATAAAATAATGATCTCTAGATGAAGCAGTGATCTACAGAGCAGAAGCAAAGCCAAGGACTGTGCTGGTGGTGCTGATGCTCTGGGTCAGGTGTTTGCTGTACCTGCATATTCACACTGAGGAGTCATTCCCTGTCTTGCTGAACTGCTTTCATGCAGTGTTAATATTTCTTGAGCATCCTGGAGCTTTACTCTACATTGTTTCTCATTCTTTCTGTGATTAACAATGGCCCTCTCCAGAAGCAGATAATTTGAAAATACAAATGTTTTATTGATCACATTTTTACTGATCTGAACTGGACTGTCTCCTGAGGAGACAGACACCACGGCTCTGCATTACCCTGCTTTCCCCTGCTTGGCTTGACCCATTTTCCCCTCTCTTTCCAGCATAATCAAATCCTGCAGCTAACCTTTAAGGCTTCCTTAGGCTTTATTTTGTTCCTATTAACCTTCTGCTTCTCTGGATAATTCTGCAGCCAAGAGTAGGTGTGACTCCCACGGCACAAGTCTCGCTGTGCTGTTGACTCATGTGCTGTGCTCAGCCAGCTCCTGGCATGGGAGGCTTATGCAACCTAGCGAGGTCTCCCGGAGCATATGCTGCTCTGGAGCTGTGAGCTGCCGCCGTGTTCTCCTGCTGGATGTGCCCGTGGGCTGCACATGCTGCCAACCAGCCCTGGCTGTGCCCCGAGCACGCACGCAGGGTCCCCCCACACGTTTGACAGAGCTGAACACCAAATATCTGTGCAGGGAGCTGCTGGGCTGGGGTAGGGGTGGCTGTGCAGCTGCTGCCAGCCCCCAGCGAGGAGCCCTCCCCAGGATTTTAAAGGGCACTCAGCTCCAAACAGAGATTATATAAAGTGAACTTAACAGACGGTCAGATTTGGCCTGGCATGTTGGGAGGGTTCTCACACAGATCTTTTTTTTTAGGAGGGAAACTAGCAAGACATGTGGTGAAAAACACCCTATAGCTTGTAACTCCTGTCTCTGAGATCCAGCCATCTGTTCTCATGAACTTCAAGTGAGAAGCAGCCACCATTTTGAAGGCAGACACTTTAAAAAGTGAGAGGATCCAGCCCTCGATTCCTTGGGCAGAAAGCAGCTCCAGTGCCTGTCTGAAAGGGCAGTGCACAAACTGCAAATCTCTCTGGGCAAGATCATCCTCCCTGCATGGCTAATGGCTAATGGCCAATGGCTAATCAGCTAATGGCCATAAAATAACAGAATCACAGGATAGTTTGGGCTGGAAGGGACCTTAAAGTTCATTTCATTTTCCATCCCTATGCCATGGGCAGAGACACTTTCCACTATCCCAGACTGCTCCAAGCCTTGTCCAACCCGGCCTTGAACACTTCCAGGGATGAGGCAGCGACAGCTTCTCTGAGAAACCTGTCCCAGGGTCTGACCACCCTCACAAGAAAGAATTTCTTCCTAATACCTAATTTAATCTCCCCTCTTTTAATTTGAAACCATTCTTCTTGTCCGAGCAGCACCTGTGTGTGTAAATTCCTGACTCTCTGGTCCCCACCATGGAGCAGGGAGTGAGCTGGGCTGATGTGAGGAGAGGGAAGGCAGGACTGGCACGGGCAGGGCCCTGGCATCCCTGGCAGGCAGCTGGGGCTGAGCGAGGCAGAGCTGCACAGGTCACAGCGTGACTCGCTGCCACCCAGCCCACAAACACACAAATAAAACCTCCTGAAAAGCCCTGCTAGGGAAAGGACAAACCCATCTCCCGCTGGGCTCTGAAGGCAGGATTTCCCCGAGCGAGCTGAAAGCCCAGTTTGGGGCGAGGTGTCACCACGTCAGCCCTTGCTGGAGCTCCTGCTGGAAGGCAGCTGAAACATTAACCTGGGCTGGCCGTGGCACCTTTCCCAACAGGAGATGGAAGCCAGCAGCTGCTGATATGGAAAGCAACTGTTGGAGCCGCCGAGCTCTGACACAGCGATCGCACGGAGCCACCGGCTCCTGCAAACGTGCTGCAGGAAATGACTAAACAGCGAGTGCTTGTTATTGAGCAGGATTCCTGGAGACACGTAGGTGGTGTGGACAGCGTGGTATGTGCATTAAAGTGCAATTTAGGTCAATGATTCTTTGAAAGGACCATTCTCCCTTTTTTCTCCCCCCTTTCTCCCTTTTTTCTCCCCCCTTTCTCCCTTCAGCGACGTTTGCTATTCAAAGATTAACTTTTCCAGCTTTTTTTCCCAAACAGTTCCCATCAGCTCTAAACAAAATTAAAAAGGGGGGAAAGACAGTAAAAAGTGCCCTGGTTTAATATTGAAATTTCTCTGCAATTTTTTCCTCATTTTAGCTGTTTTTAATGGTAAAACAGGGTTCCAAAGGAACATTAGAGGGAACAGTGCGTGTTCAGACAAAAGCAATCCTATTTCACGAGGTGTCTGAGTCTCACTCTCTAACAGGTGAACCCAAAATGAGAGCCAGCTCTGGAGGGACTGGACAGATTCAGGCTGTGGGAAGTGTCAGCACAGCTCCAGCTCAGGCTGGGGCATGCCAGGGCTGTGATCCACCTTTTCCATGGACCCTCCTGTGCCCAGCGGTTCCTGAAGCATCTCCAAGAATGTGAGGCAGTGCCTCCAGCACCCAGAGACCTCATCAGGAAACAAACCTTCCCCAAAAGCTGCTAAAAGCTGCACAAATCCATCCTTATGCCACTGATCATATTGGCATTATTGCACAGAAAATCAGATTCCCACAGAGCCAAAGGCTCCCTGCCCTCCTTGGGGACACAGGGACTTGGGGAACTGAGGCTGCCATGGAAAGCACTGCAGGATTGCAGGGTGCTCACCTGCACAGCCACCAGACCCACAGTGTCCTCCCCACCACTGAGGGGCTCTGACACTGCTTTCAGTGGGAATCAGAGAAATCCCAGCCTGGGATCACTAGGATGTCTGCAATGGGGCTGGGGGAAGGGAGCTGAGTGTGCTGCAGGACAGGACTCTGACACAGGCATCACTATAGAAAAGGTCTCCTTGCTAAAGAGAAATAAATTATTGATGGCAATGCAATTTCCTGCAGTGAGAAACTCCAAAGACCCTTTCCAAACAGGAATGAGACCTGGCAGAATACTGCTCTTCTCAGGCCACCTACTTTTTTTTTTCCACCTAAGAACCAGCTAAACAAAATCCCAAGAAAAGCTCATTTGTATCCATTTAATTATTTAATCAATAGCTCTGCTTTCAAAGCTCCTCCTCACCCTCACTCCAGCAAAGCCTGGTGTCCCACAGATCCTGGGATATCCAGAAGACAGCAGAGAATTTTAGTGGCTGATTGTTACAGGAGTTAAATTTAAATAAAATTCAATTAAAAAGGCATTCAATTAAGGGGACAGAGCAAGTGGGAACAAGAGCTGGCAGCCTCACCCAGGTTTTTGGGTACAAAAGTGGCTTTGAGGAGGGCGAGCACAGCTCTGGGGTGCCCAGGTTATCCCGGGGTCCCTCCAAAAGCCCCGAGGGCTGTGCAGGTGCAGAGGGGGCAGCGAGCAGGGCGGGCACGAGGGTGCTCAGGGATTGTCTCACCTCCAGCAGCCTCATTCGTGCCCCAGGCATGACCCTGTCCCCTCCTGACCCAGCAGATCCCAGCACAGTTGAGTCATGCAGAATTTAACGGCGCCACTGGCTGTGGCTGCTGCTGCTGCTGAACCAGAGAGGGACCACAACAAACCAGGAGTCCTGGTAATTTAAAAAAGCTTTCTCCTTGCTTTTGCCTGTTTCTGTTTCCTGCACACATTTGGAGTGGGGGAATGGCTGTGGCTGACTCCAAATGGTGGCCAGGCACTGCTTCTCTACCAGTGAACATTTTCTGGGAAAAAAAATTCAAATAATTGGGAAACGTCTGCTGAATTTGAGATGTGTCTCTGGAGGCTACCATCAGCCTTGGTTAGAGGGCCTACAAGGGATCTTGGAGAGGGACTTTAGACAGTGGCCTAGGGTGACAGGACAAGGGGGAATAAACTTAAGATGACTGAAGGCAGGATTTGATTGGATATGGGGAAAAATTCTTGGCTGTGAGAGTGGAGAGGTTGCCCAGAGAAGCTGTGGCTGCCCCATCCCAGGAAGTGCCCAAGGTCAGGGAGTGAGATGAGATAAGTTTTAAAATGAAACCATTCTATGACTCATTTCCAACCCAACCATTCTATAATTTTTTGGAGCCTGGATGGGTCAGACCCACAGCAAAGGGATTGCACAAGCCACAGTTTCTGTGGAACTTCCTTGTGTTGATGGGCTGCAGAAACACATTGGGTGTGCATCTCACAGGAGAGTCAAGGGGCATAAAAACCCAAAGTAAAATGCAAAAGGGCTCAAAATGACCCCTTTGATGATGCAAAACACTACACAGAACTGCCATTAGTTTTCTCACATCTCACATTTCCTTCCCCATCTTTCCCTTGCTCCCCAGTTTTGGTTTGCTCCTGATTCCCATTGCTCCTGAGGTTGGGAGCAGACAGTGGCACCACCAAGCTCCCATCAGCAAGCTCTGCCTTGGCTGATTTTCCAGCACTAACTGCCTCCCAAGGCCATTTGTTCTGAGGTATAAAGCCTTTTTTTTTCTCTGGGAATTGATCTGGCAGTGCTTTTGGGACTGCAGCCAGGGAAAGAGTGTCCCTATTGCTCCTTCATTACCATCACAGCTACCCGGACCTCTGCTGCCTGTCTCAGGATCTTGGCTGCAGTTCCTGAGCCTGAACAATCTTTCCAAATGCAGGGAATTCCCTTTGGATAAAGGCACAGGGACCGTCACAGGAGAGCTTTGACTGTCATTGCTCAAACATATTCCTCTTGATGTCCTTGCAGGGAGCTGCCAACACAGCTGGAGCCAGCCGGCACCTCTGGGCTGGCTGCATCAGGCTCCAACCCAGTGCAGGGCACAAACACCAATGGAACCCCCAGTGCAGATGCAGAAATCACTGTGCAGCAAAATCAAAATATAGGAGATCATCACTTTTTTTCTATTAACCCACTTAAAGGTCTTAAACAGCAAAAAGAAAAATTTAAAAAAGCATTACTGGAGAGAAAAAGGATGTGCAAATACTGAGCATCATTAAAACAGGATCAACTCATAAACACATGGTAAGGAACTCCAACATTCCCACTCCTCTTAGGGCAGGGAGAAGCTGTGATGATCCTACAGAGTTCCTGCTGCCAGCAGCTCCTGTCCTGGTTTCTGGATCAGAGGAGCAGCATCCTTCTGTCACCTGCTCTGTCTCCCTGACCCTTTCCCCATCCCCTCTCATATCTCATTGTTACTGCCATATACTTTTCTCTCCAGACACTCTGGAGTAGTTATTACTCACAGATGTAATTGCTTGGTGCTCCCTCAAGTCACAAGCACAAGACATCAGAAGACATCTAAGAACAGTTTCTCCAAGGCCCTGAGGTAAGGAGACAAAGGATGCCTTTTCCCAGGAAAACTTAAGGCAAACCATAGCTATGATGTTTAAGCCATGAAGACGTCTCGATTCCTGATTTTAAACAGAGATGACTTTGCATTAACAATAACACTGCCCTTTTGCTCAAGACCTTGAGTTTGGGTTTCACAGACTCATTTAGGTTGGGAAAGACCTCCAAGATCACCAAGCCCTTTAACCCTTGGTTTGGGAGCAGGGATGGAGCAGTGAGGAGCTCACGTGCTTCCTGATAACCACTGAGCAGCACACATCCCACTCACAGCTCCTTGCCTCACACACTGATCTCTGCTTTCATCTCCCAAACATAACATGGGTGGGATTTGTTTACACTGGGTGGAAGGACGAGCGAGAGCCAAGCCGACGACCGCAAGCGCTAGGAACTGGCAGAAAGGGCAGCAGCTGTTATGATGCAAAACTACATATTTGCCTGAAGACTCTGGCTAGGAAACCATCAGAGAAATCCAAACTGATTCACGCTCTGCACCCTCCCCAGATGACTTCCGAGAGTCACGCCAGCCCTGCTGCCACAGCTGGGGCTGTGGTGGCTGCCCCAGGCCAGCTGCTGCCACCTGAGGCACCGGGCTGGGACCACCCAGCTGCCTCCTCTGCCAGTGCCACACATCTGAGAGATTTCTCTTTAATCAGAGTTCTGAAGGAAGATGTTAAATGCTGCTTTAACTACAGCATCAGCAGCTGAATCACAGCGGCTGAGCAAGCAAGCAGTGCCAGACAGTCCTGGTGCCTGGGGAGTGCCAGGGGAGCAGGTGAAACCAGGCAGGAACGCTCAAGGCTGCAGCACCTGCACTGCCAAACCCACCCAGCCACAGTCCCACGGCAGGGCCAGCAGAGAAATGCACAGGGACTCCCTGTTTGCTATGGGAGTAAAACACTCTGAGCCTCATCCGTGTGACTTGGTGCAGAACAAACCTCCTCATGCAAGGGACAAAAGTCAGGCAAGTGGGAGAACAGGCTCTTCAAGACATGAAATCTTGTACATGTGGACTGAAGTTTGAGCTTATCAGAAGAAGGCTGCATAAGTTAATTTACAATCTCTAAGCACCTCTTCCTCAGCCAGAGCTTCCCATTCACCCTCTTGAGGATAAGACAGACAAATGCTTCTCTGGGGGTTTTCTGAGGTTCCAATTCAGGTTTCTACATTTGCATGTGATATTAAATGAACAAAGTATTCTGCCTGAAGAAGCTTTCACCATTATATGTCCTGGTTTTGGCTGGGGTGGAGTTAATATTTTTTCCCAGTAGCTGATACAGGGCTGTGCTTTGGATTTAGGATAAGAGTAATGCTGATAACACTCTGATGGTTTAGTTGCTGCTGAGCAGTGTTTACATGAAGCCAAGGACTTTTTCAGCTTCTTACCCCAAAATAACTTCCCCTAAAAAGTTCATAAATATGACAGTTATCACAGATTGATGGGTGGCTCAGATTTCCCAAGACTGGCAATTGCCACATCTCAACTCTCAGTGGAGGAGTTTTCCCCCACTAGCCATATATCCCAGTATTCCATTGCTAGCAGCAACACTTTTGGGATCTTCTCCAAATTCTATCCAGCAACATTCTCAGACTAAGTGCCAGTCCCAGATAAATCAGTAGCAATCAGCAGTACCTTCCTCTACTTCCAAATGGCTTGACTTGTGCCCAAAAGTCAGGACAGGAATCCTCAAGTGAAAAGGCCAATCCATCAGGCTTTGGGATTTTGGGCAGCCCATCCTGGAATGGGACAGGCTTTTCCCTGCCAGGTGACACAGCTGCAGATCATGGCCAGCATGGACAGACCTCAGCTCCTGGCAGGACAAACACCTTCATGGGCTGAACAGTGACTGGTTATTGCAAAGGGGGAAAATGGGCTGCTCTGCAGAGAAACAGCAGCAAACTCTCCCAAATGTTCTTCTCAGAAATGGAGACTCCTTGGGGATATGTGGTTTGAGTAAGACCTGCTCCAGGGTGAGCTGCTCTGTTCTGCTGGGTGGCAGAATGGCCAGTGGAGCTCTGTGTGTGACAGCAGCAGGGTGAGCAATGCCACACCAGAGCCAGAGGTGGATTTTTTGCCTATATGGTACTCCCAAGACATCCTCCTTCCCTTCAGGTCATGAACAGAGTTTAGCTGCTATTTTTCTGGGGGGTTGCATATTTTCCCTCCCAGTGCTTATAACAAGACCTCTATTCACAGTAATGGCACAAACTCTCTTACCCAGCCCCAAGCAAATGGCTGAGAACGTTGCTCAACCAGAGCATAGGCAAGAAAGCCATCAGCTGACAGCCCCAAACCCTCCAGCACAGCCCTTGGAGTGGGATAGGATGGGGCCAAACAGCAGCCCATGGGCACACAAGGCCTTGGCAGCTGCTCTGCCCATCCTGTCTGGTTTGCCTGCACAGCTGGCACAGCCCAGGGACCCCTGTGCACCCATGGGAGGGCTGCAGCACCAGCACTGGTGACAGAGGGGCTGAAAAGCTCTGGTTCTGGGCTTGGTTGTTGGAAGGGACCCCTGGCACAGTGCCCTGGTGCTCTGCAGCCAGGGGATCTCTGTGCCCCACTGGCCAAGCAGCTGCTGGGGATTCACACTCTGAGGGTGCTGCGTGCTGTTCCCACCCAACCACATCCTTCTGGGTTACAGGTGAATTGCATTACAAATCCAATGCATAATAAAGAAATGCAAGATATTTCCCTGCTTTTGTTTCCCTCCTCCTTTCCAGCCTTGCATCAGCCTTTTCCTCCTCTCCTGCATTAACTCCAAACTCCCTCCCTCGCCCTGAGAAGAACCCCGCAGCAATGCAATGTCTCTGGGCTCTCCAGCTTGAGGAGTTTACTGCCCACACTGGATTTCTGCTGTGTTTGTTTATTTAATAGCTCAGTTAGGAAACTTGAGTGGGTTCTGTGCTTGGGATATGCACAGATCTCAGGAAGACCTGCCACAAGTGCCTGAGCAATCTCTGACCTCCAAACCAGTGCAGCGTCAGGCCGTGCTGCAATGAAAAGGAAAACAGGAGAACAGCACTGCCCTTCTCTGTGAGAGAAATCCCCCATTTCAGCAGGGCTGTGCACAGAGCTGGGCAACCAGCACCTGGCCTTGGGCCACTGGCAGCCAATGGTTCCCAGCCCTGTGTTCTCCATGGCTGGCATGCCATGGGCCTCAGCCCATAGGAACAGGCTTTGCTCCTCAATTCCTGCCTCACTGCTGTGAAAATTGTGCCACAGAACTGTGGAACCAAAGAAGAGTTTAGGTTGGCAGGGACCCTGTCATGGGCAGGGACACCTTCCATTATCTCAGGTTGCATCCAAGCTTCCCTTGGACACTTCCAGGGATGGGACAGACCCAGTTGCTCTGGACAAGCTGTGCCAGGGCCTTACCAGTCTCTGAGTAAAGAATTTCTTCCTTACACCCACTCTAAACCTCCAAGGATGCTGGTCCCACATCTCCAGCCTTTGTAACCAGTCCATAGTTTGTCACAGCCAACTCAGAGGCTTTGTTAGTGCTGACAGCCCTGCTCCTCCACTTTCTGTCCCTTATGTCACAACAAACTGTCTGGACAATGCAGGAAGCATTGAGGACACTTCTCTGGGTTTTATATAAACAGAAATTTCTGTTCTGGAACTCTCTGACTGGGTTAGCTTTGCCTTACACAACACAAAGCAGCACATCCAACACACAAAATGACAGAACCTGGCCCACAAGCATGAAAATTCAACATGGAACAAGGGCTCCATTAACCTTCCCTGCTCTGGATTCAGGTGGTGGCCAGGCAGTCACAAGAAGAAGTTTCTCCTCTGGCCAGCAGCCAGCACTGAAGAAATGCCAAACCTGAGCACTTGGCTCCTGCCACACTCACACCAGCTCTGCTCCCACCTCCAAGGCCCAGCCCACGACTTACTTTGATGCTATTCCGAAATCTCCTTCTCCCAGCTCCAACCAAGACTTGAAATTATTAGAGGGAGTAATGCCTCTCAGGGCAGAATGCAAATTTAAAACACTTGTCCCAAATAACAGGACGTAGTAATTAGGCTCCAGCACTCCAAAGCAGCACCCTCAGCTACACCCTTTCCTGACTGCTGCACTGATGTAGGACATGTGCCATGTGATGCTGTGAAAACCCTGGTTGCACAAGGCTGTTTTTCTTTATCTGTATATAAATCAGCTCCCTGCTTTTAATTTTCCTCCTTTACTCTGTGCTCTGGTCTATGAGCTTTGCTCCCTGCTTGTTAAAACACTTTGCTTCTTGTTGCTCTCCCTTACCCTGGTCCCACTGCTTTGGTTTTTTTGTTGTTTTATCTACTCAAGGTGCCTGTTTCCTTAAATAGTTCTCTCTCTGTCTTATTCTTTCCTCCCATTCCCTATCATCTTTTCTTTCTCACAGTTACCCTGAGCCTCCTTCCTCTTCCCTGGGCTTTCCTGTAAGGCCATTTGCATTCTTTCTCAATCACATCAAACAGGAGATTTCAATTTAGCAGCAATCAGGAAAACACCTCAGACATCCTCAGCATGGCACCAGAGCCTCCTGCCTGCTCCGTTCCCCAAATCCCACTGAACTGTGGCTCCGTGAAGCAGGAGCTCAGCTCCCCATGGCACCGAGGTGACAGAGTGTGTGAGCACTGCCGTGCCCCACTGCCACCCCCAGGGACACCAGGGCACTGTGTCCTGGCTGACCAAACCACATCCTCCTGTGCACCTCTCCAGGCCAGCAAGGGCAGCTCTGAATGAAGTGGATGATGCTGAGGCCACAGGGTGAGGGCTGAGCTCAGGGCTCACAGGGATCGGATGCCTGAGGCAAAATAACCCAAGGCACAATAACCGGGACACAGCCACCTTGCCCCGCTACTGCCCGTGCCCTCGGGGAGGAGCAGAAAGCTAAGACAAGTCTTCACGTGGCCTTTAAGAATTAGATATGTTCATTATAATCTGATTAAAATTCCTTACAAATACACTTTAAAGTTAGCTGTGGAATCAGGGAATGGTCGTGGATCTCCTCAAGCAAAGGATTTGTGTTTTAGAAATTCTACTGTAATGGTAAATCCATGAAGAATGTGTCCAGTTGGGTTAGCGCTGACACAAGAACCTCTGGTTCACTGCTCATCCTGGCTACCCGGTTAAAGATGGGCTGAGACTGAAATTCCAGGGAAAATAAGGCAGTCTAGAAATAAATGTTTTCAAAAAAATCAATGGAAGCAAAATAAGTATGGCGGGTCTTTTTCACTCTCAAATTGTTTAAGGTAGAATTTGTAGGGGAAAACATCTCCAGCCCCTCTAAATGCCTCTCAGCCAAAGATGCATGTGCTGAGAAAGCAGAGGGGAAGGGAAGCAGCCCGGTACCAATTACACCAAGCCGAGGCTCCAGGACTTTTTCTTCACGGCAACCAGAAAATTCATTGGAGTGATGTATCAATTGCCAGAATATTTCTGAAGTTTTTACATTCATCTGGAAGTTTACTTGCTCTGAGTATTGAGATGTTTGTCTGCGCTTTGGCTCCTTCTGTAGCCACCAGGACAGCTCGAAAACAGCTTTGTGTTAAACTGGCAGCAGAGCTCTTGAGACATCCCCAGCAGGAGTGCGGGCTCTGCACACGCCGTGAGCCTCGCACAGCCGGGGCAGTGCTGCTAACAAAGGTGGGAACATCCCTGCGCCGAGGAGGGGAGAGATGAGCTGTGTCAGCCCTGTCCTGTGCTGGACCATTCCCAAAAGGAGATGGGAGGTGTGGGGAGAGGGCTGGCTGCCCCCCGGAGCGAGGGGAGGACAGCGCTGCGGTCCCAGCCGCAGCTGCAGAGAGAGTTCTGAGGGAGGCTCGTTCCCTCAGCCCCACTGCATCCCGGCTCCGGCAGCAGCAGCTTCCTCCCAGCCAGCCCGGGGCTGATTTCACATCCTCCAGCCCCGCGTCCCTTCCCAAAGCTGCGGTAACCGCTGGCACAGTTCCTACAGCGCTGCTCCCCGACGGCTGGGGGCCCCGCTGCCCATCCCTCCCGGTTCTCTCGATATCTGGAGCAGGGGAAGCCCCCGGACAGGAGGAAGGCGTTTGCCC
>JAHXMQ010003857.1:842203-861621 GCA_020466415.1 Ammodramus savannarum pratensis
TGGAGCAGGGGGAGCCCCCGGACAGGGGGAAGGCGTTTGCCCGCTCCCCGGAGCGGGGCGCGCAGCCCCGGCAGGAAACACAGCGCACGGCGCGCTCTATTTTAATCCCTCAAGGGTCTTGTCGGGAGCGAGGCAGAGCCCGGCTGTGCAGAGTTAAGAATGAATCCCTATTTTTAGCCTGTCCTGGGTGAGGTAAGTGCGCGTGAGTCAGACGCCGGCGTGGGATGTTGCATAAGCCGGGCCTGCGCCGCAGCTCCCGGCGCACGGGGGTGAGAGGAGGAGGATGGAGGGAGCCTTCCCTCGCCGCTTCCTGGCATTGTCATTTCAAGACAGACCCTTCACGGTATTTAAATGCAGGGTTCTTTCTTCCCTCCCCACCCTCCCCGAAAAATTTAATTAGAAACAGCAGTAGGCTGGTTATGTAATGTGATTAATTGCAGCATTAGAGTGAAAAAATATAGGGCATACAGGTCTTAAAGATTCACATGCAAAGTCATGTGTGGGAGTGAGAGAGGCAAGGGTGAAACGCAAGACTTATCTGTTTGATTAGGTGCTTTTCACGGGGCAGTGATTTATTCCCTGAGTAATTTCGTCGGAGGAATCTGCAGATAGCTAAAGCAAAAGAAAAAAAAGGGGGGGGGGGGGGGGGCAAATAAACAGCCAGGAGACAACGAACCAAAAGTGCTTTCACAGCACCTCTAAAGGTTAGTGTTGTACCTGGGAGCAGGATGTTCCCTCAGCTGCAGACCTGCCCCTTCAAGCACTCACTCACTCACACCAAAAAAAATGAGGTTTTCCCCTGACTCATGATGAAGGAGCTGCAGACACTGCAGCTAGACTTTCACTGTGCTGGAACGTTATTCCGGGGAACATGTGAAGCTTCAGATGAATTCTTTTGTGAGCCTCTCGGCAGGGAAGCCCCGGATTCCAGGCTGGCATTCCCTCCCGCCGGTGACCTCCAAGCACCCGGCGCTGAGGGCACAGAGCTGGAAATGCTGTTGATTAAACCCAGCCCAGTTCAATAATGGCAAGAAGTCACCAGCACTGCTCCAGTGTCCCACATGTCCGTGGCACCGCTGCAGAACAGGGTCTCAGTGAGCTCCTCTCTGCTCAGCTGGGCTCTGCCACGGCTGAGGAGGCACCGCTGGCTGGATTTAACACTGCAGCTCTTCAGAGGGAAACAACTGCTGTTAATATTCATGCAAGGGGGGAGATGAAAAGGCACCGAAGAAGGGAGCTCGTGGCAGGGTACCAAGGATGTCTCAGCAGGTTTTATCCTGTGCTCTTGCTGGGAAGAGGAGGGTTCACAGCCTGAGTGCAGCTGTTCTCACACCACAGATATTCTCCAGCATTGCCTTTATGCCAGCTATGCCTCAGCTCAATTCTGAGCCTCCACTGAATCAAGTATTAATTTGAGGCAGCCTGAGCTCCCTCTGAAGTGAAGGCTCTTCCCTCTGTGAGCTCAATCTAGTTCTAGAAAGCTTAATTCCTGGCAGCCTTAGCTGTAAAGCCATGGCTGGAAACACAAAAACCTCCAGTCTTGTTCTCTTCTGAATAAAAACTTCATTTGTTACAGCTGTGCAATGATTTCAGAGGCTTCGGATTTGTCAAGCAGCTAAATGTCAAGATTAATTTAAAAACAGCTTTACAATTACCTTGAGTTTGCATCTTCTTTCTTGCTTTACTAATAAGCAAAACACTAAATGATTCATATTAGAAAAGAGATTTCAACAGTCTTCCCAGGGAGGCCAGGAGCTCACTCCAAGTGATAAATGCAGAAATTCCCTCTCACGAGGCTTCCAGTCCTAACTGGAGCCATAATTGAGGGAGAGTGAGCGGGCCAAGGAGTCCCAGGCCGTGAGCTGGGTTTGTGCAGCTACACAGCCTTGCAATATTCCTCAGCTGCTTTCCTGCCTTTCTAAAACCTTCCTCTCCCTGCACATGATAGCCAAGCATGAAACACATCCCTGGAGTCAGCATTTGACTTCACCTGTCCCAATGCATGTGTTCCATATCACTTGAGCACATTTCCTTTTGTAGAACCTCTTTGGAGACAATTAGAGGGACAGATCCTGAAGATGCTGCTTTCCCTGGTGAAACTTTCCCTGGAACCATTTTCCAGTGGAAACTTTTTTCCTCTCTTAGAAACTGGACAAAGAAAATTTGTTCAGGTTTCTCAGTGCTAAGTGCACAGTAAAATATCTCTTGAAGAAATCAAGATCAAAGCTTGCACAATTAGAGACAAACCAAAATCAAGGGCACCTTAACTGAAGCTCATTAAAAATATCCTTTGTACTGCTCTCCTGTGTGGCACCCAAAGTCTCTTGAATACTGTGGTCTAATGAGAATGCAGTGAGGCTTTTTTCCCTCCAGTGTTTTCCTTTTCCATAGTTAGCAACTGTCATAGTTTAATTACGGGATGTCAGAGGCACGGAGCGCTGCCCCGAGATAATCAGACCCTGCTGGTAGATAACTGCTGAGGTGAAGACAAGCAGGAACAGCCACCGTGCCAGTGCCAAATCATCGAGGGAGGGCAAAGTTCAAAAATGGAACTGACAATCCTTCATTCATAGAGGTGGGAGATGCTCCCTCCACCCAGGTCTGCCTCACAATCCCTTCTGAGCTCCTGACTCCTCTCCAGCCTGTTTTTGCTCCCATGTTGGGCCTTGCAGGAAGATTCACTGTGAAGGATCTGTCACAGATGTGCTGCTGGCACAGCCCTTTCCTTGCCCTAAGGAAGGATCCCAGCTCCCACCCGGGCACCCCTCGGCCGTGAGCCCTGTGTGACCTCACTAAGAACTGACCCCCAGCCATTCAAATCCCTGCAAAGGTTCCCACTGCCTTTAATTTAGTCTTTCAAAGCACGCACGTCTTTATTTGTTAATATTTACCAAAGCCCTTCCAGTCTATGGCTCTTTGATTTTGCAACCTTTTATGATTCTCACTAGACGAAGTTTTCTTTTCCTGAAAAACAACCCAGCCCCAGCCCAACCAGCTGCATGCTCCTCTCTCCTGCTGTTTGTGCTTGCTTTCATGGGAAGGTTGGCTCCCTCTCCTTTTCCCCTTTCCACCCAGGTCATTGTTGATCTGATCATTCCAGCAGCAGTTTTGTGCTAACAGCTGTCTCTGAGCTGTGCCCTCCCATGAATCCATGGCCTGCTAACCATCCTGATTTCTTGCTTGTTGCCCTCGCCTGGGTTCATTCACAGATCACACAACAGTTTTTCCCAGGGGTGGTCTATGCTTTATTTCACCAATTACATCTATTTCTCATCTTCTGTAGCACAACATCTTAGGAGTTCCCCATATCTTCAGAATTATATTCCAATTAATGTATTGGTAGTGTATTTCCAGCAAATATTTCCTTTTAATAGAAAATGTGCCCTAAAAATGGCATGCTGGAGTCCCTGAATAAGTTCATCAACACAAAGTGCTCTGATGAAGATGACTGGATGGGACTCAGGTCCAGGCTCAATCCCTATCCTTGATGAGGAGCCCCCCAGCCACACAGAAATAAAAGAAAACCTCTCTTTGGAATTGTAACACCTTGTACAAATTTCCCATGGCACTGGGGACAGTGCCAGCATGGGGCTACAGCATGTTCAGACTCCACAGGTCAAGCAAGATGGATAATTTTTCTTGGATCCTGGCTGATCCCTCACTGCATTATTAACAAACAGCTGCATTTTGATCAGCTTTGATGTAAACTTTATCTGACCCAGTGATGAAGTTCTTCAAGTGAGACCACCCCACAGAGGTCCCTGGGTGAGGGGTTCAGAAAATAATTGTGAGTAACAAAGAGGAGCCAAATTAATTCCTTCACTCTGAAGAATGGTGTGTGTCTTCTGAGCCAGGAAACAAAAGGATTTCCATGGCATTCCCGTACAAAAGTATTAATGATTTCATTTCCGTGAAACCAGCTGCATAAAAAATTCTGTGGCTTTCCCAATAAACTGTGATAAAACCAAGCCCCCATACGGCTTAATTGCACTTATTAGCAAGCCAATTGTCTGTCACATTTATTTTGTTATGCGGGCCATGTTTTGTCAGAAAGAGCATGAGATTTTTAATCAAACTTGTAATAATCACCACAAGACAGATTTTTGAAGGGCACAACTTCACCCAAACAAGAACATTTATCATCGCTGAGGACACAGAAGAGGTGGCTGTATCTTGGTATATGAAAACAGCTGGTTGTCTAAAGATTTATTTCCCCCATCCTATTGTGACTCTAATGCATTTGCAGAGCTGCTTGATGGACCTTGGGGTGAGCCTGGGGCTCAGCTCCCTGCCCAGGTGAGGGGAGTCACAACGCACAGCACATAAATCATTGACAGACACACAGATTTATGTGCTCAAACACTGTCACGTTGCTTCTTTTCCAGCTGGGACAGCTGCATATCTCTGTCCCTGTTCCACCAAAGTTCAGCCCCACAGCTCTTCTCTGGTCCAGCAGGGACGTGCTTGGTGAGCACACGGCCGCGGGCAGAGGTCACGGCAGTGCTGCCTCCCAGCAGACGAGCTGTTCCCAGTGGACTCTGGCCTCTCCTCGCTGGCACACCACCCCTGGCATTGCCCACAAGGTGCCTGGCACGAACATTTGCTAGGCTGCAGAAAGCGCTGCGATTGAACTTTCCTTCCAGACGTTTATCTTAATAACCCACACACATCCTTAGCACGCCGCCCTGCTCTTGTTTGTTGCATGAATATTCCAGATGATCACAAAGGTTGTCCAGCACTCTCCACCATAAATCCTCTGTCTCAAGCTGATTACAACTTTGTAAAGGTTCACTGGCTCTCTCTGCCAAGGAAGCAAGGGGGCAGGGATATTTTATCCATGCTAAAATAATTCTAAAATCGTTTTTTGTGGAAAGGTCTGATGCCAACATGCCAACAAAACCTGGCAGCGGAGAGAAGGGTTAGTTCTGCCATCTTAACGAGGTCGTTGACCTGATAAGCTAATAACTGATAAGCTTCCGAGAAGCTGCAGTTGTTGCATTTCTCAGCAGAGGTTTGATAGATGCTCCCAGCTGAATTCCCCAAGAATCTCATCACTGTGAGGGCTCTCCTCTGCAACTGCAGGTGCTCTGGGCTCAGCCTGGGCACTGGGGCTAAAGATGGGATATTTAACTTCCTTGTCTTCCTAGGGATCTTTGGGGGTGGAAGCTGCCCCACTCAAGCACCAGGAGGGTAACTCCTGCACTTGTGTTCGAGAAACTGCAGCTTGTTTTAGCTCAAACTATTTTTTTTTCAGAAACTGGTAGAGAGCAGTAGGGCTGGAAGGGACATTGGGGGCCAGGCAAGCATGTAAGCACAAGCAGCCCTGAGAGGGGAAGGCAGAGGAACAGGCTGAAGGACAAAGCCCTGATGGGCTCAAGCCCAATGTCTGGCAGTTCCCTTTCAGAGCTTCAACCAGATCCTAAATCTTCTAACTCCCACTGCACTTCCACCATCTCCAAATGTCCATGAAATCTTCTGGCCCCATGCAAAAAGCTGTGAGAGCATGGCTGATGCCCCAGAGGTGGCTTGGGGCATGTAGGTCTCCCAGCCACAGGCAACACCCCGAGTTACAAAGGTAAAGCTGCACACTGGGTTCTTGCTCGTTAAGAAACACCCTCCACTCTGCTCACCAGCTAGACAGGGCTCCGTGCAAAAAGCAGGAGATGAATATCTAATAAGGCTTCTAATCCATGCCCAGAGATAAACCAAATTAATTTTGCACAGGCATCTCTTTTCAGTCCCGGACTTGGCAGCCACAGAATTGGCCTTTGAGGAATGTTTCATGTCTGTGCTTTAATCATTTGGGGCTTCACTGTGCCAGCTGTGGTACAAGTGGGGACAATAATGGCCAAGGAGACATTTATGTGTGGCAAAATAGACCCAGCAGCCACTTTTGTGTAGTAAAAAAAAAATAATCCAGGTGGGTACAAGAGGCAGGAGGACACTGAGCTACCACAGGTGGGTGAGGGATGGTCACTAATGACTCATGGAGGCAATTTAGAGATTGCATGGAGACCCCAGAGCAACCTTCCAGTATCTGAAGTGGGCTACAGAGAAGCTGGAGAGGGACCCCACCATGACCTGTAGTGACAGGACAAGGAATAATGGGTACAAATCAAAAGAGGGAAAATTTAGTTTAGATATTATTGCAAAGTATTTCTTCCCCGTGAGGGTGGGGAGGCACTGGCACAGGTTGCCCAAGGAAGCTGTGGCTGCCCCATCCCTGAAATCATCCAAGGATGGATACTCGGAGCAACCTGGGGCAGTGGGAGGTGCCCCTGCCCATGGCAGGGGAGAATGGACAGGATTTAAGGTCCCTTCCAACCCCTTAACATTCTATGGTTCCATGAATTTGGAAAGGACAGTGAGCGTCCCTTGCGCGCAGCGCACGCAGCGAGGCAGCGCTGAGGCCGCTCACACACACGCGTAGGTGTGAAGAAGGAAATGTCACATTCATTTTACACCGTTTCCCACGCTCCTCCATCAGCAGGATGGCTGCCCGGCCGGGACATCCACTGTGTCCCTGGGGAGCGGAATTCACACTATTTCTGAGGGGGGGTGAGGTGAGGGGTGTGCGGTGTGCGGCTGCCCGGGGCCGGGCCGGCTGTGAGGGTGCTTTCCCCGCGGCACGGCCCGTGAGGGGCGGGCGCCGTGTGACTGCCCCGGGGCCGGGCCGGCTCTGAGGGCACGTTTGCCCCGGCGCGGTCCGTGAGGGGCGGACCGGGCCGGCTGCGCAGACACGTTTGCCCCGGCGAGGTGCATGAGGGGCGGACCGGGCCGGCTGTGCAGACACGTTGGCCCCGGCGCGGTCCGTGAGGGGCGGACCGGGCCGGCTGTGCGGGCACGTTTGCCCCGGCGAGGTGCATGAGGGGCGGACCGGGCCGTCTGTGAGGGCACGTTGGCCCCGGCGCGGTCCGTGAGGGGCGGACCGGGCCGGCTGTGAGGGCACATTGGCCCCGGCGCGGTCCGTGAGGGGCGGGCGCTGCGCGGCCCCGAGCCGCCCCCGCGGCGGCCCCTGAGGGCGGGCCGGGCCGTGCGGGGCGTGCCGGGCCATGCGGGGCGGGCTCGCCCGGGCCATGCGGAGCGGAACGTGACGGGGCCGCGCCGCCGCGGGAGCGGGGGAAGCGCCGCCTCCCGCCCGGCCAAGCCCCGGCTCCGCACGGGGACAGGCGGGCGGCCAAGGCGTGTCGCGGGCGTGCGGGCAGCCGGCTCCCATCCTGTTTCCCTCCCTCCCGTCAGCCCGGCCCCCGCGGGCACGGCCCGTGTCCGCCCGCCTTCCTGCCGCCCCCGCCGCCGCCTGGCAGCCGCCCCGCGGGGCTTTCCAGCGCCGCCGCCGCGCCCAGCACGGGGGGGCCAAAAGGCGAGAAAAGCCCCCAAACCACGAGCTGTGCCAGCCGCGGGGCCGGGAGCGCCTTCGGCCGAGCCGCGGTAGGGGCTGGGGACGGACGGGGTGCAGGTAGCGGCTGCCGCGCATCACCGTCCGTCCCCTGAGCCCGCCGCCAGCCCGGCTGTTCTCAGCCATTCTAAGATAAAATAAAAACACAGCACTGCTGGATTTTTATCTCGGGGCTGCCTCATGGACAGGGATATCACCCGCAGCCCCGAGACTGATCCCGGGCTCCCACGTACTTTGGATGCGCCCGCTGTGCCGATCCCGCACAGCGCCGATGCCCGAAATCCCGAAATCCCGAATTCCCGAATTCCCGAATTCCCGAATTCCCCGCCCAGCGGAGCGGCTCTGTGCCTTCGGAAATGTTGAGCTCACCTTTTGCTAAGCACACTCCCCGGGGATTTCGGGAGGTGCAGCAGGCATTTAAAATAGAAGAACATATGAGACCTTGTTCTTTTCCAAAAGGCCTAAGCATGCACTTGCATAATATTCAAGTGTTATCCCTGTAATTACATTAGGTTCTACTTTTCACAATATTAAAAAAAAAAGTTCAATCAGAACTTCACTCTGCAGAAACTAATATTTCTTCTTTTTAACATTTTATAGATAAAATTTTACTTTAAAAATTAAAAACACTGCTTCTCAAGCTGTTACCTTGCAGTTTATTATTTATCAGCGCAGAACTGCAGTTACTTGGGATCTGACTGATCTACTGGACTCGGGCTTGCAAGGACAATGTGATTTTCCAGATTTTATTATGTTGGGACTTATATATCTGGAACCCAGTGGGCAATTTATGGCTGTAACATCACGCCTGGTGTGCCAGTGCCATTAGTGGCATTCTGGGCTGGTCTTAAATGCTTCATCTGCCCCAGTCAGTGCATTATAGTGGTTCAGCAGAAACTGGTAATTTAGCACAATCGATGTCTTGCTTTCTTGAAGAAAGAAATCTTTCAGAGTTTTTAATTCAATGTCTCTTAATCTGCTGGAGGTATTGTATTTCCCCAATATAATCCTGAAAAAAACCAGTTGTTCTTCAATAAAATATGCTTAATATATAAGTGATGCCTTGAGTAAAAGTTGAGCCCTGACAGGGCACAGAGAGATACGATCTCTCTTAAAAACAATATGAAATGCAGTCCAACTGTGTTCATGTTTGTTCCAGTAATGAGGGAAAGGTGGTGGTGGTTAACAAGAACCAAGAGAAAAACCCCCGGCACAGTCATTTTTAAAGTCAAACCGAGGTCGTGCCAAGCCAAGAGGGAAAATGTTTTCTGCTGTATTTTCGCCTGACATGGAGGGGTTGGAGAGACTGCTGCTGCCTCGCCCTGGCACCGGGAACATCCGTGGGTTAAACCTGAGTGCAAGGAGGGGGTCTGGGGTGTATATATATATATATATATATATATACACACGCGCCATTAAAAAGTGAGTTAACTACAACACAGGGATTCTTACATTAAAATGAAAATTTTAAGTGCATCAACAAATGGTTACTGCAAGTACCAGTGACTTTCCCAAACACCTTTTTGTTTCATTGTACCAATTCTTCTATTCCCACTTTTTATAGCACATGTGTATCTTCAGAATGAGCAGGAAGCTTTTTCCATAGTGCAAGAGATGGCAAATCCAAATCCCAGCGGGGCTGGTGCAGAGAGGTGATGGTCAAGTGAAGAAACCTGGAACAATCTCTAACATCCCATGCCAGGAGTCACCCTTCCCATCAAAGGTGTGGAAGAGAAATTGATAGTACAGGAATGGAGAAAGTCAAAGAAAGTCTATGAAATATTTTGTATTTAAATCACTTCTCTATAGCTTGTATGCAAAGTGCCAGCCCAATGCAAATCAACATTGCTGAGTCATGGCCAGAGTGGGGGAAAAAAAGTTAATTTAAAGTATGACCCGAGAATATCATGAGGGAATGAAAAATCTTTTGAGTTTGGAATTTGAGCCAAATTATAACACTCCTTCATAACAGTCCCAGTGTACAATTAGGGGGCAGTAATATCGAGATAAGAAATGCTTAGAGCAATTTTAATCAAACATTTATAAAGCCCCAATTATTGTAAATATCAGGTAAGGAACTGCAAAAATATTTTTCATCTCAGCATTTTTCAACAGCTTAAAAAAGAAGCTCTGAACTTCTTAAAGTCAAAGGTACAGCAGAGTAGATGGGTAAAATTCTGAATAGCAGCAAAACCTGCGATCAGCTCTGGGGATATTTTGTATAAAATAAGGGTGTATCAATGAAAAGGACATGATTTTATCAGTAATTCTGGGTTAATGTCTCTAAATATTTTGGGGTTCATTCTGCAGAGGTTCTGGTGTAAGGCTGCAGGGTTTATCTTAGCCCTGGTTTTGCCAGCTGGGGATGCAGGGTGGTGCTGGAGGGAGTTTGTGGGGACACAAGGGAGAAAAGCTGCTTTGCTACTGCGGCAAAACAACTTCAGCACTCCGTGCCATTCCCCTGGCCCGTGGCTTTCCGAGAAGGGAAAAACACAGGGGATGGATTTGGAGTGAGGGTTATCACTGTCCTGGGTCCGCTGGTGCTCGCAGGATGGGGGCAAAGTCCTGCTCGTCACTCTGCCGTCACTGGGCATTTATCTTCAAAGGGCCGTGGATAGGGAGCTGTGCCGGGGCACAGGGAGAGAGGTGGGAACGAGGACTTTGGGCTGAGCCGTGCCTGCACCGGCAGGACTGCAGCTCACGGTGTTGAACTCGGGGTGTTCAGGGGGCTCTGCCAGCTCCCTTGAACTGGGTGAGGGTGCTGGCTCTTGGGCACAGCCCTTCACTTGAATTCCCGTCCCGGTTGTTCTGGTGGCTGAGGTTTAGATATCTGTTAGGAGACAATTTTATACCTGTTATTTCCTACCAATCACATCCTTCCACTCTGGCATTTTCCTGCCTTTCCCTCTCAATTCGGGTGAGGCCACCTGAGAAGATCCCTGGCCAGAGATTGGGCAGGAGCTCTGCCTCTGAGTGGGTGTTAGGAGAAAAACCCCTGAGCATTCAAATGAAGGACAAGAGCAACAGCTGTAGTAGGGTTTATATTCCAGTGATCATGGGACTTTGGGTCGTTTCCTATCTGTTTTTCAGTAACGTGTCTGGTGGTTATAAAATGAGCAGTATTTATCTGACCCGGGAGGCAGAGACATTACCTCATTGTCACGGGGTCAGTGGCAATTAGACTGCACAGCCCAGCCAAGCAGTGCCGCTGGGTACAATAGTCTGTGGCAGGCTTAACCTTTACGGTCACCGCTGCTGGGGGGACAGCATCGGAATAGCCGGAGCACAAATGCCCTTTCCTCCCCAAACCCCTCCCAGGCAGCTCACACACGCTCCTCCCTGCATATGTTAAAAGACTGCAATATATTAATTTAGACAGGATGGATGGCTTAATGATTTATATCAGTCTCGATTTGGAGTTAAAAATTAAGTTCGTCCCCAAAAAGGTGTAGTAAGGACTAAGTGTAACACAAGAGCAATAATTTTTAGACATCAGCCAGCTCGTGCTTACTGTAAACAGAGTGTACAAAGGTGAGCAGCCAGGTCAGCAGCCGTGCCCAGCGTCACCAGCCCCATTTAACCTGCACCTGGAGATGGTGACAACGGCACTGGGGAGCAGCAAAGGGCCCTACCCACTGCTGCCCACCAGCAGCTGAGCCTGTGCTCAAGGGCATTCAGAACTGAAACCAGGTGCTTTTCATCTCTGGAGGTGGCACCCTGATATTTCTGCTCTGTTCCCACACAGTTGTACGTCACACACAGCTCCTGTCTGTGGGTGACAGGCTCGAATCACAAGGCATAGCCCAGCTGTGAATGTAAGGGCCATTCACTTTCAGAGAGCACCTTCAAGAGTCACCCCAGAGGAGGCAGTGAGTGAGGGATGCTGGTCACAGCTCCCGCTGTTGCTCACTGTGCCTGCAGGGTTTGTTGGGGTGGGCAGGATGCTGTGCCCCAGCCTGGCCGCCTGCCACCAGGGCTTTCCTGCTCCCTGGAGTCACCCAACCTCTGATTCACAATGTCCGCTCCTGCACCGCTTCATGCACCACCTCTGGGCTCTTGGCTTAGGAAAACTGAATGCTCTCCCTGTTCATTTTGTCACTGTACAAAATGTGGGGTTTGGCACAGGCTGAGGCAACCCCGGACTCCCAGAGAGACAAGCAGGGAGAGAGGGGAGGGGGCAGCACTGTAGGCACTGCACAAGCATGTAATCTTCCCTCTTGCTTTACAGTTCCAGTTACTCAGATTTAGGGTGAGGGTGTGGGTAAGGAGCAAGATTTTCTCCCATAGCCATGTCAGACTGAGTGCTACACCCACTCAGAAAAACCAGGAACTAGGCTTAGAAAAGATCTGAAAAGCAAAAATCTGAGAGTTTATGTTCTTACCTTGTGGGCATCAGCTCAGGCCCCAAGTTTGGGGTGTTAGTTTGGGGTGTTGTTTCTTCTGGCAATGGGGAGAGAAGGGTGGGTGTATATGGGAGGCAGAGAGCCTCTGGCACAGGGATGTGGCCTCTGGTCAGCACTGAATACGCTTCCAGCTGTTTTTGTCTGTGCTGGAATCACAGCTGGGAGCTCTGCCCAGGGCGAGGTGGGAAGCAAAGCACAGAATGCACAGGGCAGCAGCCTGGAAGAGCCAGGTAAAAGCTTTAACCAGCAAGATGTCCCTGGGATAGGAGCTGCTTCATTCCTCCTTGGATACTTACTCCTTCCAACCCCTCCCAGGTGAGGGGATCTGCAGCCCACAGCCTTGCTATCTATCCATGCCTGCTCCAGGCAACATCCAAGGATTTTTATTCACTCCACCCCTGCCCTGTGCATCTGTGCCAGTGTTGAGGAGCAGTTGTTGGTAGAGCATTCCCTTAATAAATGGATTGCTCTGTTTGGGGTGGTACAAGGTAGCTCCTTCAGGGCCATCCACTCATCCCAGACATCCTATGCACTGCTGCCCTTGGCTCTGTGCAGGAAATTTTCACAGGGCCAGGAAGAAACTTAGGAGCGGCCGTGATGGCACTGACATCAAAGGGCTGAGAGGAACCTGCCTTTCCATCTCTTCCCAGCATTTACATTGAGCTGCTTTTGGAGGCCACCGTTTCCTTCTATCCCTCCCACTTCCTAATTTTAGGGAAAAAAGGGAACGAGCTCTGGTTGCCAAGCACAAACACACACCTTTGGGAGAGAGGCTCCTGACGCAGCAGAGCAGGATTTATGGAGCACATTCAGGAGCCCATCAGCAGCATTTCCCTGTGGGTGACTCACCCTGCCCGGCCAGCCCTGCCTGTTTGAGGTTTTCCATAGCCCTAGTCCTGGCTTCTTCCAGACATGGAGCAGCTGTAGGTTTGGGGGTGTCTCCAGGGTGAGTCTGGATTTCCATGCGTTTTGGTTTCAATAGCTTAATTCTCTCATCAGCTCTAGATCTAAGTGGACACAATCCAGGTTGCTCTCCACAGAAGTCTGCTGTGTGTTGAGATGACCTTTTGTGCCAGAATGAGATTCACTGGCAGCAAAAATTCAAATTGAAGGCAATAAGTACATTTATCAGTAAAGGCAGTCGGTCACAGGGCCACATTGCACAGGTCTACACCAAATTTAGCATCCCATGGAGATGTTCTTGCAGATGGGGGGCAGTTTTCCCACCACTTTGGGGCTGGACATGGGGAGATACTCAGTGATTTGAGTCCTGCAGGTAGTTGTGCTGCTGCACAACCACAAGTTGCACCAGGGAAGGTTTAGATTAGATGTTAGGGAAATTTTTTCACAGAAAGGGCTGTAAAGCATTAGGACATGCTGCCCAAGGAAGTGGAGGAGTCACCATCCCTGCAAGTGTCCCAGAAAACCTGTGGAAGTGGCACTGAGGACATGGTTTAGTGGTGAACATGGTGGCAGGGCTGGGCTGACCATTGACCTCATGATCTTAAAGGTCTTTTCCACCCTTAACAATTCTATGATTCTACTTGATTATAACGTTCTTTGGTTTGTGAATAATGAATGATCCTGTGATGAAATTGATGTGAAAACTCCCATGGTGTGTAAACAGAGGCAAGCTGCATTTTTTAGCTCCTTTTGGGGTTGCTAACATCGAGGGGATAGAATTTTCTTCTTGGAATGTGATTGTACATGATGTTTGCACGCATCATTCATAAGGAAAAGTTTCTTACAGACTTAACAGATTGTGTTTCCATCTCTGCTGCGTAAAAACAGTGTTATGGACACAAGCGGAATGGAAATCATAACACAGCATCTCCACTATTTTAAGAGTCATATTGGAACACATGGAACAGAGATGGAATTCCACTCTTCACTGCCTTCAGATTTGGTGTTCTGTGTATTTACTTAGCGCTAGAAAAGGAAAGTGAAAACAAACCTGTTGCCTCAATAAAGCCCAGGAACGGGCTCTGCTCCTGCCCCATTCCCTCGGGCACCATTTCCAGGCAGTGCAAGGCCTCTGGGCAAGCAGGAGCTGCAAAGTCATTCCTGAGATGAGACAAGAAAGAGGAAAAAAAAGGGCTGAGAGTCAGGGTGAGAAGAGCCATGTGAGGAGAACTAATGGGTGAGAAAGCCGAGAGACAGGTCTGAGGGATGATAGTGCTTCTGGAGGGAAGGGCTGCCTGGAAATGGGGCTGGCTGTTCCTGCTCCGTGGGGCTCCTGGGGAAGCACCTGCCTCGAGGCCATTTATTCAGCTGTCAGCATGTTCTCACACAGGCTCTGGATGCATCCCAGCACCGGGAGTTGGGCTGTGCACAGGGTGCTTTTCCCCATTCCTGGTTATTGTTGAATTTCAGGCTTTTTTTTCCTGTGTTGCACTAGCTCAAACTGCTCCTGTTTCTCCCATGGAGACCTGAAAATAGGGAGAAGATTGGGCGCTTCCACACCAGCAGTCAAGCTCTAAATCAATCAGATTTTCTGGGGGGATTTTTGTTATTTTGCTTTTTTTTTCCCCTGTGAACTTCTCCATGGAATTCCAGCTGCACTTCCTGAGTTACCCTGATTTGGTCCAGAGTTACTCTTTAATTTTTTTTCCTTACACAATTTCAGTTCCAAGTGTCCCCCTCACACACGTAAGTGCAGCACAGCAGCCAGGATTGGGCAGGCTGCCCTGATCCAAGTGTCCAGCGTGGCACCCCCTGTGTGCACGTCACAATTTCGGGGTGACTAAGCACATTGGCAGTGCCTTTCAGTGGCATCTCTAGAGCACTGCTCTATATTTGTCTTTCCTTCCTCTGTTTGTGGCAGTTTAAAAGAAATAAAGCATCTCCAAGCTCTGTGCTGACAAGATTTGGCGATTCTGGATGGCAGGAGGGGTACGAGGCTCGGCGCAGCGAGTACTGGAAAGATATTTGTCACTGCAGATTCTGCTTGTCATATGCAGAGATGACATGCAGATCTCCCTCTGACAGATTGATAGTCATTCCGAGATGCATCCACCCACAAAAACCACAGACATGCTGCTTGACTCAAATCTTGACTTTAACCACAACTTTGTGATGCAAAACTGGTGGAGTTTTTGGTACTTTTTGTTAAAAATGAAATCTTTATAGGGGTTTTCCAGCATCCTTGCTAGTTACTAAAAACAAACCAACATCAGCCTACTGGATGGGACAGCTCAGTTTACTCGTGGGTGGTTTTGACATTCAACTCATTAACATGTTTAGTCTGAAAGAATGTTGGAAAGGTAGTAAATAAAAAATTGGATGGAGAAATACAGCATGTCTCCAGAAGTTACTCCTTATGTCGCAGTGACAATGCCAGTTTCACTTAGAAGGAATATTTGTCCTGATTTTACTCCAAGTACCCACAGCACATCCTCAAAGCCTGGTCGGTGTGTTTGCAGAGGTGAATGCACCGTGCTGGGTGTGAAGGTTACACTCTGTGCTGGCCGGGGCCAGGAAGTTCATGGCTTGGCACGGAACTTCCAGCGCGGCGTGGGAGAACCTGGGCACGCTGGCCCATGGCCAGGGAGCCACCCAGTGTGTCAGCACGGGCTTTGTGTCCCCAGGTGGGAAGGCTCTTGACGTGGAACTGGCTGTTCTGGCACCCCTGGGAACTCCTGTGCGCTCCTGACAAGCTCTGGGACGGCCCTGATGGAGCAGAGATGTTGGACCAGGTGGTCCCTTCCCACCTGACCCATTCTGGGATGGGATGTGTGCCTGGAATTGCAGCCAGGGGGTCTGCAGAGCACAGAGAACACCCATGGCAGCGTCTTCAGCAGCTTATGTTGGAAACGGGAAAGGGAAAGTACTCCAAATAAGTTTCTCTTGTTCGGAAACACAATGGGCAATTTAAAACCCCCATTAGGCATGTGTGTAGGAGCATTTCCCATCCAGGGGGACCAGGGGGATTGCTATGGAGCTGTATTATGACTTCCCTGATATCAATCAAGCCCCCATTATGTAACGAGGTCTGCATCACGCGCGCCCCAGCGCGAGGCCCCGCCGCGAGCACCGAGGCTGCAATCCCGGCTCCTTTGTCCTGCCCTCTGCCAATTTGCTGCAAAATTGAGGATGAGGCTTGAATTTGCCATTGTGGCGGTGCTGGGGCCGTGGCTGTGCTTTCAGAGCAGTTATTTGCATTGCCTTGATTAGCATGTCACCTGCTTCATTAGCGGAGAAAAGGCTCCTCCACACACTCAGCCAGTCATGCAAATTGAGGAATGCACGGAGATCCTTCCCCTCTAGGACTTTCCATTATTAGCAAAATTGGTAGATTCAGTTTGTTCCTTCCTCTTCAAAAGAAGGTCACTTTTGATTTCCACCTCCAAATGGAAGGTCTTATTTAAGAGACAAAGTAATCGTGGTCCCAAATTTTAACATCCAGCAGTCCTGCTTCATGAAACCGGATGCCAAAGGAAAACCCAGGTGTGTGCAGGGCAGGTGGAACCTCCCTGGTTTCAATCTAATCCTTAAACCAACAGCCATCTCTCTGTCACCCAATCATTAATTTTACTGGATGTCAGCGATGTGTTTTTAGAGCCAAAAAGCTCCCTCCTGTGCAGGACCTAAACTTACATTACAGATGCCTTTCTCAGGTTTTGGAGGATTTTTTTCACTTGAGAGTCCACTAATTGTGAATAAAGCTTTTTGTGATGTCAGAGATGCTCAGCTTTTGTGGAAAAGAGTACCCCAAATGGGGAAATTAAACAGATCCCTCACACAGCTTTTCTCTGAGATCAGGAAGTTGCCATGGGGCACCAGATCTCAGTCCAGAATGGGAAAGTCCTAACACAGATTTGACCTCGGAAGCTGCAGGGACAGAACCATCACCAGCCCCAGCAGGGTTTTCACCATTCCCTGTCTCTGCTGGCACAGCCATCATGGGCAGAGGAGTTCAACCAGAAAAAAAAAATTTAAAAAGCTTAGAAAACGCGAGAGTGAAAGAAGAAAAAAGGAAAAATGTGATGGTCATGCATGAAATGTCACTGCAGAAATGAATCTGCAGTCAGGAATGACCTGTTCGTGGGCTGAGGGGAGGAACAGAGTCACTTTCCTCTGCTGACCAGATGACACAGCCTCTGACAGTGTGACCTCCTGAGCCATCCGTGCCACCCTGGATCCACCCACCTGCCCTCCATCCCCACTGCTGGGGTGGTGGCCGTGCTCTGCTCCTCTTGCTGCAGCTGCACCCGAGGGACAGAACCTCCCTTTTTGCATCTCCCCGCAGCTCCGGGGAGGCAGAGCCGCGGTGAGAGGCCTGGGTTCCACCCTGCTGCTTTCACACGGATCACAGAGCAGAGCAGGCTGTGCCAGCGCCCGGGCACTCGCTGCTTCTGCCTTTTTAAGGTAAAGATGAAGCAACAGCGCCCATCCTCAGGGGTGCCCTCTCAGGCTGTGCTCAGCCGCCTCCCTCTCACCTGACTGGCAGAGGCTCCGGGAAGCCTGACAAATTTGTGTGTCTGCTGATCCCTGGATGGCAGCAGGGGAAGGATGAGTCAGGTACGTGTCTCTGCTGCTCAGGGAAAACGAAATCCTGCTCCTCCACCACGCAGCTCCCTCTGCACACACCTTGCTGCAGAGGGGAAGGCAGATTTGCCACGAGATATATATGGAAATAGATGTGATTAAGGAGTCACAATCTCACCCATAAATCTGGCTGGGAGACTGCTGGTCAGGCTGCCCTCCTTCCTCCCTCCCTGCTGAGCCTTCCTGATGGCCTGAGCTGGGGGCACGCACCCACCTCAGACAGTGTGTGCACTCACCAGATTAAAGATGATTAATTGCACCAGCTAGTTCCTGCTACATCTTAATCAAATACACATAATCAGCAACGCTCCTGTGCACACGATACTTGGAGCTGGAGGGGTTTTTAACTCTCACATGCTCCAATGACAGCCACAGACCTAAACTATCAGTGGGGAGAGTGTGAAGTATCCCAGCCTGGAGTGACCGCAGGTGAAGTGCACTGGGTGCCAGTGCCTCTCACTGCTCTGGTTTTAAAAAAATCAACCTCTGGCCCTGTGGGCACTGGGAAAAGCCCCATCCTTACCTGCCAGGCCCCCCTGTGACACCACATCCCAGGACACCTGTGTGTGACAGAACTGCCACACAACCTTGGAGGGGACACAAACCACCAGCAGCCTCTGACCATAGAGTATTTTGCATCATTTATTTAAATACCTATATTTATGCATTTACAAATTTTCATAGCTCTTTCTTTAGCTTTTTTTCATTTTTTTTTCTTTTGTAGACAGTATTGCAGAGAAGTCAGCTTCTGTAAAATGAGGTCCATGTATAAAACTATGCAGCGGATTGGAGGAAGAAAAACCAGCCAAACAACAACCCAACAAGTTTCCTTTCACACTCTGGAGAATCAGAAACCAAAGAAAGTGACCAAATGAAAGGGGGCAGGGAGAGGAAGGGGTGGGACAGAGCAGCCTCAAACCAGTGGCTCTCACACAAGCATTACACACATCAGTGCTCAGCTACAGGACACGTTTCAGTCGGTGCAGTGCCTGTTTGCTAAAGCTTTAGCAGGCACGTAGGTCTCTAATGAAAAAATAGAAGGAGAGGATCCTACACACTGAGAATGCAAAGCCTGGACAGCCTCGGCTCGGTCCTGGGAGACGGCACCGACTCGCCAGCAGTGCATCCTCATTCCAAACTTCATTTTGCATAAAAAGTTCCCTTTAAGAAATCTTAGCATTTAAAAAACCCGGTGTCTGAGCTCTTCTAGCTTCAGTACTCTAAAGAAATCTCTTGAAAAATACCTCCTGCTTTCCTCACTCGGAAGCTTCAAAATAATGTTTTGCTTTAATCGATAGCAATCGAACAGCTCACGGAGTCCCAGCATCATCCCTGGGAGGAAGAGGCAACAAATATGGCATTGCAAGATATTTACACACATGGTACAAAAATGTCCAAGGGTATGAAAAAATCACCAGTTACACAATTTTGCAGCAGCCTCATTTACACCTGTAATTTTATACCATTTATTACATTGTACTAACACACCAGATCCAAAGATGTGCACTCCCTTAGGACATTCAGGAGTTCCAAATATATTGTGATTGCATAATTCATATTGCACAATTGTATAAAAACATAAATACTAGCTATTCTATTCTTTTTTTTTTAAATACAAAATACATGTCACATAGTCAAATAATCTTTTCAAGTGCAATTCAGGTGCTCTCTTAAGTCCTTCCAAGGAAAAGGCAATTTTGATAGTTTTGGCACAAAGTTTAACCTCTGTCCCGTGCCAACAGTTCTAATCACAATCCACGCGCCCCCAGCTTGATAAGAGTAGCAGTCATATACATCTAAGTATAAAACCAGGGTATTTACAGGATGCACAGAAGGTTCAGGGAGCAGCCTCTGGGCCGGGGGTGTTGGGGGTGTTTGGGGGGACCCTCCCAGCTCAGGCTGGCTGCTGCTGCAGGTTCACATTCATGGGCGGGGGGTGTCCAAGGAGACCGATGCGCTGCTTCTGCTTCCTCTGCTCCGTCATCTGGAAAATTAACGAGTTTGCTCATTAGGCCCTGGCGCTTCCTGTGCGTCAGCTCGCCCCAGGGCCTGCTGGGCTTGGCGTTGGCTGC
>JAHXMQ010003857.1:881316-900058 GCA_020466415.1 Ammodramus savannarum pratensis
TCGTTACTAAATCATTATGCAGGTGATAAGTGCTGCAGGATCTCCATTGTGGTGCTCACACCTGAGTGCTGAGGGCCCTCTGCAGCCCCTGTGCTGTGCACAGGCAGTGCCTGGGCAGGGGAGGACACTCCCTGACACTGCCCCTGATGTGCTTTTGGTCAGACCTTCACACCCATTTTTGGCAGCTTTTGCTATTTCTGGGTCTATTCAGACTGTCCCCTGAGACTGGCTGCTTACACAACACTGAGCCTGTGTAGCTAAAAATACACTTCCCTGAAAGAGCCATAAAAACATCCAGCCCCAAACACCATTTACCCAGGTTGATGCAGAATGGCAGACACCTCTTCCTCAAAGCTGACTTAAAAATTTTTTGCCTTCAAGCAACTGGTTCCTCAAGAGGCAAAACAGCAAGATCCCCCAAATTTCACAGCCCTCTGCAGCCCTTGTGCAAGCACATCCTCACAGAACTTGTGTCTCACTGGCAAGATCCTCACCCAGGGCTTTTCCCCCCTGCTCCCAAATTCAGGCAGCTTAGGAAATATTACTCTCATCTGACAACCACGAGCAGCCATTTAATCTTGTTCCAAATCACTGCAGATTAATAAAGACAGCAGAGGATGGATGGAAATTAAAAGTTAATAAGCGTAAAGTTGAGCAGCTGTTTTGGCTGCCTGGGGGAGTTTGGGCTCCTGAGCTGTCACACAGCACGAGGTGCAGAGCTGGCAATGGAGTCACTGGGTGGGAACAAGCACCAGGCACAGGGAGGGACACAGGAAATGTGCAGCTTATTTAGGAATGACTTATCTAGAATCTGAATAAGATTTATTGGGAATTCATTTGCTTTCAGGTGTTGTAGCAGGCGTGAAGAACACCTGGAGTGAGTGAGGCTCTCAGGGCTCCCTCAACACCCAGGCTGGGAGCAGCACCCTTGTCCTGGCACACAGAGATAAGGGTGGGCACTGCCCACCTGCTGCACCCACCCTGACCCCAGAGCCTGGCTGGGACTCCCTGCACAGCCACAGGGAACGTGCAGGGATTTCTGCCTGGCTCTGGAATTCTCACCATTCCAGCACCCAATTCCAGGCATCCAGTTTTGTTTCTGCTCCTCAAGTCAGAAGTTTTACAGCTTCTGCTACTGTCAGATGCTCATCAGCTGCTCAGTTCACCGTGTCTGAGCAATTCAAGACACTGACAACTTCCCCCAAACAGTCTGTTTGGAAGAGTCTTTTTTTTTTTTTTTTTTAAGCTAAATATAAGATACACACGTATTTATTTATTTTACTTTTTGGATTCTAACTAGGAGAGGAAGAGGTTTTATCAAAAGGCTGGGAATGGGCTCCTCTTCCCCATCCTCCTGTGGTCACTGCTCCCCCTGCCAAGGCAGGACAATGTCACCCACCCCAGCACTCACAGCCCTCCAGGAAAAGCCTGTGGAAAATGCCATTAACAAACTGCAAGCTCAAGGAAAACAACACATTCAACACTTCACCTATTTTTAGCTCGATCCTTAATTACAGGACTTTAGACTGAAGTAGAACAGTCAAGCAATTAGAGGAGGATGTTTGTCTCAGGTAATTTTTTCCCCTAGGAAAAAGCATGGCTCTACATTTTGCTTAAAAATGTCTCAAGGAAGAGTAAGAGAACAGCAGAGTTTAAAACAAGGCAATGTAAAAAGCCAAATTCTGTCCTACCCCCACTGATACAGTGCACAGACACGAGTGGGGAGAGCAGGATTTGGCTCATTATATCTTATTTTTTCACATGTTTTTTAGGTTAAATACCAGTACCTCCTCGAATTCCCTTGAATGGGTAGAAAAATGCCACCAGCAGGTTCATGAGGACAGCCAGGTTGAAGGAAATGCTGCTCCAGAAGGACATGTTCCGAGCACACCAGTACAGGAAAGGCTGAGCTGAAACAGAGAAAATCATTTCTTTTTAATGGAGGGTTTAGTAAAAATAAGAGGTCTCTATTAAAAAAATATATATCACCACCAAAACAAGTTTGTTTTCAATTTGCCTGAAAGCACAGCATCAAAAGTAATAATATTAATGGCTAATTTTGAAGTTTTTAAAATTATCCTTCATCCTGGGGGCCCTTCAAGTTTCCTAGATGGTGTTTTAAGGCAAAGGATCCCTATTTCCAACATGGTTTAGCAGCAGCAAGAGAACAAGCTGAGGAACTGCAGAGATCAAGCACCTGAGGTCCCACCTAATAACACACTTTGTACTCAGAGTCACAGCAAGAACAATTTGGGGGAGGAAAATGAGCTCCAGCCCCATCCCTGCCAGCAGCTCACCTGCACCAGGCAGTGCCACCTGCAAATTTATTTTCTGCTGAGAACAACCCAAAATAGCCCCAGAATAAGCAGGGGGTGAAGCTCCCTGGTCTCCCCTCTGCCCTGGGGGGACTCAGCACATCTCAATGCACAACCAACAGCACATTTAAATCCTTTTGTTACCCAGAAATACTTCTCAAAAAGACTCCTCATTTTAATAATCCCTCAGCCAGAACCAAGAGGCAGAAAGCAGAAAGATTCCTTTGCTGGAGTGGTCGTGAACCCAGCAAAGCTGCCTTGCAGTAATTCCCTCTGCATCCAGGCAAAATCCCCCTGATTTTGGCTTTCGGCACAGCAAACTGAGTCCTCCTGAAATCTAGGGTAGGGAAAAAATCCATTAAAAATGCTCTCAAAGGGAAAGGACTGTTTTGCCCTGGTGGAAGGAGGCAGCTGGGTTAGATACCAGAGAGCAAAGAAAGAGCTCTCAGTAAAATTTAGGAACAAGCTGAAAATGCAGACTTTGGGGGGAATGATAATTTATAACATGCAGCAGTTCTGAGCCTTGCAGGAGCCACCAGCTCTCCCCAGAAAATCCCCTCCTCTAACAGCCCCAGCTAACAAAGGGGTAAAGAATTCCACAATATCTCAAAGTTCTCTGGAAGAATGTGTAACCAGGTTTAATTAATTTATATGGGATTATATAAGGGTGATTATAAAGGTCCAGGTTTAACTTTAAACCTTCCCTTGCTGATGGACTCTGTCTGTGCAGTGCTTCTGCCTGGCTTTGGCAGCTCATTTCCATTCCTAATTAACAATTAAGAGACTTCTGATGCTCAGACCATGAGCTGAAGGGAGAAGTACATGGATCTTTATTTTAGAAGTCTTTTTGAGGGTTGAATAGACTCTAACTGGCCTCATCTGAGCACACACAGCACTGCCAGAGGTCACAGCTCCAACACAAACTACTGAAAAATGTGAGAAACAACTCCACAAATGCAAAAAATCAGAGGACAGGCAAGGCCTGGATATTAGAGACAGAATAAATGATCCCAGTTTTTTAAAGGAAAAAAAAAAAATATTCTCCAGTTCTGCAGGTGGATCTTGGCTAATTTGTGGCCTGTTGTTAATGATGGATGCCTTCACAGCTTGCTGGGAGACAGCCTCAAAGACAAAGTGACTCAAACAACAAAATCCAACAGGATATATGGATGCTGCTGAAGCTGCAATTTGTTTGGGATGTGACACTCCCAGATTTCTTGCAGAGCTCTCAGATTTCTGGAAGCAGTCCCACATGTGCCCCACGAGCTGCCCCATCTCACATCTCACAGGGTCCCTGCTGGTCATGCAGCCTTCAGCTGAACAAGAACAAAAATATCCAACAAATGAACTGAAAGGCTTCCTGAGGGACGTGGTGGCACTCTGTGAATTAAAATATAATTCTGAGGGATTTCCCAGCTGAGGGAAAATCAGTGCTTGAGAGCACCTGTGTTCAGACATTTTAGCATCACAGGGATGGAAGGGACTTGTCAACCTGTCAGCCAGTCTACTTGCCAAAAAAGGATGAATTCTACTTTACAATTACTCAGAAATCCATCTTTAACTTGTTCTTGAACAAGTTCTTCCATCCCTACAGATGCCATAAGTCCGCAGAATCCTTACAGTTGGAAAAGATCTTTACAATCCAACCTTTCCAATGTCCAACCTTGCTGCATTCCCCAGCCTTACTCCCCCCTGCATCAAGCACTGCTCTCCTCAGCTGGGTCCTCCCTGAATCCTGAATTTGTTTTCACAAACTGATTGTGGGTTTGCTGGTAGATAAAACTAGTACTGGGAGATAAAAGAAATAATGGGAAGGGTTCCAGTGATTGATGAATGGAAAAAGATACTTGCTTTGACAAATAAACTTTAGGTTTGCTGATAAACGAAATTAGACATTGAAAGATGAAAGAAACAATGGGGAAGAATAATTCTTACAGAATTTAAGAGTTTAAGATTAAAAGGGAGGGCTATATTATACATTAGAGGGAAATTTTTTGGTATCAGGTGTATTGGGGAGTATTTTTAAAGTATTTTAGTTAATGGGGAAAGAGAGAAGGGAAATGCAGCCAGGAAATTGGGATAAGAAGGAGGCTGCATCTTCCAAAAACTGGAGAGATTTCAGGAGAATGTTTTATGGCTCCTCTCTTTATTGGAACCAAACCTCAGCGCTCGGCCCCACGTGGAGCAGCACTGACCCACCTCGCAGTTTCTTCTGCCAGTTCATCTCGTTGAAGAGGTCCTCAGACTTGAGGAAGAAGTCGTTGATCTTGCTGCCCTGCTCGTCCCTCTCCGTGGTGTAGTAGATGCGCAGCTTGGACTCCTTGGTGAGGAACTCGCAGATGCTGGGCACGGGGAACACGATCTGCTCCATGGTGCGGTCCGACCTGACAATCTGCACAGCAGCCTCCTCAGTCCCTCTAAATGCTCTTATCTCTTGGTTTTCTGCCTGTTTTGCTCCCCCTTTCAAACCAGCACACACATTTCCAAGGAACAGCAGCTTGACACAGATTGCATTTAATTTACCTTTCAGGGCAGGTCTACATTTAGCTCTAGAATTGTAATTTTTATGCTGTGGTCTTATTCTGGCAGTACTGGTCTTAGCTGGGATTTCCAAGGGGCCCAGAGAATCCTACATCAAAGCTGGGATGGAGTTCAGAGCAGTGCGGTGGCCCAATTCAAAGGAAGTTGCCAAATCTGAGCCATAGGCAAGTACAAGGAATAACAGTTATGTCTGTATTGGTTACTACAGAATTTTGGGAAGTCGCAGAACCATGGGCTTGTTTGGGTTGGAAGGACCTTAAAGCCCATCCAGTGCCACTCCTGCCATGGCAAGGACACCTTCCAGTGTCCCAGGGTGCTCCAAGCCCTGTCCAACCTGGCCTGGGACACTTCCAGGGACGGGGCAGCCCCAGCTCCTCCAGGAAATCTCCGTATCTGTGAACATTTCACTTTTATAAAGCTCTTAGATGGCACACGAGGCCAAACTGTCACTTGAATCCAGGAAGAGTGGCAAAAAGCTATCACAAACTTTCTGGATTCAGCAACAGCAGCGGCCAAAATGTAACAGAAGCGAAGCCACACTTGCTGCTGCCAAGAGAGCTCTGCTCAGCTCCATCCCCGAGCCCACACATGACAGCTCAGGAATAGCTGCCACTGCCAGGGAATTAAATAAATAACTCTCCCTGCATGTTCTCTAGCAGAGACAACAGTCCACACACACAGAGGCAGGCAGAGCACATGAACAATGCCCTGGGCTGCCCTCCCTGGGGTTCCCTACCTCGATCTGCGCCGTGTGCTTGGCGTAGAACTCCAGCGCCTCGTCCCCCTCGATCTGACCCCCTGGCTTCAGCATGTTCTGCAGCTCTTTGTTGTGACGAGCCAACTAAAATAAAGGAATGCACAGGGAGTGGGAGACACCAGATGTCTCTCTGTGATATTAAATTCCTGATTTTTTGGCATAAAAAAAGAAATAGTACGCAGTCAGCTGCTAGGAAAGGGCAAAGTTGACAGAAGGCTTGTTCTGTTCCAACCAGACACCCTGCAGCTCTATTTTGGGAGCAAGTCAGAATGATTCAAATATGTATTTCTTTAATGCCAGTGTTGTACTCCTCTTTTCCCCATCCTCTCCCACCCTTTGCCTGGAATCTTTCTGATCACACAGAAATTCACATTCGCTCTGTCCTTCTACACCACCCCAACCCAAAGGTGTGCTCATCACCCAAAGATCCAGGCAAGGACAAAGAGAAAATCTGCATCAACTGTGCAGCAGATGTACAGAGCAGTGCTCCAAAATGCTGCTGGATGCTCCAAATCCATCCTGCAGCACAGTGAGGGTCTGTCTGCTCAGATGCTGGAGGAACAAGAAGTCTCTAATGCAGTGAGAGATGCAGCACCAATACATTAAGTAGATACAGTGTCCTCCCCTTTGGTTTTTTGCCTTTCAAACACACATTGTATCAATACAATGGCTCTGCCTGGCTCCAGCAGAGAGAGAATGTGGCAAGGACCGAGATTTCTGATTACACTTTAATTGATCTGTGAGTAGAATTTCTTTGGGAGTATAAAGTAACCTTTGATACAGCTGAAAAATAATACAGTGCTGCTCAGTGCTGCCAAGAATTGAGCCACGTGTCCTCAGGAGCTCGGTCCAGAGCCTGTCTGCTTCCCACGATAAAAGAAAATTCCCCAAATTTTCTTGCATTATACTATTTTTGTTTCTGATTAAAATTAGGATTTGCTCTGATAACAGGAGAACGTGCAGTGAGTCTGCTTCAGTGATGAGCCACGAAAACAGCTGCAGGGAAAAGCAGAGTGGCTTTTCCCAGTTTGGGATTTGTGGTGGAACTCTACCTGGTGGGCCAGGATGTAAATGTTGTGTCCCACGTTCCTCGGGGATGCAGCCACATCCTCCCCGTTCTCTCCATCCTCAAACTCCACCTCTCCCTGCAGATAGGCCTTCTTGATCACCTCCACCTGGAGAGGGAGACAGGCAAGGAGAGGAGGCTCAGGCAAAGGGTGGAAGCTGCTGAAGGCAGCGCTCCATGGATGGGACACCCAAAGGGAGCTCAATGGACAGGGCAGGATGAACTGAACTCAGCCTCAGCCCAGCTCACTGCCTCAGCAAACTGAATGTCACATTCCCTGAAGGTGACACCTTCCAGGCTACCTTCTCTGCACCTGCATCATGTTCTGAGCTCCAACACAGCCCTGAGCACTGGGATGAGTCAATGGTGCTTGGGCTGTGCTTTGCATCTCCTGCTTGTGTTCCACCAGCTCACACATGAACCAGCCCCAAAACCCTCACTGGACAGCTCTGGGGCCACGAGGGACTGTCACTTCTCTGTCCTCTGTGCAAATGAAGAGCCAGGAGCTGGGGAGGGGTCCCAGGACTCACCAGCTCCTTGGGCCTCATGTTGTAGAGGATCCTCTCTGCGTTCTCACTGTCGTGCCTGCTCTCCATGATGGCCAGCAGCAGCTTGGAAGCGTTGTTCTGAGGGCAGGGAAGAGCAATGGAATCACTGCCAGGAGCCACAACGTGAGGGTACCCAGCCTGAGTGGCACCACTGCTGCCAAAGGGCGTCAGGGACACAGATCCCACAGGAGCAGCCATGCAGGCACAGCGTGCCAGGGCTCTCACAGCCTCACCTCACCACCCCTCTCCTCTCACTACTGACCTACACAACTTAACAGGTAATTTTAGCAGTTTATTCCCCAAATCCTACTCACTGAAAGACATTAAATTAACCCCAGCCAAGGTTTAAAATTCTAAAAATGCTGCTGTTTTCATGCTCGTGTTGTTTTGCTTTGATTTAAGGATGCTGCAGCATCACCACAAGCTCAGAGCTCCCAAATGGTGCAGCTCAGCTCTGCTGAAGATGCTGCTGATTAAATCAAGGGACAGCCAGGGCTGAAGACACAGATGTGCTTTGCTGCTTTTAACTGAAATCACTCTGCAGTCTGCTCACGCCAAGGAACACGGGGAGGAAATGGGAAACTACCACAAGGCACCAGACTACTTTAATATGAACAATTAAGATTAAAATCCATCATGCCTGACAATAAAACCCAATAAAAGTATTTAATTTTGAAGTATAACGCTAATCGAGTCTAAAAGCATTTTTTATTTACAATAATAAAAAACCCACATTACCCATAATAATGGTGTGAGTCGGCAACGGAAAACAAGGAGACACTGCAGTGTCAGGCAGGGCAATAAGTCAGAAAGGAAATATTTCTCAAGCACAGGCTGAAGCAAGAGTGCTCTAGGACTGCTGTTGCTAGAGGGGAACCTGCTCCTGTGTTTTTGTGTTTTGAAACCAGCAGCAGGGCTAATTATTTCAGCATTAATATAGACAGCCATAAAGAATTGTTGATTTAATGTCAACCTATTAAACAACACCAATAAAGTGTTGGGAAAGCAGTTGCAACATGAGAAATTTCACTTCCATTGTCCACGTAAAAGCTCAGCAACAACAGAAGAGTTTTCATCAGCTTTAGATTTCTTACAGGAAGTGATTTTAGGATTTCTCAGCATATTCTGACTGCCTGCATCCCCCATCTGAGAACTGGTGGCTCCATGTCATCATCTAAAAGATGAAATACCTGTGACAAACAATCTTTGGGCACTGCCTGCAGCTCACTGATGTGTATCATTTCTGGGCACTTACGAATACTGGGATATAACAACACCCACATCATTTTAACAGTGAAATCACATTTTATCCCACTGTTAACGTGCCTCACACAGAGAGCATTCACTTGCCTTCAGCTCCAACACGAGGTCCATCCTCTTCTTTCCCAGAGGGTTGATGTCATTGAGGATTAATGCTGTGATGATGTCAATGCCGTTGGACTCGTGGGTAGCGATGCAGTTCTGTCCAAAGAAAAGTCATCAGCCTTCACTAATTGCCTGCACCACACACACAGCCAGGCTGTGACCCTCAGAGCAGCAGAGTCCCTCTGTCATCACCTCGTGGGCTGCAGAGCTGCACACAGAGCTCCAGGCAGGGCAACAACAAAAGATTGAAGGCATTTTGTTCCAAGCTTTTCCTCTCCTCAGCCTGGTCCTGCTGGAGCCCCCGGGCTCAGGAAGCAGGAGGACCACAGCTGATAAATGAAGCATTTCCATGCCAAAGCTGCAGGCTGGAGGAACAGTGCTTTACTGAGATTAGGGAGAGTTTTCTTCATTATAAACGTGCCAATCAACACCTACTTCAGAGCTGTCTACACAAAGAAAGGGAATTTCCATAACCTGCTGCCTACCCTTCAGCCCTGCTCTTGGAATGGTCTGCACCTAAAATGTACAAACAGCAGCTTGCTGGCTCCAAAATCCACAGAAAGATTCTTGTTCTGTCCTCAGAACACCTGAAGGGTTTTATTCCACCTGACCCAGAGAGCAGAGGGACACTGACCATTCTCCCTGGCATGCACAGCCTCACACATTCTCAGACAGAAAAATCACATCCCAGTCTTTCAGGACAATATTATGGCTCAATTAATAAGGAAATGGAGAGAATAAGCAGAACTGGCACAGGTGCCCAGAGCAGCTGTGGCTGCCCCTGGATCCCTGGCAGTGCCCAAGGCCAGGCTGGACATTGGGACAGTGGGAGGTGTCCCTGCCATGGCAGGGGTGGGTGGCACTGGGTGAGCTTTAATGTCCCTTCCAACCCAACCCATTCTGGGATTATATCAAGTACAGCAATTCCCCACTCTCCCTGTCCAGTTTAATGAAACAGATCTTAGCAAAGCAGAAATAATTCTACTGCTCTGAGTGCTTCAACTCCTCAGAGAGAGCCCTGAGAGAGACAAGTTGATTATGAGGAGTTGATAAAGGAAACAATCCTCCAGCTTGGGGGGGAAATAAAGTGCTGTAAAACAGCAGCAGGCCAGCAGAGCTGGGGCCCAGGGAGAAGGGGGATGCATTTCCCAGCTCTGGGTTCATTACCTGGTTCTCGTGGCAGGGCCCCTGGCAGTACTCAGTCAGACTTTCCAGCGTCTGGTTGATCAGTGCCACGTTTTTCTCGTTTATGTACAGACCCAGCAGCCCGAGTCCCCCAGTTGTGCTCCCACAGATGCAGTCCAGGAACTGCAGAGTCTCACACACCAGGTTGTAGTTGGTCTTGTTGTTCTGGCAGCGTAGGAAATTCTGTGGGGAGAGTGTCAAAGCCATGAGGGAGGGGAAAAAAGCCATGCAAAATGCTGTTTAGCTGATGGTATTTATTAGGTTCATCCATCCCCAATTCCACTGCATGGTGGGTTGCTCTGGCTCACTGTACAAGCAGTTTTAGCCTCTTTCCAGGGCTTATTTACAATGTGCTGCTGTCCTGAGCAGCTTGCTGGCCTCATGCTGTACAGCAGAGAACAGAGTGCACCCCATAAACAGGGAGATGCATTAGAGGCTGACACACCCAGGCACTCTGGGAAGCTCTCTGCAGCCTGCAAGCCTCACTCCTCCTGCTGCACTTCCCTGAGCATCACCAAGGCTCCCTCCTTGCCCCAGAGCTCTCTGGAGTCCCTGGCTGGGGCCTCACAGCAGCTGCACCTGCACAAGAGGGACCCGAGTGCACACCTTCCTTAAAATGGAATTCTCTCCACTGCTTTTCTCTCCACGTAATTATTGTGATTCCTGCTTGAAGCTGCTGATTGGGAGCAGCTCCTCTAATGAAAAGCCAGATTTGCCACCATGGATTTAACAGCTTTCTGCTGTTATTTCTCCTATATTCCAAATGAAGAAAAGCACCAAATCCACCCAAAACTGAAGGACAACTAATGAAAATCAATCTCCCAATGACTCAGATGCTGCTTGCCAGTGCATTCCCAGCAGTGCTGCAAAGATTAGCAGCCACTACCACTTGCTTTTCCTTCAAGTTTCAGCAGGAAAACTCTTATTTAGCTTAATTCTAGCAGGAAACAACAATTCCAGGGTGAGAAAGCCCTCAGAGAAATAGGAGCCATGGAGTATGGAAGCAGCAGGGTCTTTCCTGGCAGCCCAGAGAGCAGCACTGTCCCTGGCTGTCTCTGCCTGAGTCAGACTAATGAGTCTTTTAAGGCAAACAGAGAGAGAAATTGCAGATTCAATGGAAGGCGAAGCTAAAAAAGGAAAACGCTGTCTATGAATGCAGACTAAAGGTGACAGTGATTCAGCACATTTCAGCTGATTGCTCATTTAGTATCCTGACTTCTGATTAACTTGTCAGAATGTAAAAAAGGTTGATCCTACAGAAATTGGAGCTCGTGCCTTCCCTCCAGGAAAAAAGGCAAAATGAAAGGATAACACCCAAATTGAGGAGGTAAAAATGCTCCCTGGCTGCAGCACAGCATTTATTCTGATTGCAGCTAAGCCCATACCTGAGCTGCTTGACCCACAGTCAGCAAGGAGAGAAGAGGAATGAGGCACAAGACATTGTTAGGCTGAAACAAGGCGAAGGAAAAAATTGTAGAAAACAAACCCCTGGTGCACTGTGAGAAACTGCCCCAGGGAGTGTCTGCTGCTGTCTCAGCCAGGACACAGTGAACTCCTCATTTTCAGTCCCCCAGAGCACCTCAGGGTGGGAACACAGCTCTGCAGTGCTGAGTGTGCCAGCCCACTGCTCCCTGTGGGAATGAGCCCGGGGTGTGCAGACCCTGCCCCAGGAGCAGCAGCCACGGCAGAGCCAGCCAGAACACCTGGGAGGCACCCACTGCTCATCCCAGCCCTTGCATTCATTGGAGAGGGGAATGCAGCTCCTGCATCCACAGGATCCAGCCAGAACACCTGGGAGGCACCCACTGCTCATCCCAGCCCTGCATTCATTGGGGAGGGCACTGCAGCTCCTCCATCCACAGGATCCAGCCAGAACACCTGGGAGGCACCCACTGCTCATCCCAGTCCTGCATTCACTGGGGAGGGCACTGCAGCTCCTCCATCCAGAGGATCCAGCCAGAACATCTGGGAGGCACCCACAGCTCATCCCAACCCTTGCATTCATTATAGAGGGGAATGCAGCTCCTCCATCCACAGGATCCAGCCAGAACACCTGGGAGGCACCCAAGACTGGCACTGCCCTGTGTTTGCCCATCAGCCTGGAAAGGCTGGGGGTGCCCAGCACACACCTGCACCAGGCAGCTGATCCCAATTCCCCCGTTCAAATGTGATGTGCAATTCCTGGAGAGCCCTTCCCTGGACCTTCAGGCAGTGAGTCCTCTGGCACGCCAGCAGGGAGCTCAGTTACATGTACCAGCTGCAGACACCAAGATTCTGGAGGATCAGACACTTGTGCCTTCCCTTTGGGGCTGAGGGAGAAGGACAAACCTCGAGGCAGGCGGGCAGAAAGAGGATTACACTGGAAAAGCCGCTCTACCTTTTTTTCTTTGTTGTCGTTACAAAAAGAAATCCCTTTTTCTCTCAGAGCTGACTACAGCTACCTGCTGTTTGGGAAATGGGATTGTTGAGGCCAAGTTCCTGCCCTGGCTGGGATCCAAGAGCGCTCCTATAGCTGCGGGTGCTGGCCAAAGGCAGCAGCGGATCCTGCGCGTGCGGTTTGGAACTGCGCCATGGAGCGGCACCGCCAGCGGCACGAGAGAGAATCCTCTGACAAAACACACATCAAAGGGCTCTGTGCCTTCAGAACCAGAGCAAGGCTGATGGATGGAGGTAACCTGGGCGCTCAGAGATGCTCCCAGAAGGGTTCTGTGCAGCTGGGATCCCACTGCTGGGGCAGTCCCGCTCAGAGGAAGCGACTTGGCAGCGCTGCAAAGCTCTCACGCAGGGTCCCACGCTCCTGCTGGCCACGGAACAATGGGCAATCAAGGCAATTATTGCTCTTTCTCAGGGCATTTAGCACATTGTGCAGCGCCTCACCAGCTCCTCCATGCCAGCCCGGCAGCACTGAACAAAAATCATCTGAATTAGAGCCCCTTTGTGAGGGAGAACCTGCTCTGCGCTCCCTGAATTCTACAAACACGTCCCAGGGGCAGCACAGGACACCGAGGCTGCCAGGACCTTTGGACACTGCCAGCTCCAACCCCTGTCACGAGGCAGCTGGAGCAGAGCCTGGCCCGTCCTCTCCACATCCCCCATCAGATGTCTGCACACATGGGGAGAGATCCTGAGCCTGCTCCTCTCCAGCCTGACCTCTCCCAGCTCCCCCTGCCTCTCCTTGCCCATCAGATGCTCCAGTCCCATGGTCATCTCTGAGACTCCCTGCTGGACTCAGAATTCAGGACTGGAGCCAGAATTCCACATGGAGCCTGGGCCATCCAGCTTGTTTAGGTGCACATCCAGCTTGTTCAGGTGTTTCCCATCCCAATTCTCCACCAAGGGTAAGACTCCCTTGCTCCAGACCTCACCAGGGTCTCAGGGATGTAGGGCTGGTGGAGGCCAGTCCTACCAGTAAGGGGCAAACTGAAGGTGGCACTGAGCTCCCTGACCTTCTCCATGCCCTCTGTCACCAGGGGTTGTCCCCATCCCACAGCAAACCCATCTCTGCCTATCTCCTCCTGTGTGAATACAACTTAGAAATCCTTCTCATTGCCCTTTGTGTCCCTCAGCAGATTCACCTCCAGCTGAGGCTTTCCTGACACCTTCACCATGTGTTCAACTCTAGCTAGGCACATGAACAGATCCAAGACAATCCAGGAGAACCTGGTTACTGGAAAGTTAATCTTGAAGGCTGCTGGAGCCAAAGCCCCAATGCCCTCTTCATTGTCCTACATGATTTTTCTTTCTTTTCTTTCTCTCCCCTCTCAAAAGCAAATCTAACTAAAATCTAACTAATCTAACTAAAAGCAAAAGTAACTTCACAGTGCAACACCTGCCTGATTTCAACATATACTTTTTAAAAGCCCCAACAAGTGTTGATCCCACCACCTTTAATGCATGTACCTTTCAAAGACCACTGGATAACTGGATTTGCTCAGATCAGCCCAGCAAGGTACAAGTACATTATTTTTGGATTAACATCAAGACCAAAGAGAATAATTGGTCACAAAATCCATTTAAAAAGGCCTGGGGTTAGGGATAATGCTGTGGCAGCAGCGAGTGCACGAGGCACCCTGAGCACAGGTGCCCAGAACCAGGCGGTACCTGCAAGTCGCGGTTGTGGTTCTCACAGAGCAGCTGCAGGAAGCGCAGGATGGGCTGCATGATGGAGATGACAGCGCTCATCTCCAACTCATCTTTGCTCTTGTCTGCCGCAGCCTGGGCCCCCTCCCCGGCCGAGTAGTGCTCCTCGGGGTCGGCCTCCCTGCGGTAGGTGTTGTAGGCCTTGCGCGTGGCCGCCGACGCCTCCAGCAGCTGGTCCCGCACCTCCTCGGTGATCTGGGTCATGGGCTCCCTCACTGCAACACACCAGCACACGGCCTCCTCAGGGAAGCTGCGTGGAAACCTGTCCCCTGGCAGCTTCACCCGCAGGCCCAGCTGATGAGCAGCAGCTCCTGGTGAGTACGTTTAGCGTAGGTGAGGGGCTCGTGCCGCACTCTGCACCTCGTACACCAACCACAGCAGGGTTACACGTCTGGGGATTAATTGGTTAGGGCACACACATCTAGCACGAGCAGGAGTTATGGTAAAAGGACCTGCTTCAGAACAAAATTAGGATTTCTTCACTTATTGTTAGAGAAGGCACTGACCACAACCCACAGGCCGGGGTTGTTCCTACAGATCACATTTGAGCAGCTTGTCATGAGACAAGGCAGCAGAGTCTCAGCTCAGCTTTCCTCATTTCAATAGCACAACCTCACAAATGGATGAAGAGGGGATGAAGCTCTCGAAATCCTGAGCCAGGGCACCACAGATCTCTGAACTTTGCTCTGTGGGATCAGAGACCAGAGCATTATTGCATCAGTTGAAATGAGTTCAAAACACACTCCCTGTCACTTCAGAAGGGGAATGACTGGGGATTACCTCTTTTCCTGTTGGGGACATCTCTGTCCGAGTCTTCATCTTTCTTTTTGTTTCCTAAGTCACTGGTGTTGACTGTGACAGTTGCCTTGATTTCTTGCTGTGCCACTTTCATGCGGTCATAAAAGACCTTGAAGAACTTCTCAGATTTCTTATCTTCCGTCAGTCGGCAGAAGAAGGAATGCTACAAGAGAAAAGGAACAGCATCTGTAGCTCCACACACAGTCTGAACCTAGACAATTCCACCTTTCTGCACTGTGTGCTATCCTGCAGGACTGGGAGCTTCATTAGCTGTCAGTAACCTGCAACTCACAGCAATGGAAACTTGGAGTTTATTGTGAGGCAGCTCCAGTGTCTCAGCTTGGTTAAGTCCCTCATTAACAACTTTAATGCAGGTTTAAAGAGAAGTGAGGACAATAAATAACATCAGACTGATACAACTGGGCAGCACACCTCACTCTCAACAAGGGAGATAAGGTAAGTACCAGGAATTAAGGTAAGGAGAAGGGAATTCCCTATGATTTGATTATCAGAGCAGAAACAAAAGGGTATGGCCAAAATATAGAAGAAGAACTGCCCTGCCCTCCCACCCTCAAATCCAAGGGACTGTGACTCACAACAGGCAAAAGCCAATGTTAATCACAGTCCAAAAATGTACAAACAGGGCAATGCTGTGAGGGACACCTCGTGCTGAGCTTCCCCTGTCCTGCCTGCAGCAGGCTCCTTAAAACTCCTTTAGTCCCCACTCCATTACATCTTTAAGTGACAGAAAAACTCAAAGCACTGACTACTTTTAAGAAGGTTTATTACTCTTCTTCTGCACATATGTGCACAGAGACAGAAAGTTCTCCCTAAAATCGAGGAGAATACAAATCATGCACAGGTCAAGAAGGAGCCAACACAGTGAGTGATCAGACAACTCTTGATGAAACCAATATGCTGTTACATAAATCAGGACCAGAGCTTAAACACGACTGAAGGATGAACTTGTAAGTGGGTCACCTTATGCAGAGCATTATGAAATTAGTTAGCATTCTGCAGCGGCTCGCCATCCAACAGCTTTACATGATGAATAGGAATGAAGGCTGATTTATTGAAAAAACAAATTAAAATGGGAACAGCAATATATCCTGCCCGCTCTGCTGTGGAGCACACGGGGCCGTGGCTGCTGCTGCCTTTGATCACTGCAGCAGCTGCACGGAGAACACACGGAGTGACTTTGAACACTCCCAGAGCTGTGCCTTTGATTGCAGCCTGAGCAGAGCGTGGCTATTTAAAGAACGTGGTCAATATTCAGGAGATATCCCTCCCACCACTGCAATACCTCCCACCTGCCCTTAGCACCTCAGGTAAACTCTGAAGATTGTGTTTATTTCTGGTATTAACAGAGAGGAGGGCAAGGAGAATAACCCAGGACAGACATCCCAAACCCAGTCACAGCAGTACCCGCTCCTGACACCCACCAGAGAGCCCAGCAGAGCTGCCAGAGCACTGCAGGGCTCTGTGCCCTCTGCCCACACACTGCTGGGCCTGTGATGTGCCCAGGGTGAGCTGGGTGCCCAGTTCATTTATTAGCATTGGTACAGTAAAAATAAAATATCCAATCCAAGAGTTTGTATCAACAGTTTGAATGTTTTCTCACAATGTTTTCCCATGGCTTTAAACTGAATGAGGGCTGACTTAGATTAGGTATATTCAAGAAATCCTTCCCTGTGAAGGGGGTGAGGCTGACCAACAACCCCTCAATAACTGGGGGTTGAGGCAGCCAAGCCTGAACTAACTCAGTGACTTGGTGGCTGCAAGGACAGAGAGAGGAAGAGTTTGTCTCCAAGGAGCATCTTGGAAATTTCACTCTACAAAGATTACAATAGTAACAACAACAACAATAATTTACAGATAGACCAGCAGAAACCACAGGCTCTAAAAAGGCCAAACACTCTGAAAATTTTGGCTGTCAGGAAGCGATGGCCATGACCTGACTGTCACATCTGCAGAGCCCAGACAGGAGGAATTTCCCTGTGATGAAGCTGTGCTGAAGGAAAGCCTTTTTCTAATGAACCACACCAAAGAAATACCTTTTATGAGAGTAATTATTTCTTGCTGACAGACTTGATTTTTGTCGTCTTTTCAAGCTTTTTAACTGAGTTTCCACTGCACTTCAGAGAAAAAACCCCAAATGAAAGGAGCATTTCCAGTAAAGATTTTGTGCATGCTGTGCATACACTGAAGGGGTGTCACCAAATGATTGTTTCAGTTTAGGTCAGGATGCCTAACACCTTCACACATATGAATCAACCACATGCCAGCTCCCAAAGATGCTGTATTTTAAGAGGTGTGATCTTGCAAGTTGCGCTCGAGCAGGTAACGGGTGGTGATAATTATGACAGAAATCCTAAAATCTTATTTACAGATACAGCCTCCAAGCAGAAAGTGGAGAACTCTCCCTTTTTAAAACGGAAACCGAGTGGCCATTTTAGAGCACCGTCTGCTGGGGTCCTGGCTTGTGTACAGACACCACCATGGAACCACGGGCTGCTGAAAGAGCAAGCGTGGAGGAACAGCCAACCTCCACACTCCTGCGGGGTTTGGAGGAACAGAGCTTTAAACACAGCCCTGGCACTGCAGCATCTGACACCAGCCATCCCTGAGGGCCCACTCACCACCACACTGCGGTCTGGGAGCTCCTAAAAACCTGCTGCAGGAGGGAACTGTGTCCCATAAGGAACCAGCAGGGGCTGTGGCTGTCCCAGTAGGGAAGAGCTGTCTGAGAGGTGGTGGAGACACAGCTCCATCTGGTACTGGAGACATGGGCAGTGGAGGCCAGAGAGGGATTTGTGACAAGGACACAGGGAGTGGCTTCCCACTGTCAGAGGGCAGGGTTAGATGGGATTTTGGGAAGAAATTCCTCCCTGTTAGGGTGAGGAGGCTCTGGTACAGGGTGCCCAGAGAAACCATGGATGCCCCTGGATCCCTGGAAGTGTCCAAGGCCAGGCTGGAGCACTCCAGATGCAAATCCAGAGATGGATTTCTCTGGGAAAGAAACCAAAGGCCAAGTTCCAATTGCAGGGCCTTGACCCTGCCCACCCTGGAGCACCAGCAGCCCCTCAAGCGCCCCACTGACTCTGTGTATAATGTGTTTTTTGAGAAAATAATCCTGTCTTTCTTGAGCAAGTGTCAGAGATGATGAACTACATCTCTCTATGGTCTGTTCCAGTGGTTAACAACTGCTAGAAACATGTGGTTAAGCTCTTCTTTATGCCCCTAACTTCCAATCACTGGTGGTTTTTTTAAGCCTGTGTCTCTTCTGTAGTTATTCCCAGGAACTTGGTCTCCTCTTCCCTTCTGACTATTTACATACTCTGTGAAATGTTTACCTAACGTTTCATGCTAAACTGAAAATACCATTTTTTGCTTGCTGACTTTTTATTCAGCATTAATGTAATTTTCTGTGGTGGGTATTTTTTGGCATGTTCTTAAATATTGCAAATCATGAACAAGCTGGATTGTAGAACCACATTAAAAAAAAATAAATCACTGAAGAATGGGCACATTTCCTGGCATTAACATTTAATTCTAAGACCTTTGACATATATAATATAATTTCTAATTTCAAAATTTCTAATGATGAGTGGAAAAGAAGCTAACTCCCCAGCAGTTCAGAGGGGCAGGATTATGGAGGCAGGATAACCACAGGGCAGGGACAAATGCTCCTTAACGTGTCTCTCATACCAGCAGTGGGTAACAAATTGGATTTTAGCCAGCAGAACTGACATCTGTCCTGTGGAGAGTGAAACCACACAGCACAGCAGCCTGGTACCTTTGTGTAAGGTGTACAGAGGACACACCCAGGTAACTAATCCACTCTGAATGTAACTAATCCACAGTAAATTTAATGATGAGTGAGATTGTGCCCAGTGCAGGATTGTTAAATGGGAAAAAAACCAAACCAGGCAGCAGCTGAAGGCAGCTGATTTCCAGCTCGTGCCTCTGAAAGTCTTGCCAGTTTGGGCTGTGTGTGCTGCCCCTGTGCTGGGAACACCTTTCCCTA
>JAHXMQ010003857.1:927055-945699 GCA_020466415.1 Ammodramus savannarum pratensis
GCAGTCACCTGCAGCCTCTCGATGATGTTCCTGTAGTCCCTGGAGGCGGCCAGCACCGAGTCCCTGCGCGCGGCGTTGCGCGCCGTCATGCGCCAGTTCATGGCCGTCTTCTGCACGATGTTGTGGGACTTCAGGAACAGGTTGTTCACCTGGCTGTCCAAGTCCACAGGGATGGCAATCGCTCTGCTTTTGGCTGCAGCAAGCAAAATCAGTGTGAAACGAGACCCTGAACCAGCACAAAACAGGAGCAAGGTCTATGCAGCCCTTCCTTCTACAAACTCTCCTTCCCAGGCTGAGAGGAAACAGCCTGAGGTTGCACCAGGGAAGGTTTAGATCAGACACTGGGAAATTAGGATATTAGGATTTTTTTTTCCCCACAGAAAGGTTGTAAAGCATTAGAAAGTGCTGTCCAGAGAGGTAACAAAAAATATTAGTATGTGACACTTGAGTTCATGTTTTATTGGTGATCACAGTGGGCTGGCAAGCTGGACTTGACCACCTTAAGAGATCTTTTCCAACCTTAACCATTCCATGGCTCTCTGAGTGGAATTTAAACAGGGCAGGGTCAGGCCTGGGCAGGATTATGTTTAGAGGCTTCCACACCTCAGAGCTGTTACTGTTGTTTGAGGTGTGGGAGGAGGAATCCTTCCCTAAACACACAGCCCCAACAGCTCGTGCTGGCACACGTGGACACACAGCAGCAGAACCTGGCCCCATATCCAGTACAAGCTGCTCTTGTGGACACAAAGTGGAGCAAATTTATGGGCAGGAGTGGCACTCCCAGCTGCACCAGGGAAGGGTCGGGCTGGACAGCAGGAGGAACTTCTCCATGGGAAGGGTGCTCAGGCTTTGGAACTGCCCAGGGAGGTTTGGAGCCCCCATCCCTGGAGGTGTCCAAGGAAGGGGTGAAGGTGGCACTCAGGGACAAGATGGGCATTGGGGACAGCTTGGACTTGATGATCCTGGAGCGCTTTCCCAACCTCCAGTGCTTCCATGAACACCATCACCCTGCTGCAGATCAACACGACTGCAGGGAGTTTTGAGGTTGGGCAGAGAAAGCACTTCAGGTGACAGTGACAACACCCACTGCTCAACCATGATCCATCAGCACAAGCCTGGGCTGTGAGTTATCCCAGGTGGCACCTGCAGGACACAGCCCACGCTGTCCCCGTGGCAGGATGGCACAGCAGCCAGCCTGGAGCAGGCCCCGTGCTCACCCCACTCCTTACCTACGTCGGAGAGCACACGGATGCAGCTCTCCACTGAGGCCTTCTGGCTGGGCATGAGCCAGGTGCAGTGGTAGACCCTGAACACGCCCTGCAGCAGCTGCACGAACACGGGCTGCCGGGTCTGCAAGGCAAGCACAGCACAGTCAGGCACAGCCTCACCCAGCCCAGCTGCCTCTCCAGCCCTTCCAGCTGGGCTGCAGCACTGCTGGGCAGCTCCCCGTGGTGGCAGGGTATCTACCACGGCATCAGCAGCTGCATGGGAAGGGTGGGAACCAGTGCTGGAAGGGAAAATGAGACAGGAGCTTCTGCAGCAGAAAGCCCTGGTAATTGAGGCCTGACTAAGCAAAGGAAGGGAGCAGTCACCTTGATCTGTGTTATCAGAGCTATCAGCAACCCTGGCACACAGATTCCTCTTTGGTGTTGACCAGCAGCTGACTCAAGAGGCCACAGGTAAATGGGGCTTGGCTGTGTGACAGCAGAGCTCCAGAGTTGGGAACTCATCATTGCAGGCATTATTAGCTGGTATCCAATTGACTGAGAAAGCAGCTGTGTGTTATTTGGAACACGGGCAGTGGTGAGTGGCAAACACTGCAGCTGCTGCAGGATCAGCCAAAATCAAGGTGTGGTTTTCACCCCTGAATTTCACAGGGTGATCTCCCACTACAGACAGGGGAGCTGCTCCAACACACCCAAGCCCATGAGCTCTGTTCTTTCAGCTTTGCAGCTGCCCAACAACAGTGACCAAAACTCCATTTGGTTTTGTACAGTGATTATTTAGTAGAACAACATATTACAACCTGGAGAGGAAAGAGGATTTTAAACATTTCAATCTGAGAGGGAACACCCTGTGTCCCTGTGCCCACTAGCTATGGAATGCTTCTACCAGCTACAGGAACTACACCACAGTGCAAACACCACAGGACTTAGGAACCAGGGAAAAATACCTCATTTATTGTGGCCAACAGTAAAGCCTGTTTGCAAGAAAAAAGTGGAGTTAGAGTAAAAAGCCAAATATATTAGCTAATTAAATCTATTAGATCAATTAAATAAAACACCACTACAAAATGTACAAGAGGAGAAGGAAAATTCAAGCCCCGAGAATTGCTAAAAGGCAAATATCCATTTATGCTTTCTGGAAATAAGCAAAACACCAAAAACCATGGCAAACAACAGCATCCACCCAGGGCCCTGAAAATACCTGCATGTTTGGACTTAAACCACCCACATATTCCTTTCAGTTCACATCAAAAGACTTTTTTGGTCTTAAAAACCTTTTAAAATGTTTCATTTGCTTAAACGAGGTCAATAAATTAAATAGTAAATTTACTCCATGTCCCTCATGTCTCCAGCTGCACTTGGGAAGGGAAACCTTGGGCAGCAACAACTTTGGAGGCAAACAGGCTGAACAATGTTTGCTAAAGAGAAGCTGTGGGCAGCTGTCCTGTGCCAAGAGATTTGTGTTCTCCTAATTTCATGTGATTGGAACCACATGATGGATGGACAAGGTGTTCCCTGAACTAGCAAGGCTGACTCAGGGCAGGAAGGATTTCAGTCAGACAAGCCCTGGCATGAAGGAGCAGGAGGCAAGAGGAGGCTGGCTGGGATGAGGAGGTGCAGCAGGGAGGGACTGAGTGGCCACAAGCCTTCCCTGCAGAGATCAGCCCACCTGCAGCACCTGAGAGGGGAGAAATCCCACCTGGAGCAGGGATGGACACCAGGCAGGTGGCACAACAGCCTCTGCTCCTGGGGGGGAGAACCCCTGGGTATAGAGAGGAGCATTGACAGACAGGAAAAGGGAGAGAAACCACTTCTAACTTGGAGATGAGAAGCAAAGATGAATCTAGGACAAGGCAGATCTACCAACTGAGATGGGAAAAGAGGTGAACCAAGTGACTTCATCTTGCTAGACAGAGGGGGAGATTGAGAAACTAAAGAAAAACTGCTGATATAACATTAACAGATGGCTAAAATAGGATGGCAAGACGTGTATTCAAATGCTGCATCTCAGAGATAACAAGTGAGAGCAGGGCAGCTCAGGTACATGGCACAGAGGGAGGGCAGAGCCCAGGACAAGGCCACAGCCTCCATGTCTCACTCCTCTGAGGAGCACAGAAGGTGCAATAGCAACCAAAATCACCTGAGCAGCAAATCAGCGGCTGCACTGCTCATCAGCTGAGGCCAGAGAAGGCAGGGCTAGGGCTGGATGAGCTGTGAGACCTGGAGATTGCACTGCAATGCCCTTGGCACCACCAGATGCATCAAGTTTCAACAACTGCCCTCTCAACCTTGTGCCAGACACCTGACCACTCCACCCACACCTCCCAGAAAGTTATTTATGCATAAAGAACAGGGTTATCTCTGTGCAAATATTAGGGCAACATCCTGACTCTGCTGCTCTGCTGTACAACTCTCTGCCTTCTCCCCTTCACAGGTGTTCCAAGCTCCTCCTTCACATTTCCCCAACTTCTGAACTAGGCAAAAATCTACTCGGTGAGACACATGAGAGCTTCTGGATTCTTGTTCTGGATCCTTTTTTTTAAAAGGGAAATTAGAATCTTTCTGTAAAATATGCTGTCCTGAATCAATTACCCTTGCTCCCTCTGTGATATCTGTGGCAGGGGGTGGATGAGATGGGCTTTAAGGTCTCTCCCAACACAAACCATTCTGGGATTCAATGGCACACAAGAACTCTCTACAAAAGACCTTGGTGGTAGCACAGAGCTGAATGCACTGATGAATTAGTGTGGCATTTGAGCTTTTCTAGAAGAACATTTGTGCAGTGACCTACGTGTTTTGGCATTTCTACTGCAAAAAGACCAGTGTGGTCACCAAGAGCTGCGATGTATTTGCTGCCCAGTTACACCAGCACTGCTCCCCTGTGTTTCCTCTGCACATCAAAGGGGAATGAGCAGCAGTGCCCTGGCAGTGCTGTCCCTGCTGTGTGTGTGCATTGCCCACCTGCAGGGTGGTGCTCTGGTCCGAGAAGGGGGAGCTGAAGAAGGTGGTGACGATGCTCATGACGATCTCGGTCACGTACTTCTCCAGGATGGAGTCTGCGTGCTTCCTGTCGCTGGTGTTGTTGCAGGCCTGCAGCAAAACCACAGCAGGGTCAGGGGCAGCTCAGCAGGCAGCACAGACTGCAGTTCCTCATGCCACACTGTCCTGGTGCCACCATGCAGTGACACTGGGGCTCTGCATCTCCAGCCCACGCCAGAGCTGCTCCTGGTTTGGTGTGCATGGTTTGGCTGGGGGAGGGAGAAAACCACAGAGCCTTGGAGGAAGGCAAGAGCAGGATGGGGAGCACTGAGGTGTAATGCTTTCGTATGGGGAAATACTTGGAATCCCAGGCAAAAAGCCATATGGCCAAATAAACACCAAGCCTGGAAAACAATCTGTCCTGACCTGCCAAAAAACGCTGAGTGCTGCTCAGGAAGGAGCTCAGAGATGCTGCCAGAATAAGCAGGCCAGGTGGCAGGACAGAAAAGGCACTGGACAAAGGAGCAGGGTGTGGAGCTTCGCTGAGCTTTGGTTTGGGCTTGGATTTTTTCTTTTAAAAAGGAAAATATGAATGTGTTCCATGGAATATGACTAATGAAATCCACAGGCACAAGGAAAAGGAGGCACATATTTGCAGGAACAGAGTATTCAGGGTACTTATTGCCTTGATGAACTGGGATGTCTTATCCTTACTGCTCTGGATTAAAGAGGTTTTAAAGCTGAATTCAGTTCCTTGGTGCAGATACATTACCCGACAGATGTCCACCAGGAAGTTCTCAAACAGCTTCCACATGTGATTACTGGTGTAAATCTCTTTCATTTCTACTTCTGTGTCTACATAGCAGTGATTCAAGAAGTTGATGTATGCTATTTTGACCTAAAAGTAGAGAAAACAATTCATAAAGAACAAGAACCTGAGTGGTGGTGTGAATTAATATAATGTCATATAAAAAGTGCTACATAGATAATTTGGAATTCTGCTTCTTCCTTTCACTTAAACACTGGTGAAATTTAATGCCATGAATAGCAAGACACCATCCAATAAAAAACCCCCAGGATTACTGCAGACAAAACGTCAGCATAATAATAATTTCCAGTTCTGCAGAACCATCTGTTCAAGGTTAGCAGCACATCCATAAACCTCTCTGCCTCAAGAACCCTATAAAATAACCAAGCACAGCATCACATTGCCACTTTCGGGGTAAGGAGGAAGCATAAAAGGGTTTCACTGGACTCTCCAGGCTGGCTGGGGGTGCCAACAGCAGCAGCAGGGAAGGGCTGCAGCTCCCAGCCCTCTGCCCACCTGCACCAAGCCCCTGCCAGGATCACCCCTCTGCCACCCAAAGCCAGCACAGGCCAAACACAAACAGCCCTCACCTCAGGGATGCAGTCCTCGTGGGTCACCACCCTGACAATGTCATCCAGAGGGAGGAGGGAGTTGCACTTGATCTCTGTGTAGACGTTTTTGCCCTCAGTGCACACAGCCAGCAGCTCCACCAGGTGGATGTGGTACATCAGGGGGCTGTTCTCATCCATCCTGTCCCTCTCTGACCTCATCATCTGCACCAGGGTCTGGAAGGAGGCTCTGTCGTTGTAGAACACCAGCACATCCTCCCCTGCATTCACCAGCTGTGGGACAAGGAGAACATTGCATTCCATCAGCAGAGCCCAGCCTGGCATCCCCCACAGCATCCCCCCACCCATGGGGCTGTCCCACTGCTGCTCCCCAGCCCCTCAGGGACACAGGGCTCCAGGAGGACATTTCCCATCTATCTGACCCCTTCTGAACCACTGAGGAAATTCCAAGCCAGCCCAGCTGCCTGCTAGCCAGAAGCTTTGCCAAGAAGTTTGTGACTTTCCATTGTGCCTTCCCATGTCACCCCAGGTGACTTCCTAAGGCAGCTGTGGACAGCCCTGTGCTGCTGGAGAGCTGCCCAGGGATGGGAGCACTGCAGGGCTCACTCCTTCCACCCTCCCAACAAACACCAGCCATTTGCCAGGGTCAGAGAGTGACACATCAAGTCACACACTGGAGATTTCCATCAGCTTCACATTTGACACCTGGCTGGCCACGATTTCAGAGCAGCTCAGACCTCCTGGAACTCCAGGAAGGGAAGGAGATGGAGCAAACTGAGCCTTGGTTCACTGAGCCATCCAGGGCTGTCCTCCCGCAGGGTTTGGGAGAAACAGCAGGGTAAGATGCAGAAAAAAGCCCTCAGGGCAGCTGCTGACCTTGCTGAGCATCTCACACTCAACTAAGTGTTGAGAAGCTAATGAAGCTGGTTTTGAGTTGAACAACAAAATATTAAAGATTTTCGATCCACCCATCAGGATTGATGCTCAAGAGCCAGATTGGACAAATCTGATCCTGGGGCTCCCCCTGCTGAGGAGGCCAAAACATTCCCTCAGATGTGCAGATCTGCCAAACAGACACCATCCAATATCCCCCTGAAAGGCATTCATTCACCCTTCTCTCTCCCTTTCATGCTGGCTCCCCAGTTTCCAGTTACCCACACACCTAAAGCCGATCCCCATCTGCTTCCCCTTCACACCTGAAAGCTGAGCAAGCACATCTTGCTAAGAGTACCTGCAAGGGCTTGGGGAGGCAGGACAAAGGGGGATGGCTTCAGATTGAGAGCAGGTTTAGATGGCAGAAAAATATGGGTGGTGAGGGCCTGGCACAGTTTCCCAGAGAAGCCAGGGCTGCCCCATTCCTGGAAGTGCCCAGGGCCAGACTGGACGGGGCTTGGAGCACCCTGGGATAGTGGAAGGTGATTCTATGGTGGCTCTAAAATTTCATAAAAAAAACTCTCATCAAAATGCTATCATGGTGAAATTCTCCTTCTGCTTTAGTGATCTTGAAATTAAACTACTTCCCTTCAAGCCAATTTTGCTAGACAAAGGCACCCTTGCTTCATAACCCCACCTACATGCTGCTGGGTACAGGCCTGGGAAGAAACTCGTGCCATTAACAAGCAACCCCTCATTACACCTGTGAGTCAGGAGCTCAGAGAGCTTTTGGTCACAAAAAGCCTGAGCTTCCTGGGAGCTGTAATGCTCTTTTTGCATGGTGAGAGCTGTCAGCTTCTTGGCAGTCCCCGAAGCGAGAGGATCAATTTGTCATGTTCACCAACTGCTATGTGCAAACTTCTGTTCAGACCCTGCAAATCTCTGCAGCTCTCACCTCAGCCATTACCATATCTTGGCATTTCTTAATGAATTTCCCCTCTGCCTTGACGATGGTCTGCAGGAACTTGATGTACTGAACGTTCCTGCCGTGCGTCTCGATGCAGTGGACGAAGTGCTGCACCACGCGCTCGTTGATCTCGCTGCAGAGCTGGAAGTTGTTCATGAAAATGTGCTGCATTGTCACTGCTTCCAGGATCTGATGGAGGGCATGAAAGGGAGCAAAAAGTCAGAGAATCAACAACCCAACACATCCCCACTGGGGTTAGGGTAAAGCCAACACTTCAAAGTTCCCTTCAGTCCTGCAAGCACAGGGCTGAAGGGAACTTTGCTGAGGACCTCAGCTTTCAACACCACTGCTCCTATCCCAGCCTATTTTTCACTCCACTTCAGCCTCTTGAACTTTCTACACTGAAATTGCCCTAAACAAACATCTTGCCAAGTTTTGAGGCTTCAGAATGAAAACAGAATGTGACCTCTTCAACCAATCTTGCAACAGAACAGCCCCAGAGGTATCACCAAGGACAGTGCAGTCCCTTCTCTTGCTAGAACACAAAAATAAATCATGGCCTGAGGTTATTCTTACCCCTGGGTTAAGGAACAGGTTTATGTGCTTGTGCAGCAAGGCCTGGTTCTGTTGGTTCCCAGCACAGAAGTTCTGCAGGAACTCGTGTGCAAGCTTCATTATCTCCTGCATCCTCGTGTCTTCAGCCTGGGATTGCATGACAAAGAAGAGGGGGTTAAAAAGAACCCAAAGGTTCACCTTGAGGTGAGCACAGGATGAGCCTCAGCTCCAGCAAGGGAACTGTCACGTCTCTCACACCCCGAAGGAAAACAAACCTCCACCCAGTTCACAGACGTTTGGGATGAGCTGGGCCAGCTCCACGCTTCCAAAGAGCGTCAAAAATAAAGCCCATAATAGAAATTACAGTAGTTTCTTCTCTAAAAGTGCCTATTCCACGGCCAGGCCTGCCAGCAACGTGCTTTAGTCACTTCTGCTCTTCTGAACACCCCAGCCCCTCGGCCAAACCACACATCATCACCTCAGGCTGCCCAGGAGAGCTGCCACGTCCTGCTGCAGCCCTGCCGCAGCCACAGAGGGGAACTGATGGCAAAGCAGCCATGGAAAGTTGCTTTTGCAGCAGCCCAGCCCAATTTATCTTTATTGGAACCTCTCTGCAGCCTTCCAAGCACTGCTGAGGAACCAGTGCCCTTCCCCTGACGTCAGCGTGGATTCCCAGCCCACCGACGGCAGGAGCCGCGCTTTGGAAAATTACTGCCTGCTTTATTTTTAAGGAATTTCATATCTTTCCAAGGGTGAAACCCCTTCCACACTGCCTGTCTGATGCACATTCACATGTATGGGACAGAAAGGCGATGAGAAGGCGTTGAAAGGTGTTTTTGCTGCTGCTTTTTCAGCAAAATATGACGCAAGAAACGACGAGAATTAACATTAATCAAAGCTCCTGTGTGGAATTACTGGTTCTCAGAAACCTGATGAGTTTGAAAGAGAGGACAGCAGAGTGACCAGGAAAATGTCAAGAACTGCCTCACCTCAGTACTGATAAATACCTGTCAGCTGTGATTAATGAGCAGCCAACGTGGTGACCTTGGGGTGTGCTGTGTCAGCACAGCCTGGTGCTCACAGGCACAAGCCAGCCCCAGTGGGCTCCAGCCTGCACAGCTGCCAAGTGTTAGCCCTGATAAGGCTAATTAGGAGATTTAGCCTCACCTGGAGAGCCAGTGGGCATGTATTCACCTCTAAAGGGGAATTTAGGACTCCACAGCTGGGGGAGGGTTTGTATACACTGCTCATAAAACCCCTGGGGAATGAGACACCCTCCCTTCCCTCCTTGTCCCCAGGATGGTGCTCACACAGTGCCTCACAACGAGGGTCTTGCTTCCATCAACACAGCTTAACCTCAAGGCAGCACCTGCCTCACATGAAAAGCTCAGAGCTGAGCCTTAATTCTGAAGTATGATGTGTGAATATTTGTTCAGGCAATCTGTATATTCACAGGCTTCAAATAAACAGAGTTTGTCTGAGCTCCTTATTTCTGAGAGTGGATATTCTATAGATTATGAGGCTACATAAACCAGCCTCTGTGCATCCAATCCACAGGGAGGAGGTTCTGGAAGATGCACAGGAGGTATGAAGAGCCTGTCAGCATGCCACAAAGCCCCACCTTCTCATAAGGGATCTGCAGCAGCTCCAGCACCACGGCGTGAGCCCCCATGTTCCTCAGGAGTCGCTGCTGCTGCTTCCTGCTCTTCCTCACCGAGGCGCCCTCCTGCACGCAGAGCTTGCTGAGCCGCAGCAGGATCTGCAGGAGACACCGGCCTCAGAGCCCAGCTCTGGCTGTCCCTCCAGAGAACGCCAGGTCCCAGAGAGCAGCACCAGGGACCAACTCATCTGCAGGAGCAGAGCGGCTCCAGGCAGCCCTCGCGGCCCAGGCTCCATCCGTGGCATCTGACTAGGGCTGCTGGACTCGGATGATCCTTGTGGGTCCCTTCCACCTCGGGACACTCTACAACTCTGAGATTCTACGCTCCTGCAGAACTCAGCCATGTCAAGTGAACACAACACCAAGCTCCACACACCTTCAGCTCACACCACACCAGCACCACAGCACGTTCTTCATCTGGTACTTTCTACATTTAATTTCACCACTCAGGTGAAATTTACTCAGGTATTCAGGACAGGGAGAACTCAATGGCTTCTCCCTTTGCTTACTGCCTTTGTAGTCCTTAACAATAAAATATTGTGTTACCATTGAAACAGCAGCAAACGTCACGTTTCTCACTAATCCACTCTCAGGGAAAGAATACACACGTCGTGCTTATTCTATCCTGGCTTCCCATTCAAGTTGGGATTTGTTATTACTCAGCAAATAGTTTCCACAATGGCACAGTGACTCAGACTTTCCTGGGTGCCTCCCTCTGACTGCAGCTCTCCAGAGCTCTGTTACTCATTTACACTTCCAGTGAACTATCAAGAAGCAAAGTTTTACCTCTTTTACTACCCGGTAGTTGTAGCTGCTAGTACTTTCAGGCTTTTGAGACTTGCTGTGACCTTCCTGAGGATAAAATCAGACAATTTATTAGTAGCTTATACTACTGTCTACACGAAGGCTAAAATTACCGTTCTAGGATAGCGCCCGCTCTCCTCCTGGGAAGGACTGTCATCCTCCAGCTCTGACAGCCTCAGAAAAACACATACAATTATCCTGTCAAGTCACATTGACCTCTAGGACACAAAACAAGGTGAGGGAGGGATGATTTCAGAGGCAGCAACCTCCTGTCCTTTGCCTGTCACATTCTGTCTCTGATCAAGTCTCCCCTCAGAAAAAAACCCCTTCCTTTCTCTCTCCATTGTTATTAAACTGTCACTGCACAAATACCAAGAGATTCCTCACAGCAATGTGTACAAGAAAAGCAACAAGTGGATTACTTGTATTTACTTCCAGCAATAAATGTTCCTAAACCAGGGACTGCTTCTTGCATCCCCTCATCCAGTCTTTCCTGATTGTAATTACATGGAAACAAGATACTCAAAGAGCTCTAAGCCAGATGTGCATGTGGGGAAAATCCTTTGTTATCAGGTAGAGATAAAGCACAGTTCTCTGCTGTCACCTGAGCAGCTCACAGCTCTGCCCTTACCTTACTTGAGGTACTTTTGATTGCACAAATCCCGTGCCACTGGTCAGTGCTGAAAGGGGAGCCAGAGCAAACCCAAACCAGCCCTGTCACACCCTAAAGGTGACACCTCAGGGCTGCTACTGGGCATCACCTGGCTCAAGTTCTGCTCTCATTCCTGCCTCAACCTGAAAGCAGTAGAGAGAACCTCACCTAGGCAGTGTGCTGGGAAGAAGGGCCTTGTCACAGTTCTGACAGCAGCTACACCCTGCAAATACCCACCCAAATCCACACAAACACAACCCAATTACCTCTTTCTTCTTGTGCTCGTTTTCACCTGGCACACTGTCCATGGCCTCATCAGGACCCTGGCCTTTATACACCCAGAGCTCAGATTTCTCCACTATTGACCTCAGCTGGTCCAAATCTTGTTTGATCTGCTTGTAGTTGTCAACATCTTGGCTGGTAACGAGCAGTTGAACCTTACAGGGAGGCAAAGCCGTGAGTGGCACAAAAAGGGCTGGGTTCAGCTGCCATTAATACACTCAGATGAGGAATAGCTCTCTCCAGACACACAGGTACCTGCTTGAAAGCCTGAAGGACCTCTTGTCTCTGGCTGAAGTGCCTGAAGAGCAGCTGCAGTGCACCAGACACCAGGGGAGGGTAATCGTGCATCGTTAAATGCAGCAGGACCCGCAGGAAAGTCCTGCCCCCGTGGTCATCCAAATCCAGAGGGGTGTTCTCCTCACTGCAAACACAGCAGGAGTTAACCACATTAGACTGAGGGTCCCAGCAGGTTCTAAGTCCTCTTAGCAGTGGCAGAAAACCCTTTTTTCTTACTTTTAAATAAGGGGGGAAATTGTACTGAGATTTTATTGCAGTGTCGAGCTGAGATGCACTAACCCTGCTCCTTGGCTTTCATCCACAGCACAGAGCCCTCCCCTGATGATCCTTCTGGCTGAAGAACCCCTGTTCCTTATCTCTGGATCCAAATGGACCCTACTCTGAGCTGCATCAAGGCCATTTTAGGAAAATGAAGCTGTTTTCCCAGTCCCCACTCCTAGGGAACCCTCCAGCCTGGGGGCTTCCCCTCAATTGGCACCTGTGAAGAGATACTTTCCTTCCACCAAAGATCCCCTCAGCTTGTTCTTCAATGTGCTCAAAGTCCAGGGCTCCTGAAAAAATAAACAGGACAAATACATGAGGTCAGAGTGGCAGCAAAGATGGTTTTCCAGCTTAAAAGCATTTCAAATGGCAAGTGGGACCTGAAGCAATCATCCCATCAGCCCCTTGAAGATTCCACAGTCTTCCCCAAGCCACACAACCTCATTCCTTGCCAAGTAACCCACCTGGTACATTAGCTGGCATTTCCTGACTACTGCTTCCAGTGGGGGATTCAGACATCTGGGCATTGCTTTCATCAAATTCGTGTTTAAATATACAGAGCAGGCAGGAGATCCTGTAGTCCAACCGCACGTTCAGAATAAACTGATGACACACAAGTAGGAGAAATGTTGAAATAATCTGTGCATTTCCACCACATGTACAATTCACACAAAGACATGAACTGAGCAGAGATGTGGATTTGACCTGGAGAGTTACCCAGGGTGGGCAGGCCCTGGCACAGGGTTCCCCTGGATCCCTGAAGTGTCCAAGGGCAGGATGGATGGAGCTTGGAGCACCCTGGAAGGTGTCCCTGCCCATGGCAGGGAGTGGAACTGGATGAGCTTCAAGGTCCCTTTCAACACAAACCATTCTGGGATCCCATCTTTCCATGCTATGTAAATATCACCTTCAAAACCCCCAGCACTCAGTAATATTTTCCAGAGATTTCAGCGAGCATGATACACACACGTAATAAACACTGATGAGTAAAACATTTTGGCAGGGTTTTGGTGCCTCATTCCTGTGTGATGCTGGCACCTCACCCCAGGATAGGAAAGCAGCACTTCCATCTCCATCCTGAACACGTGCTGCTGCTCTCCTGGAGTGCTGGGACACAGGAGCAGGACAGGAGCTGCCAGGAGCCAGGCTGGGCCATACAAGTCACCAATCCAGCTGGGCTGGACCAGCTGGTGCCACAGAAACCTCCAGCCTAGCAGAGACCACCTTCTCCACAGTCTTCCTCTTGGGGAAGGAGCTACAAAGCCAAGAACACTCAGAGTTCTTGCAGCTTTAGGGGAAAATGCTCAATGCCAGCTTGTAGCAGGGAACAGTGGCACACTGAAATGCCCCCTGCACATGGCAGGCCACGAGAGGAGCTCTGCCTTGAGCTGAAATTAGCAGTGGTGCAAGGAAGGAATGGAGCCTGCCCTGTGGTGCTGAGGAAGGGCAGAGCCTCCCACGGGGCACAGGCAGGAACAGCAGGGCTCTCCTGCTGCTCTGCTGCCTTCACCCACCAGGCTCTGGCAGCACGCTGACCCCAGGCCTGCCTGATGGAACTAAAGCACAAAAAGCACTCCCACACCCAGAGAGGGAAGATGCCTCTCAGCTCAGTAATTCTGAGTCAATAACAAGGGAAAATGTGTGCATCCCATCACATTGGGGTGAGCAAGTGAGAAAGGCAGGGATGGCAGAGAGAGAGGCTGGCTGTGCATGCTGAAAACACATGGCAGGCTGAGGGCTCTGCCAAGAGGAGTCTCCAGATCTCCCCATTCCTCAGGGCACTTCTGATGGCCCTGCAGAGCCATAGAAATTGGGAAGACAAAGAGGTGGAAAATGACAGCTTTGCCTCAAGTCAGATCCTCACAGATCACTGCTAAATACACAGATGTCTAATGCAAACTTTTCTAATAAATTCTTTCAATAATGGCACAAAGTTGAGAGCCCTGTGCCTGACAAGGTCACCCTTGCAATACTTTCCCAGTCTGAGAGTCAGGAGCACATTAAGAGGCACAGGACACAATTACTGCTGGAGGACAGCACGAGGAGCTGCACCCACGTGGTACCTGGAGTATCTCGATGATCTTGAGCTTGGTGTCCATGACCAGGATGTCCTCCTTCTCTGGCTCACTCTGCTTGACATTGCCCTCGGGGGCAGCTGCCAGGGGAGCCATGGGCAGGAACCCCCCGCCCCTGAGCACCACCTGGGTCATCAGCTCCCCCACGCCGTGGATGGACCTCATCACATTGCTCCCTTCAGAGGGAAACACAAGGGTTAGGTGCTGCAATGGGGCTGCACTGGCAGGGCAAGGACCAGCCACAGCCTGCAATGGCACAAACTGTCCCAACATGGCACATCCACACCCTGGGGACAGGGGAAGCCACCTGCAGTGCTTGGAGAAGCCCCCTGCCCTCTCCTATCACAGGCACTACCCAGCTTTACAACCAAGCCATGGACAGAGAGGATTTCCAAGCACAGCACCACTGGCCAGGGAGGGAGGGGATTGCCCTGCTCTGCTCTGCACTGGGGCAGCCTCACCTCCACCCCTGGGGGCAGTTTTGGGGGCCAAAATGTAAGAACTAAAGATGTTAGAGAGCACCCAAAAGAGGCCACAAAGATGGGGAAGGGACTAGAGGAGAAGTGATCCCAGGAGCAGTGAGATCTCCTGGCCTGTTCAGATGGGGCAGAGCACACTGAGGTCAGACCTCACTGGGTCCCCTCCCAGAGAACAGCTGGAGCTGTGCCAGGGCAGGTCAGGCTGGATTTTGGGACAGGTTCATCCCCAGAGGGTGCTGGCACTGCCCAGGTTCCCCAGGGATGGGCACAGCCCCAGAGCTCCAGGAGCTGCCAGGGATGCCCAGGGTGGGATTTGGGGTGTCTGCAGCACCAGGAGCTGGGCTGGGTGATGCTGCTGGGTCCTTTCCAGCTCAGGATGCTGTGTGACTTCATTGTTCCACCCCACAGTGACATTTTGAGATGAACTGGAGCCACCCAAGAACTTTCTGTCCTGCACTTCCCAGCCTTACCTTTACTTTCCTCGCCTTTTGCCATCTTGGTAATAGGGAAGATGGTAGTGATGTGCACACAGTCTAATATAGCAAGGAGGATTTTGGTTAGTCTGAGGAGGTCACAGAAGTTGTAGAAACCAAAATATATCAGATTTCTGGCTAAGTTAACAACCTACCAAAATAACAATAAAAAGCCTGATTAATACTAAACATTTTGCTATCACAGTCAAGTTGTCTTAACACAGTGACAAGATTCAAGAACCTGGCTGAGGGTCACATTTTATCACAATATCTGGGAATTCTGCAAGACTGTCTAGTTATACAGCACAGCAGAAAGTTTTCTACTTGCCTACAAACACTGCAATGCTTGCAGTTCATGTCTGTATGTGCAACTGATATTCTATAGCTACAAAATCAGACTGCATTTATCTCATTACAAAACAGGGCAAGACTAGAGGGGAGGTACAGATAATTTTTATCATTGTCTTACAAAAAGATATCACACCCATAAAGCTGAGCTTTAGCTATAAAGTTCCCACACAAGTCCACCCCATAAAGACCCACATAAAAATATCACATACAGGGCAAATATTTAATGTAGCCCCATTATCAGAAGTGTATGACATCAACTCTATTTTTTTATAGGATATCACAGCTTTTCTTAAATTAATGGTTATTAATTATTATATATTGCATGGATTTGCAACATTTTATTTGCACAGGTTATTTTAACAGGTCAGTAAGGCACAGGACACTTTTTCTCTTGGTGAGCATCACTATAAGCTCTGGAGACTCTGTGTGTACAAACAGTGTTTAATTTTGGAGATATTTACTCCAGTAAAGCCTGGCTTTGCAATAACACTGAGAGCCCAGAGAGTAAACAAGGCTGCTGCAAAACTCAGACATAAACTGATGTGCATTAATTGTATTTCAAGAACCATCATTGCAAACTCAAATTTCAGTGGGGTTACTTGCATGAAGAGAAAGGAGCCAACCAAGGCTCAGGATTCACTAATTACACTCATTAATTACTTTCCAAAACTATCTGGTGCTGAAAAAATAACCAACATTCCATAAAAAAAAAATCAAAATAATAGGATAAAATCAGAACTGGATAACTACCTCAAAAGTGAGCTTATTTTTCTCTTTATCAGAGAAAGGGAACCTCTGACACACCACATCTCTTAAATATTCCTCTACAAATTCCATTGTTTGTGCAAATCTCTCCTTAATTTCATCTTTGGAAGTTCCACTGCTATCATAGCTGAAGAGGGGAAAAAAAAGAACAAAACAAAAAAGAAAACAAAACAAAACTTAGCATGCAAATACACAGGGCTCTTTTCCCCCCAGTACAATTTTTCATTGGTTTGTTAAAATCTAAGAAAAGCTAAAGGCTGGTAAATAATTTATCCAAACGAGGGAGTCAGGACAGTGACACCAGAATTTCCTGGCTTTTGTTGGTTTATCCCATATGCTCATTAGGTACTATTTTGAAACATCTGAGGAAAACAAAAAAAAAAAAGATAATTTTGTCCCAAAAAACACAAAAAGTAACCTCATTATTTGAGTGGAAACAATGACAAGGGATGTGCAGCACTGAGGAGAACGGGTGGCCAAGAGAGGCTGAGTGGGGATGGTGTTTTTCCTCCAAATAAAACCAATATATATGCAAAGCAGATATTAATTTTTAATATAAATTCTAGGGGTTTTTCTCAGTATGTGCAGAGTGACTTTGAGAAGGACAACCCCACCACCTCCCACAAAATATTTTTGCTTCCTATTTGATCACTTATCACTGGTGAGCCTCTGCCAGAGCTAAAACCATTTGGTTTTATATTTTGGCCCTGAAATTTGATTTATTATCTACTCAGCAGAGAAAACCAGGCTGGCAAGGAGGGAAATACAAGAAACCACCGAACACCAGTAATAACACTGACAAAACTTAAATTCCTAAGATGTAACTTCAATTTTTGGTGTTCATTTTCTCCAATTGAAAAAAAATTAGCTCTGAACAGCTGAGTACTATAAATTAGGAGTTGTTAATTATAGAGTTAATACAAGTGGTCAGAAACCACGTGCCTGCTCCAGCTGTGGCTTTGTGTAGGTTTCCACTGGAAGTTCAGGAATGTGTCCTTGTTTGAGCACCTTCCCCCTGTTTCTGCTGCTGGTGGTGAGCTCCCATAAGGAATCTGTCCTGAGGGGACCACACTCAGAGGAAATGGCCCCAAATTGGGGAGGATTAGAGAGATTTTAGTGAAATGTCTTCACTGGAACAGTGGCCAAGCCCTGGAGCAGGGGGCTCAGGTGGATGCACCATCCCTGAAGTGTCCCAAAGATGTGAGGATGTGGCACTTGGGGACACGGCTCAGTGCTGAATGATGGACTTGAGCTTGAAGGGCTTTCCCAAGCCAAACAATTCTGTGGTTCTCCAACCAAATGAGGCAGAAGAAGAGATAAACCCACCCTGCTCTGCCCAGGTCCAGGTCACTCCATGGGCACATCGCCCAACACGCTGGGAGTTTATTTCATTCTCAGCAACACCTTACAGTGTGTTTGATTTATTTACAAACAGCAGCTGTATAAACAACACATGACTTCAGGCCTGGTGCTGCCTTAAAACACCACAGCTGTTGCATAGGGGTAAAACCCTTTAAAATCATGGCTCAGGGCTGGTGCTTGGGGTAAGTACAGCTGATGGCAGGGCTGACAAGGATCTGTGAGAATCAGCCTGCACATGCAGTCAATCCTGTCCAGAATCAATCCTGCAGTCATCCCTGTCCCATGGGAGCCAACCTGCACCTGGGAGAGGAGGGACTGGTACCCATGGGAAGCATCTTCTACCCAAGAGACAAGAATGCAAAGGTGTTTAGAGAGTTGCAAGCTCTAGCAACTACTAACCAATGAATAGCAATAAATTAGAATGAAGCAGGACACTTTGAGCAAACAAACACGAGCAGGGGAGAGCAGAGCTGGTGCCAAGGCCCCGTGCCCACACCCCCAGCAGCCGCGGCCCCACACTCACTCGTCGATGGCGATCTCGGAGGGGATCTCGGACCAGAGGCGCGCGTACTTGACGGGGGTCACCTGCTCCTGGGGGTCCCTGTCCACGTGCATGTGCAGCATCAGGCGGCAGAAGGAGGCACGCAGGTCGTAGGGCAGGTTCTCGTCGGCCATGCAGCGCAGGATCAGGTCCACGTCCAGCTGCCCCGAGATCTCGTTGATGGCCAGGTACTGCCGGTCCAGGCACATGCGGGCAAACAGGTTCAGCTGGTACCTGCAGGGGGAAGGGGAAAGGAAATCAGATGTGTTCATTTATGTGGGCTGGAGGATTATGGTTTAATTTCTGTGTAAAGTGTATAAATATATATATATATATATGTGTGTGTATACATACACTTTATATAAATATATATACAATCTGCTTTAACCATTAGGAACAAAGCATATAAAATATTTATATTTTAATTTTTATTTATTTATATATTACACATATATTTATATATTATAATATTTATATATCATAATATTTATAAATATATTCATATATTATAAATATATCTATATATTATAATATTTATTTATATTTTATAAATATTTATAAATAAAATATTTAGTTTAAATTTATAAAATATATTTATATTTTATATTAAAAATTATTTATATAAAATATAAATAAATAAGCATATATAAAAATATATAAAGTAT
>JAHXMQ010003857.1:945799-973231 GCA_020466415.1 Ammodramus savannarum pratensis
TTAACTTATGTGAGCTTGATGATTATGGTTTAATTTCCTGTGTAAAATACATATAAATATGTATATAGAATCTACTTTAACCCTTAGAAACAAAGCATATATAAATATAAATAAATAAGCATATAAATATATAAAAATAAGCATATAAATATATATAAAGTATACTTTATATCCACAAAAAATATATATAGTATATATATATAAAGCAAAGAGGTTCAGCCGGTATCTTCAGGGAAAAAGGGTAAAAAGGAAATTATATGTGTTAATTTATGTGGGTTTGACAATTATGGTTTAATTTCCCGTGTAAAGTATGTATAAATATATATGCAATCTACTTAAACCATTAGAAACAAAGCATATATAAATATATATATATAAATAAGCATATAAAAATATGTTTAAAGTATGCTTTATATCCACAAAAATATATATAGTCTATATATAAAGCAAAGAGGTTCTGCTGGTATATCTCCAAGGGATAAAAGAAAATTTTATGTGTTAATTTATGGAGGCTTGAAGATTATGGTTTAATTTCCTGTGCAAAGTACACATAAATATATATATATAAACTATTCTACTTTACAAACAAAATACCTAATTTGAAGGCAAGTGTGTTTTAAAAAACTTATCTAAGAGTTTTTGAGCTCCAATGGGCTCAAATAAAACCAGGTATTAGGAATTTTCCTGCAAGAATCATTTGAATGAAAGAAACAATTCAAAACAAAACGGTTGTTTAAACAAATAATCTAGTTGTGCTTTCTGCACCGCCACAATTGAGTCTGTCAAATGACTCTCAGGGGTTTGTAACCCAGACACAGGAATTTGGTCTGGGCTGAAACCTGACCTCACACTATGCCAAGAACTCTGTGTCTTGTCAAGTCATCTGGAAACCTCAGGGTGTCAGAGCTGCCCAAAGCACGGCCTGGGCTGTGCAAACAGCCAACCTGGGCACCAACACAGCTTTGAGCTGGTGCTGCTGCCCAGGCAGGACCTAAAGGCCTGGGGAGAAGGCAGGAGGAACAGAGAACAGCAGTGACTTCCTGCAAACCAAAAGCAAAGCCATCCACACACCCAAATCCTGCAATCCCCAAATGGACAGAGATCCCAGTGGTCACCTGCAGGGCATTTCCCAACACACACCTGCAGGAAACCAAGCACAAACACAAACACACTCAAACCTGAACTATTTTTTAAAGATCAGTTTAAACTGGCTCATGTCAACACCTGGACTCCTCACCACGAATAACTCTGTGCTTTCAGCTCTCACTCCTGAGAGCCTTCACCCTCCCTCTCTGAAGGCTGTTCTGTGCATGGAACAGGAGCCTGGCTCCCCAACACACCCCAGGCAGCCCTTCAGAGCTGGGAGCTGCTGCTCACCTGTAGTAGCTGAGCACGTCCCTGTCCTCCTTCTGCCCCTCCTTGGCGTCCTGGGCCAGCTCCCGGATGCTCTTGCTGCGGATCTCCTTGCTGCTGTCCCTCCAGAACAGCCACACTTCCTCCTCATCCTCGCCAACCTCCAGGGCATTGTCCCCACTCGACACCTCCTCAAATTCAAATCGAGAGAGCACCAGCCTGGGGGAGAAGGGGAGGTTACACTGCAGACCCACATACATCCTTCACATCTCTTCTAAAACACTTGCCAAAATGTATCTTGCCCTTTCAGCAGTAGTATTTTACTACACCAAATCATTGGGGTGTATTATTAAAAGCATTACATTATAAGCTTTCCATTCAACCTTAAAAAGATGAACACTTAGTTCCTTTCAAGTGAAAAAGATGAAGAAACAAGGAAGTTAAAGACACATAATAATGGACTTTCAAAAGCTTCTTTACAGGAGAACTGATTCAAAGGTCACTCAACAGACCAGGAAAAGACATGAGAAAAAAAAAATTGATTCATTCTGTATCCCATAAATGCCAAATGGATCAGAACTTCTTTCTGTTTATGTGATAAAGTAACCAGAAATAAATCAGCTGCTGATACTAAAAAGATTTCCAGTAAAGAAAATATCAACACCTGAAAAAAACCCCAAATAAAATACTCAAGGACAAGTGATGTACCAGCATTAAGAGTTCATGAAAGGAATACAGCCTTTATGATTTCATGACAAAAATTAAATGCTGAAGTACATTCTCAGCCATTTGTGTTTTAAATACTGCCTGCTTGCCTTTTGCAGTATTTTGATAATGGTTATCTATTCCCTGGTACATAAATTGAATAAAGCCATCTTTACCAAAGCCAAACAGGATTTGGTGCTTGCTGTGAGGTCTCAGCAATGGCAGAGCAGAGCTGGAGACCCAAACCCATCTCAGAGGGAGGAAAGGTGAGCAGAGCTGGAGCAGCTTTTGCTCTGCTGCCAGCTGAGCTCCCTGAGAGCTGGGGGAGGATCAGCCCAGGAGCTGCACACCCCCCTGCACACAAAGTCTGTGAGTTTTGGATCACACAGGAGAGACCTGAGGGGTTTCTGCCTGCGGGGCTGAGGATGCACCTGGCAGACACCTGCTGTCCCCAGCCCTGCTCCCCGTGTTTGAAAAGGATCCCACACAATTCCCTGTTTCCTGGGACGTGCCAGCAGTGTGCTCAGCTCTGAGCCACCTTCCTTCTGCTTCACACCAGGAGAAGCATCTTGAAAGGCACAAACTTACTTGGTTTCAATGAGAATGTCTGCATTGGCTGGGTTCAGCACGGCCTTACAAATCAGCTCCTGTGTCACGGGAATAGACTTGTTCATGGAGACACACAGATCCGAGAGGTAATCCAAAAACCTGTTGGAAAGCACGAGCCAAGAGGGTATCAATCACTGTTGAAGTCTACACTGAAGCAATCCACATTTCAGGAAGCAAACATTCAGAACGGCACTTGAACAGAGCAGAGCAGGACTCGCTGCCCGAGGGGACGGCAGGGCGAGTGCCAGAACACAGCGAACTGGCTGTGCCTCCTCCTCAGCAAGCTGCCAGGTACAGACTCTTCCCAGAAGGAGAAAGGCAATCACACATTCAGAAATGCAGCTCTCACCTGGGCTCCCTATTTTTCCTCACGAGACTCACAAAGGTGTCAATCTCAGCAGCTGTGATGTGCTTCTCCAGGAGCTTGCGGTTGTTATGGAGCAGGGCTGTGATGGTGTCCTCAGCCAAGACATCATAGCCAATCTGCTTCTGCATGAAGCCAAACTGCTTGGCAATGTATTCCTTCAAAACACACAGGCAAGGAGCAGGGGGGTGTAATTAGCCCTCAGAATTCACAATAATAACAGAAAACAGGTGGATGTTTGGCAATACCAACATCCCTAGGGGTAAACCAGGTTAGATCCAAATTGTTTATGTGAAAGAAAGCAAACAATTACATACAACCTTAACATCTCCATCCCTCCCCTCTCTCCTGGGCTAGACAGCAGCAAGGCATTTATATGTATCTGACAGGACCCTGTTTTTAATACATGGCAACAAAAACTGAACAGCCTTAATTTACAGGGCAGCTTTCAATGGAGCCTGCAGTCAGCAAGAGTGAATAATCTTGTAATTCACCTGTGTGGGACACTTAGAAATTCTGTTCTTTTCTTAAATTCCACTTAGAACCAGTGCTAATTACATTATAGTCTCTGACAGATGAAAAATAGAATGAAGCTGAGCAATCCCAAACCCTCTTGCTGACCGTGCAGCCACAGCAGAGCAGGGTTTACTTTATGGGATAAAGCTTTTTTTTTTTTCCATTTGAGCAGAGGAGCCATGCTGGCGCCATGGATCATGGCAGGGGCATTTCCAACCTGATTTTTCCTGTAGTCCTGCTGGGAGTGCCTGAGCACCCTGTAGCAGAGCCTGCAGATGTGCCTGAAGGGCGCGTGGCGCTGGTCCCCCAGCTCCTCCAGCCGCAGCATCGGCCCGTCCCCGCTGTCCGTGAAGGGGGCTTGCAACAGCTTGAAAATCTGCAGATCCAGGAAAAAACACAGACACAGCCCCATGAGGCACTGCCTTCTGCTCATAAGCAGTGCCAAAGCTCTGTGCCTTTGTATTTCAAAGGGTACATCAGAAACAGGCTGTGGTCACCACAAGGTTCTTGGCCTTGGAGAAACCCGGACAGAAGATGCTGATCACCTTTATTCAACACCATCTGCTGGAATTTTTAGTTGTAGCAATGGTGAGCCTACAGCCCACTGCCCAAAGCTTGCTGAAAGCTGGAAACTCAAAGCACCTTTTAGTCCCAATAATTTGAGACCAGAGTTCCACAGAGCCACAGAAAGGCTTGGGTTGGAAGGGACCATGAAGATGATCTCCTCATTCCAACCCTCTGCCACATGCAGGGACACCTCCCACCCACCCAGGCTGCTCCAAGCCCCATCCAGCCTGGCCAGGCTCTCTGTTACACCAGGTTCTTTTTTCCAAAACCTCTTCCCATAGGCAGAGCTCAGAGAAACCCCCAGCCTACCTGCTTTAGGATATTCTGCTCTCTCATCAGCTTTTGCCGTTCTCTGTTAGGTTTAGAAAACACCACCTCAAGCACGTCCTGGCCAGAATTAGTTCCACCAGTAACAAAGTAGACCAAATCCTCCAACAGTTTGGTAACAGATCTATGGAAAAGCCAGAAGCTGTTAACACGAGAACACAAATTCTCTGTGCTAAAAGAGCAGTGCCAGGGTAAATTTACACAGATTCCTAAATGCTAAGTGAAAAACTAACAGCAATTAGAAACTGGGTAAAGCTCAGAGGTTTGCACAGAACTTAAAATTAGAAACTAATGCTCCCCCATTGCTGCAGCCTCACTGTCCAACTAAACCAGAGCAGCAGCAAGGCAAGAAAATCCTTTTAGGACAACTCTACTCTTGCCAAGTTCTATTTGGCACTTCTTTCAATTGCCACAAACCATAAATCAGGTGATAATCTCTGCCAAGGCCAAATAAAAGGCACTGGCTATGGAAGCCCAGGGCCCTGGTGTGACACAGCCAGCCCTGTGCTCTTTTTGTGTGGCCCCATTTTCACAGACAGGGTCAGAGGATTTGCAGCAAGTCACATGCTGAGTCCTCACAGGATGGATTAGGAATTCCCACACTCCATTTGCAGAGGTATGCTGGGGATTAGTCCCCAAAGCTCACAACATTTCTCATGCTCTCACTTCATGGAGGACAAGGAGGGCTGGACAGGCCAGGCCTGAGAACCTCCACTATGGACACATCAAATCCCATCAAGGAGGAAACCAAATCCCTCTTCTATCCCCTACTCTGATAAAATTCTCAAAGAAACAGTTACTGGCTACAGGAAACATCATTATCTGACCCAAATTCTGGCTTCCTTACCTTCTTTCATTCTGGGTTATTGTTCCCTTTTCCAGCTTGCCAGCAATGGAACCTAAAACCTTGCTTGCATCATTGGCAAAATCCAAGTCCCGAACCTCTGCAGGGGAGACTGGCACTATAGCAAAAGCCTCTTTGTCCTCCTTCACTGGAGAGGTCCCAATCTGAAAGGCAGAGAAGCTTTATCAGCAAACCCCAAGGCAGAACAAAGCAGTGCCTCACACTCAGTGACAATGAAAGAAAAGCCACCCTCTGCTTGGGCAGCATGGGAGCCCTGCTGGACCAAACTCTGAGAACACTCTGTGCAAGCTCAAAGCTTCCCTAAACTCAAAGGAGCAGCAGGTGAGATGGCAAAATGTTGCTGTAGCCAGTGGAAAAAATATCCTGCTCCTGATGACTGTTGTGGAGTAGAAATTGAACAGTGTAACTAGAAAAACACCAGGAATCTGAGCCATTCAGAGCAAATATTTTGCACAGGACTGTTCATTGCTGTCACATGCTCAGTTTGTGACAGGCTCAGGGAGTGAAACTCCTGCCAACACTTATGGAAGTACAGGAATCCAGGGATGTGCTTACACAAAGTCACAGAACTCACTTTCAGCATCACAGGCTTCTCCTCCTCTTTATCAATGGGGATGTTGGTGCTGTGAACCCAGGTGTTGGTGCAGAGGTGCCTGAGCCTCACGTAGGAGTTCCTGCAAGAAAGTCAGGAGTGCCCCAGCATCAGTCACCTCCCAGCAGGGAAACCTTTGCATTGCTGGGACTTTGAGAGGCTGGAACAAGGAACAACTGGGAAGGAAGTGTCATCTCTGTCCACCCTGCACACCACAACTGGAACAGCATTCTTATTGCCCCAGCTCACTCTGTGAACTCACCTGAGGAAGGTTTCTTCTGTAGTGAAAGAGATTCTGCTCTAAAATAGAACCACTCTGAGCTGCTGTAACTCAGCTGCTGCACAGCAACAAGCTGAACCTCTTCCCATCCACTTTTCCACTGCTATGAGCTGCCAACTCCTCCCCTTATCTCTGGCGTTTTCAGCTTCCTGATACTCCAAAATATGGGTACCTGATGATTTAGGGAGTTGCTGAATAGATGGAACCAACTTGCTGTGCTTTCTCAGTGGGAACAGCAGCGATGAGCTGCGTGCAGAGTGTGGCACTTGGAAGGGTGCAGCAGCTTTTCAACAGCAAGAGGTGCCACATGAACAGTAGAGAACACACAAGCAACAGAAAATCCAGTGCTAAACTGCTGGTGTTACATCCTAACAGGATGAATGCCTTGCTAGGACACCAAAGGCTTTTAGTCCCAGGTCACTCCTGGCAAGGAAGTCACTTAGGAAGTCACTTAGCCTCAATTTCCCCATCTGTAAAACGGTGTTCTCTTACTTATACCTCAATTGTAAAGCACTCAAGGCATTTTCTAATTATTTCTACATTCATTAGAGGAGGAATCTGATTCCAGAGGATAAAAGGAAGCCATTCTGGGGCAGCTTTGCTTTAAAATCCCACAAACCCCCCAAAGCTGAGCAGAGGTGACCGTACCTGGGGACGAGGCTGTCTCCCCCTCGCAGCGTGGTGGGGTCCAGCTCAAAGATGGAGGAGATGTCGTTGCCCTCAGGCACGGACACCAGGGAATAGGCCATCTTCTCCTGGGGCCCCCGGCCCCGCCGCAGCGCCTCCTGCTCGGGGTCCAGCTGTGGAGAGAGCCCCGGGCTCAGGGGGGCCTGCAGAGCCCCCAGCCCCGCACACAGGGGCACCCTGGACCAGGGGACACCAGGGACACTGACAGCAGCTGCTCTGCCCACACACACAGGGGCACTCTGGACCAGGGGACACCAGGGACACTGACAGCAGCTGATCTGGCCACACACACAGGGGCACTCTGGACCAGGGGACACCAGGGACACTGATGGGCACTCTGGACCAGGGGAATGGTGCAGGACACACCAGGGACACTGACAGCAGCTGCTCTGGCCACACACACAGGGGCACTCTGGACCAGGGGACACCAGGGACACTGACAGCAGCTGCTCTGCCCAAGCACACATTGGTGCCAGCACAACGACTCCCCCTCCATGCAGAACTCACCTCACAGACAGTGCCAGAAGGGACAAACCCCCCCAGCCACTCACCCCACACACACTGGGGGCTCTGACTGCCACACATCAGCTGAGATGCCCAGTCCTGACACTGCCAGCTCTCCAAACACACCCCACACACTGCAATTATCCCTCTCACCACACAATTAACGAGCTGAAAACATAAAAACACGGCCACACCATGTACCAACAACAACCTTGCTGGGAAATAATCAGCTCCAGCAGCAAAAATGGGAGCCACATCCAGCAATCCCAGGCAAGAGAAACAAAAAGCCAATCAAGGAGTTGCAAGTCCTGCTGCTCACACTACAGCCTGTGCTGCTCTCAAGAACAAAAATGTGCTCCAAAGGCCATGGCACCAGAAAGATCCTCATTCCCCAAGGTTCCAGCAAATCCCCAGCCTCCTCCAGCAAAGTAAAGATGCATCAATTGGATAAAACCCAGGACAAAAGGGTAGGAAAAAACAAAGATGAACTGAGAAAAAGGAACAACAACTTTCTCCAAATCCTTTCCTAGGCAACTCCCAGCTGTCCCTAAAGAAGCTGCTCACTGTCCATGCACCTCAATCCTGGCTGCAACCTCCAGGGTGACCAAGACAGCAATTCCTCAGCTTCTCTGTGATGGTGGCAGCCAAGGGAGGCAGCACTCAGCACCTGCCTGTCAAAGCCCTGCTGCAGGGCACTGCCATCCTGCAGCAGATGGAAAAGGTACCCTGGGCTGCCTGTGCCTCAGGATACTCCCAAGTTAACATATTTGCAGTCAATGAACTTGGCTGCAAAGCAGTGACATTTAAAGTCTGATTTTGAACACGGGAACAGGCAGTTATCTGTATGGAACAGAAATACACTTTGGGAGCGTGCCTTCAAGGGAAGGAGCAACTCTACACTCAGAGTCCATCTGGAGAGAAATTCTGGGAGAAATTCGCTCACTTGGAATGAGTTCTCTGAATTTCAGCTGCCTCTTCATCCCCCCCAGCAAGGGGAGGGAGCACAGTGAGGGACACAGCTGCTCTGCCTGTCCTTTGGGAGACAATTGGTCACTTCTTCAAACCGGGGCAAAGCTGAATGTGAGCAGTAAAGCAGCAAGCAGGAAATGCACAATTGAGGGAGCACCAAAATCCACCCCCAAAGGTGACAAGAGCAGCCCCTCTGCTGCTGGAAGGTGGAGCTGGCACCTCACCCATGCCCATGGAAAGCTCTCCTGCACGGCCCTCTGAGGGACAAGGAGAAAGCACCACCAAAAGCAGCGAGCTGAGCACAGAAACCCTGCAGACAGCTCGCACTGGGGTCACAGTGGAGTTGGGATAAAGTTGGATGAGGCAGCCCACACCCTGCTGTCAGCAGGGAAGGATAAACCATGTGGCAATTTCCTGTCAGAGCTCAGTTCTGCGCTCCTGCTCTCTCCTTGCTGGTCTATTTTTGCCATCTAGTGGTAAAGAGAGAGCAGGGAAAAACCAGAGAGCTGTTCCCCATGCACATGTCAGCAGGACACATCACAGGAGCAGCGTCTACCCAAGCCCCTCAGCATTGATTAACTCTCAGAAAATTAACCCCACACAACACCTCAGAATTGGATTCCCCCCACAGCCCAGGGAACAGCTGTGGATGGGGTTTGTTCAGTTTTTTTGCCATGTTCACTGCAGTCGAGCTGCCAAATGCCACCAAGGAGTAATCAAGAAAACAGCTCAATATCTGAGGGCAAGGGAAGCATTTTAATGGCCAGGCTATAATGAAAAATCCTTTTAGGAGGAAAAATGCACCCTGCAGGATTTCCAAGCATCACATCCATCTCTTAGGAACGGAAGGAATAGCTTTTTGTCATACCCAAATGGTGCAAATGCTTCATAATACAGGATAAATGACCAAGAAAGCTGCATGAGCCTGTCATCAAATCCAACTAAATAAATAAAACCCACAATGCCAAGTGCTGTTCCAGTTTTCTGTGCTTTCAGCTCCTGAAGCAATGCTGGTTCCCTCTGACACCAAAGGGAAGCTCCTGCCAATACAGAGCACCACACACTCAATCTCTGACACAACAACATTTACTGACAACACAGACTGGCTCCCACAGGAAAACCAGAGGAATGGCCCTGGCACCACCCTCCCCCTGCCATTCCTGCTGTTATCCTGCTTTCCTGGGACAAATAACAGCAAATTTGCTGTTTAACACAGAGGCACAGCACTGGGGGACATTCCCTCAGGGACCAGTCCCATCTGGAGTCACCTTGACTCCAGCCCATGGCAGGACAGAGCTCCAAGGAAGGAGGCTGAGGAAAGGGTGAGGAAACAGGCAGACAGAAAGAGATGCCACAAAGGGAGGAGTTGAGGGGGGTTCAGGTAATGTGTTAATTCAGTTCCAAGTGGGCTGTTCTGCACTAAGGTGTCAACACCCACTCTTTGGACAGGCCTTAAAAGCCTCCAGAGCATGGTCAGGTCTTTAGTTGAAGCCTGGACCAGCTGTGCACTGGGCAGGGCCTGTGCCAAGCCCTCCTGAGCCAGGGGCAGGACCATTCCCTTGCCTATACTTACTGAGGATTGACACTCCAGGTCATCTTCCTCATAGTCAGGGTTTACCTGATGGAACAGAATCACAGGCAGGTCAAACTCCAGCACAGCTGCAAGGGGCACCCAGCCTGAGCATCACCTGGGCTCCGTGGGCACCAGTGCCCTGCAGAGCACACTGCCCACACCCAGAACAGCTGCCAATCTGTTAAATAACCTGCAAACATGCAGGGAGAGTGATCTCAGCCAGGGGAATCACTACAGCAGCAAGAGTACAGAGTTACCCAGTTAATGCTCTCTTTTTGTTGTTTAAATTCCAAGTGGAATTTCCAGCTAGAAACTACTGGCTTGGAGAAATCTTTTAGAACAAACATTATTGTAACCAGGGATCAGGTGAGCAATCTCCTCTGGGATATTCTTGTATGATCCAAGGGCATGTTTTTGTTTTGGTTGATTAGAAAACCCAAGATTTACTGGAAAAGCTCTGCACTGGATCACTACTGAAAAGGATTTGCAGTGTGCATGTGACAAAATGCTTCTGGTTTCCCAATCTGCTTATGAGAAGAATATAAAATAGGACTTTAATCTGGGCTTTTCTCTATCTGCAGTTCTTACAGACTGGTCTGAAGTCAGTGTTTGCATTTTATACTCAGTTCTATGCTTCTGCTCAAAAATCAGTGATTCAAGAGAAATTACCAACACTTGAATTCATTTTCCCCCCAAGGCTCTCAGTCATTTACCATTTATTCATCAGTTAATAAAGTCCCATTGAATCCAGTGCCCACATGACAGGATACTATTTAGTGCCTATTCTTTGCAGGAGAAGCCCTAAACTCGAGAATTCACACAGAAAGTGCAATCAGCTCATGACTACCCCAAACCACGACGTTCTCTCATCTCTTTCATCTGCTCTCCTACATTTATCATCTCTTTTTGCATTAATCCAAATGACCACTCCCCTCCCCTGTGGAGAGTGGTCCCGTGTCCAGTTCCAGGGTGGGAAATGACAGATTCTAGAAGGTGCCAAAGGAGGAGAGCACAGCGCGCGGCAGGCAGCGGTGCCAGCCCAGCCCACGTACCTCTGCTGCCAGGTAGTGCCCCGTGGCCAGGTGCTTGAACCTGAAGAGGCTGTTCCAGTAGCCAGCTCCCCCTCGGCAGGGATCGTGCTGCACCACCTGGGGGACAGGAACACACCTGGAATGCAGCACAGACCCCCCCATCCCTGCAGGGCCTGCCTCGCTGCATGTGCAGGGAAGGGCAGACACAGCCAGGGCTGAGAAATGACAAAAACACCTTTTATCTGTCCCCAGGGCTGTGCAGGGACTGCTCTGAGCTGGCTGGGAATAGCTCCCCTCAGTCTGTGAATGAATTAAGGGGCTCTCTATGTGCATGTGCTGCCAGGGCTTCAAACAAAACCCTACAGAGGCAACAAATCCATTACCCTATGGCTGTAACTAAACTTCTGGCTGTCTAAAGTGGATGAGGGAAGACACCTGGAAATATTACAAATGCAACAACGCTGTACAAAAGAATTAGTATTTATATTTACTGACAAAGTGGGGCAAGGAGTGCCTCCAACACTGTAATTCCATATTGGCTTGCCCTGTGGGTTAGGGTTAACCTGATTCCTACAGAAACCTCATGACAGCTGACCTGTTCCTTTCAGGAATGAACTCTCTCACCTGTCCAGGTAACTGCACACACATGGGGAGTTACCACAGACTGATAACATGCCAGAGTCATGCTAATTACAGGCAGACTTTCATTTGAAATACAGGAGAAGCTGAATGTCACAGCAGCTATTCTGGAAAAGGAATATAAAATAAACACCTATCTGTCATTACAATTTATTTTCTGATTCTTACATGCACTTCATAATTGAATCAGATTTAAAATCATAAACCAATGCTAATAATACCAACAGACTGAGGCTATTTTCAGAAGCCAGTGATGGCCAAGGTGTTAGTCACTCTGTTTAAAAGCCAAGTGAATGTAAAAAGCCAGCTCAGACAGGCTAGCAAGGGGCTGCAGCCTCCTGTCAGATGAGGCTATACATAATCACATTATTCCACACCAAAAATAGAGCCTTCAGTACACTCAGCAGGACACTGGAAATTACAGGCTGTTGTTAAACTTCAGTGACTGGTAAGAAAATGACTCCATTGATGTTTCTCTGTGCCCTTTTCCTGAACGAGAGCTCTGTGCTGCACCATCAGAGAGCAGAGCTCCACTGTGACTGTGCACAGAAAGCAAGTGAAGGAATTCTAATTTCAACAGGTAACACCAGGAAAACGTTACCTAAAGAAATGCAGAGTGCTTTAGACAGAAGGAGGAATTGCAGTGCTCACCTCCACCTCCCACAGGGCTTTGGAGCTGGTGGCAGACGTGGCCGATTGCCGGCCCGTGGTCCTGAGGAACACGTGCTGCTTCTTCCTGTGCTCATCACACGTCAGGAACTTCTCCTGCTCGGCGTGGAACAGCCTCACCACGTCCCCCTGCCAAAGAGCAGCCTCAGCAGGGGCAGAGCCAGCAGGGCCCCCCTGCAGCCTGGCACAGCCCTGCCTCTCACCCCTTTGAGGATGTCGTCCTTGTTGTCGCTCCATTTCATGAAGAGCACGATTTTCCAGCTGGTGTTGCAGTTCACTGAGTTCACCTAGGAAGAGAATGAGGCCGTCAGTCCCACTGTGCTGTGCCTGCACAAGGTCCTGCCATGAGCCACTGCCTGATTTTCTACACAATTTTCAGCAGAACGCTGCAGGCCTGGCTGCATTGCTCTGGAGAAGGGAAGTCTTTTCTATATTGCCCCAGAACAGAGCTGATGGCTTGGAAGCCACTTGTTACACATCTGTGCTGGTAGATTTAACTTTCTTCCCAGTGACTGGTATGGGGCACAACTCCTGATCTTGAAGGAATAACTTGCTTTTAGCCAGTCACGCAAAAGAGATCAAACCCAAACCTCTGCCAGTACCCAAAAGAAAGCAGAGCTTCAAAATTCCTCCTTTAAGTCACTGGTTACCAGGATAACCACTCCTAATAAGCAGTGCCACGGGTACCCAACCAACTTGCTGAATTCCAAACCATGTAGAAGGAGCTAAGCTGAAGCACAGAGAGGTTTTACAGCTGCTCCAGCTGTGCCAGAGTCCCCTTACCTCATTGCATCCTGGATTATCCACAAGCTGATGGCTGCTGGCATGGAGAGGCTGGCCAGCATTGACAGGATTCAGGACTACTTTGTCTCCAATGACAACCTGCAGAGAAGTGCAGCATCAGACAAATTTGCACCCTGAGAAAGCTCTTTTTCTACCTTTTTTTTTTTTTTTTAATGGAAGTCATGGGAGGAAATCACCTTTTTGCAGTCTGAGTGTGCCACCAGGATTCTGTCTGGTTCAGAATTTAACTCAGTGACTGAGGCAAAGCCCCCTGTGCTACTGGACTCATAGCCCTGCAGACAAAGCAGACTGAGCTCTGGTACAGATGGGGCTACAGGATAAATGATGGCTGATTGATAAATTCACCATTTTACTTGTCAAATACACCTGGCCTGAACCCCAGAGCACACTGAAGTTCATCACCTCCTGGTTTTAGGAAGATTCCATAGTGACTAAGATGTTGCAAAAGAAGGGATTAAAATGGCAATGCATTTAAAAATTTCCCATGAGCAGGACATTTCACTTCCTTATTACCTCACTCCTCACATCCAAAGTGATGACGAATTTTGATTCCAAGCTGACAACACTGAAAACCAAGATGCTAATTATTCCTTCCAAACCTCCTGAAGGAGCTCAACACTTCCTACCATTTTGAATTGAGCAGGAATTGTGCAAGGCCAGCCTAATTAGGTCCCTTATTCCCTCCAATGTTAGATCATTCCACGTTTCCAAAATACAAGTTACCATAGCAATTTTCCTCCCCCTCATGACAGCATAGCAAAAAGGTTGTTCCTGCATCATCATCACGCCCTGGGGGATGTGTGCAGTGCATTAATTGCAAGGCAGGCCTCCCCAGTGCAGGCTGAGCGCCAGGGATGTGAGAGCAGCACTTACACTGTCCCCGATGGAGCGCAGCTTGTAGAAGGGCTGGATGTAGAACCAGGAGCCTTCATTGCCAGCTTCATCCAAGGTCACCCTCATTGCATTCTTCTCTAGCAGAGCTGGAAGCCTCTTATTTACTGTTAAGTATTTGTTACTTTTTAAGTGAAGCAGCTAGAATAAGAATCAGAGTTCAGTTCTAAGAATGCTCCTGCTCCTCCCCTCAATAACCCGAGCGTGCACGACACAACTGCAGAGCTACAGGGAACAAACTGAGATCTGGGCAAACACTGATGGATCAGGCACAGCCACACTCACACACAGCACAAAACACTTCAGCTAATCCAGCTGTACCTCACCCAGCTAGGACAAACACATGGAGATGCCCTCATCCCTTTAAAACAACTTGTTCAAAAAAACCCAGGACCAAAACTTGTGAAATGCTGGGGACTAAGTGGCTCTTCCTGCTAAGAGACAAAGCTGCTCTTCTCTTGCTTTGCTTGGTCTCATCTAACAACAAAATAGAACTATTTCTATTGATTTTCTTTCTCTGTGTCAGTTTATGATTTCTATTTCTATTGATTTTCCTCCTCTGTGTCAGTTCATGATTTAAGCGTCAACATTTCACTGTGAGAGGATATTTGGTGTTGTACATGTGCCACCTCCCAACAACTCTAATGAGGGCTCTAACAAGGATTTCTGAAGCAAACAATCAATGGTGACCTCAAAGCCAAGCACAAATAACCCATAATAAAACACTGATAAATCATAGATGTAACATCCAGGATCCCACTTCAGAGCACAGTGAACCCTGGCAAAACCACAGGCTCTTGATCATCAATTCCAGCAATCTGAAGTCCACTGAGCAGGGAATTTTCAACTAAATCCTCTCCAGCTTGCACAGATGTTCACAGCCTACCTGGATGACATTCCCATACTGGATGACTGTTCCCAGCAGTTTTCTGTTTTCAGTTTCGTTCTGTTTCTTTTCCAAATCTGCTGCATGCTGAAATTAAAGGAGAACAGTTCAATTGCTGAGTGTTTTAGAAAAGGAGGTTTTACAAAACTCCCTTTTCTTCAAGATTATTTCAAAGGACTGGGAAAACAGCAAGCATCTGAAAGAGCCTAATTTCCTCTTTTCCCAGCTTCCAACAGTGTAATTTCCAATTCCCTTTTTCAACTGTTTGGGGAGATAGACACACATCATTTAAGTAACCTGTAATTTGGGTACAATTGGACAAAATTCTGGAATAAAGCATGAGCTGAAAAGCTCAGACAAGACAGAAGGCAGATACCTAAGGAGGGGAAGGTGAAAAAGGGAGGGGTAACAACTCCAGCCAGGAATTCTATTTTCCCTTCTACTGACTTCTACACAAATTGAATGAAAGAACCTCAATTTTGATTATTTATTTTCCTTTGCCAACACAGGCTCCAGCTGCCCTCCAGTCTCTCTGGAGACTCCAGTGCCCCTCCCTTGCTGAATTATTATAAGGACACAAAGCCCTAATTAATAATTTACAATGAGCCTCTCACTTTTAAAACTTTGCTGTTTTAAAGTGAGCTATTTGGCCCAGGCTGTTTTTAAACAATTTTATTTGGTAAAGAACTTCTTCACTTCACAGGAAAGATGATGTTTTGAATTAAAAACATAAATCTGTATTTGTTTAACTGCTATCTGGAGGTGGAGAGCAATTTAAAATTGGACTTTTTAGGAGGCTGAGCATCAAGGACTATGGTTTGGTTCTCAGGTCTCAAGGACTGTGGTGGGTCCAGGTTTCTCTTGGAGAAGAAAAGTGCCCACAGTTGAGGTGAAGTACCAGGACAAAGGAGCAGATGTTTGGACACTGTTAGAGAATTTCACCAGCTCCAGCTCACTCAAAATGTGCTGTTTCCAGAGGCTGTGCTAGGTAGGAAAACTGGCTTTTTACTCCAGGAGAATCTGAGATACAGCTGCTCTTTCAAATCCAACATTTTACTCAGTCATGCAATGCAACACCATTTTCTCTGTATTACTAAAATACAACTTTTTTGCTTGCTTTGCAAGTATTCTGTCAATAAAAGGTTTTTTCAAGACACCAGAGCCCTCCCAAACAACAGCAACCACAGCCAGGACTGCCCTGCCACACTGGGTGCCACACTTATTATAAATAAAACCCAATTATTTACTGTGAAAGTACAACTAGGACTTAAGATGTACTCCAAAAGCACTGCCCAGACCTGACAGTCACTCCAGGAGAAACACTTTTGTGGCCACTAGATGTCAGCTCCTCAAGCAGCTCCGATGCTGCGACCACAGAGAGAGACAAGTGTCCCAGATTTGAAATCCCTTAAATGGCATTAACTTAAAATAACCTGACCTCAGCATGGAGCGCTCCATGGCAGACAATAAATTCCACCAGCAGACAAACAGAAGCCAAAAAAGGCAAGTGATGATGATGAAGGCATCTTGCATCATCAGCTGCGTTGGAAATGCAATGCTCTGATGAAGAAATCTCATCCTGGGCAGAGCTCACAGCTGTGAGCACAGGGGCTCAGAGCTCTCCATGTGCCAGCAAGTGGCAGAGGTGACACATGGACACACAGGACTGGCAGGAGGAAGTCCTGATATCAGATATTTCCATGGGACACAGTTATTTTCAAGCCCCAGGCCTGACTCAACCCATCAGAGTTCACATCCAAGTGATGAAGATTGAATAAACCCCAATAAAACTGTAAGGCACTCAAAGCCTTCCTCCAAACCAAGCAGGTCTTGGTGGGACATTTCTGTGCAAGCATTACTGGGCTCAGGGTAATCCTGGAAGAATTTCATCCTGGAAAATCCTCATCCTGGAAAAACCTCATCCTTGATTTCTATTGATTTCCTTTCTCTGTGTCAGTTTATGATTTCTATTTCTATTGATTTTCCTTCTCTGGCACAAAAGGGTCAAGTGTCAGATGAGCAGGGACAGGTCCCACACACCCACACTGGGATGTACTGAAAGGGACACAACTCCAATGAGAATGTAATCCAGGGCAATGCCAAAGCCTTTTCCTTTACATGTTGCAGTATTTAGACTCTAATTTCTGTGAAAACCCATGAACTCTGCCTTTTCCTGATGCACCAAGCAGCCAACCCCAGAACCCCCTCACCCTAAACCTGCTGCCACAGCCTCCTTCCCTTCCCTTATCCACATGAGAAGCACGGCCCAGGTGAGGGAGCTTTGTGCTACCAAAATAGCTTTGTCCCTGCCAAGCTGAATATTTTTGGGTTATAAATACATTTCTTGAAGCAGAAGGAGTCCACCAGTGGGTCTTTGTGAAGTGCAGAGCGAGGCAGCCATATGGCAATCAGCAAGTGACACTCTCCTACGGGGCCATTTCGTACTCCAGGCTACAATGAGCTTAATATAGGCTCAAAGAACCTAAAAATATTCAGAATTGTAATTTTGACATGAAGTACTCCAGCTATGTAATTTTAACATAAACACTGAGTTTATTTAACTCTAAAGTCAACAGATGGTATTTAAGTTAAGTTGGCTTTTTTTATATAGGAGCTCTAAAAACAGCAATCAACTGCCTTACTGAGTTTTCAGCTGCTGAATGTCAACATTTTACCCAGAAAATATTAAATACTGCAAGCTAATAAGGAAGGAGAGGCTGCCTGGCCTTATAATTACTCATAATTACCCATCAACCTTCCCATATATCCACAGCAGCAATGTTTGTTTGGGCAGTCCCAATAGATTGATCAGCCCAGCAGCTCCTGGTTTCGCATGCTGGGATGCAGGGCCTGAGAATCCTCTCAGCAATTGTTTCAAGGGTCCTTTTTCATGCCTTTAACACCCAAAATGCTCCCCTGGAGCACCATTATCTCAACCTCAGGTTAAGGACAAGAGCTCCCAGGGCTACCCCAGTATCATGGGCACAGCACTGGGGGACACAGACCTAGAGCAGGAACAGGAGGGGGCTCTGTCCACTTTCTGTGACTCAGACAGAACCCAGGGAACAGCTGGAGCTGTGCCAGGGCAGGTTTAGGATGGATTTTTGGGAAAGGTTCTTCCCCCAGAGGGTGCTGGCACTGCTCAGGCTCCCCATGGAACGGGCACAGCACCGTGGCATTGGACAGCACTCCTGGGACAGGGTGGGATTGCTGGGGTGCCTGTGCAGAGCCAGGAGCTGGGATGATCCCTGTGGGTCCCTCCCAACTTAGTTTACACTGTGATTTTGCCATAAATCAGAGGATTGAAGACTTGGACTGAACATCTCCAAAGGAATCTCGCACGCTGATTTATTCCTACATACACTCAGTGTCTCCTCCATACTGTGCCTGGCTGGAAAGGCTTGTCTGGAGCAGGCTGGGTGTGAGGAGGGCCCTGCAGAGGGATACTCACGTGCAGTTTGTTGAGCAGCACAGCATCCGTGGTGCTGTTGGCTCCGGGCTTTGCTGCCTTCCAGAACTGCTTCTGCGCCGAGTAGCGGTTCATGGGACACAGCTTGAACAGGCAATCTAGAACAACAGGCAGCAAACACAGCCATGGCTTCAGCCTCTCATCATCCTCTGGATTCCTGCTGCTAACGCTCTCCAACTATTCCAGCAGCAAGGAAAGCTTTGTAAACAAATTCCAAAAAGCTCCTGATCAGACGAATGCTTTTCTGAGCAACAGGAATGTCGCCCCGTGCACGATAAAAACTAACTGCTGCTGCCAACAACTGATGCAAGACCAGAAAATTTACAACTTGTCCCAGTCAAAAACTGTACCAGACTAAAATGGGAACACGTTCCAGAGCTTTCCCAGGCAAGCAGACTTGGTTTCTGCACTTTCAGCTTGTAGTTTTTGTACTGCAGCAGGTAAACTCTGTCAGGCTGGGGGCTTTGTGCTTTGGATTTTTTCACTGCTGTTGTCAGTTTAGTTCTTAAATCAAATCCTTTCTACTGATAGGAAAAACTGGGTAAAAATAGGAGAAAGTCCTCACCTAATGAAGTGGCAGCAGCATAAAATACCCTCAAACAACAGCACTCATTCAAGGCATGGCTTGAGGTAACATCAAACCCCTCAGGGTGTCAGGTTCTATACCCAGTGCAGCAACACAGTTTATTTAACATTCTGCCTGGCTAAAGCCAGGAATCACAGCTCATTAGTCTTATTAAAAATACATTTCTGTATCAGAGATGCTAACTTATCAGTAATAAACCCACATGAGCTGCAGTGACTGTTTTTCCTCCTGTCGTCGCCAAGCAACGGAACACGCAAAAAAATAAATTCAGCTATTCAAAGGCAGCGCCTAAAGTAGCAGCTCAGAAGTTCAAACAAAGTGCCAGAAGAGCCAGGAGGCTGCTCCCAGCCTCTCTGGCAGCAGAGTGGATGTCAGGCTCAGGCTCCTCATTCACACACCCTTTGTCCATGGTGCATCCCCATGGAGCAGCACCACAATTTGGGGAGCAGCAAGGTGAGGAGAAACCCACCTGGGGTTTATCCTCTGTGCCTGAAAAGCAGAGCTGCTTGTTCATGGACACTCTGGATGCACATCAAGCACAAAGGGAGACAGGTCATGGCAGCTCTGCCAAGGCTGGAGCTGCTGAAGGGGCTGAGACAGACCTTGGTAATTTCACCTGTGGATGCTGTTTGAGATGGACACTGTCATTGTCCTCATGCCTTTCCTCCAATCCATCCCCAGAGCACACAAGGCAACACCAAACACCTTTCACAGAAGGGCAAAGCATCCCAGAATGGTTTGGGTTGGAAGGACCTTAGAGATGATCCCATTCCACCCTGCTTTACCAGCCCAGGACCCCAAAAGCAGAGCTGGGCACGGCACTGGGGCCCTCTGACAGTGACACTGGGGAAGGACAGAGCCCAGGGCACGAGGAGGGACACTGAGCTGCACCTCTGCACAAGCACCCAGCTCCACTTACCCCCACTGCCAGCCTGGGGCTGCTGAAGCACCAGGAAAAGTGCAAACCACACTTGCCAGGTTTGCTCCTCACCCTTTTCTCCATCTCCACCAGGATGATTCACAGAGACTGACAGCACAGCAGAGATTCAAAAAGCCACTGCGGGCTGGCACTTGGAGCTAAGGCTCTGCATTGTAAGCAACACACCAGTTATAAAATTTTCTATTTTTGCTTAAACCATCAGTTCACACAATGACAGCAATTAACACACAGAACTGCAGAGAAGAATTAATTGTATGCTAGATTTAGTCACAGTGCACTTCTTTCCATCCTTTTTTCAGTCAAGAAAGTTGTCAAGTTAGGCTAAACTTCCAAACTGTTAACTGCAAGTAACCCCTCTCCTGCCTGAAGCACCCAGAGAGGGCTGTAAGAATTTGACCTTGTCCAGTGCAAGAAGGGAAGGCATAACATGTTTTCCTTAGGTTTTCTCCCTAGTAACAAAGCTACAGATCTAAAACAAACAATGAAAAGCACCCAATAGATTTCTTTACTAGTATTTATTCTATGAAATCTGTTTCTGAAGTGGTTGAGAAGTTCAACTTTGCCTTATTCACCTTCATATGGCCACCAAATGTATTTCGCCACAGGTCAAACTACATGAACTCTCTGGCCAGAAGAGTTTTAGCTCTCCAGACCCCTCTGCCTGGGATGTTTACAAAGTCAAGGATGTGCTGGCTGAGCACCATCGTGGTCATTGATCTGTAACCCACAGTCCTGATGACTCTGCAAGATAAACCCGTGCTTGTCAGACACCATCCTTATGGAATTTAGGTCTAGTTCTACAACAGGAGCCAAAAACCCAAAGCCAAAAATTAAAAGTGAAGCCAAAGGAGCCCAAAGCATCAGCTCCCTGCTCCGCTCAGTGATTCAAGCAGCTTGAGCCACATAGGAAAGGTGATAAATAAAGCAATTACTGCACAGTAACTACATCTTTTTATAGACTGTTTGTTGCATATTAACCAGGAAGGAATGCATTTTCCTTTCAGATCTTCATGATACACAGTGAAAAATGGCAGAATTGCACAATGAGGTAGTATAAAAATAAAATACGACGTCACTGTTGATGAAATGATGATACATCAAGCCTGAGCGCCCAACAAAGGCCCTGCAGGAAAAAGGGATTGCATAATCCTACACTACCCCTTCAGGATGAGGAATGGGCACAGATGAAATGTGGATTTCAGCTCTCCCCAGCTAAATCCTGCTCCTCCCTCACGGAACACAGCACCACGTGAGGGATGATGAGAGCTCTCACTGTGGGACACTCAGCCCACGTGGGCCTCTGCCACCTGCAGATCCCGAAATATCACAGCAGGGATTGGCTGCCCTCGGCGTGCACCTCCAGCACAGAGGAGCTGGCACAAGCAAGGAGCCTGGGAAGGGTGGAAACCCCCGTGTTCCCAAGTATTTGGGGTTCGAGGAAGAGGGAAACTTGCCAGCAGCGTTATTCCAATGCCATTCCTTCTATCCCATGCTTTTCATTTGCTCTTCTATCTTCTCTCTTCTTGACTAGACTGTGCTCCTTCCCATCCCAGCAGATTCCAAACTTCCAACCCTTCCCTCCAGTCCAAGCCCAACCAACCACATCTCAAATGTGTGGCCCAACTTTTGCTCTCATATCACAATGAAAAACTCAACAAAGACAGATTTTTCTTACCATCGACTCCACCACATGAGATTTTAAGTCACATTTAGGTAGTACATTAATAAGATTATTTGAAAATACATTGCAAGATTTCTCCAAAATTGCCAATTTGCAAAAAAGGTCAGAGAGGCTGAAAGGACAGGAGAAGGGAGTTGAGTATTTCAGAGCCCACCCAAGACATCATCACCTTTTTCACACAAAACCGCCTGAAAACACCTAAGTCAAACACTCCCATGCAACTCCAGCATCTCCTTCAGAGGCTTCTCCCACTGTTTTGGGCATGAAGTGTTGTCACCCTTGGTCTGTGGGACAGCTCAGAAAGCTCCTGAGCACACACTGCTGACACCCAAAGCTCCCCCAGACAACATCGAACACCTTTCAGAGAATGGCAAAGGTTCATGGAATCATGGAATGTCTTGGACTGGAAGGGACCTCAGAGCCCACCCAGCGCCACCCAGCCATGGCAGGGACATGGAATTCCATCCAGTGCCACCCCTGCCATGGCAGGGACCCCTCCCACTGTCCCAGGCTGATCCAGGCCCAGTGTCCAGCCTGGCCTTGGGCACTGCCAGGGATCCAGGGCCTGCCCACCCTCACAGGGAAGGATTCAATCCCAATCTCCCCTCCATCCCTGCCCCTGGCAGTGGAAGCCATTCCCTGTCCCTCCTTGCCCTCACAGTCTCTCCCCTCTCTTTCTGTGGCTCCATCCTGGCTGCTGCCAGAGCCCAGTTCAGTTTTGGGGCCCCAGCCCATTTCCCCTCCACCCTTCCCCAGCAAACCCATTCCAGAAAGATCTGGAAGCAGTTCCAGCTCCAGCCAGGCTGGTTGTGCAATCCACCACTCATCATTTTTTCCAAATCTCCACTGCCTATTTTAAGCACTTAGGAGAAGGCCCTCACCAACTTTTCTGCAGTTGGAGAGAGCAGGAATCAAATACTCTGCTGGCAACAAAAAGGTGTGTCGTTATTTCGGGTTTTAAACCCAGACTCTCCAAAATGCCAACTGGAGAAAGGTAAGAACCAAGAGAAATTACTCCCCCTCACAAAAACCATACTTTAGGGTGCTTTCAAATGAGGGAAATCTCATAAAGATGAAGATCTTTAAATAAGTCACTTACAAATCCACTGCATATTTAACACCAACACAGCTGTTTCTTCATTACTTGGAAAAACCAAACTCATTTTTGCACAGCAAAACTAAAATTAAAAGAAAACCAGCAATTCCCTGCTGAAATTTAGCATTTTCTCTTCAGACTTTTCTATACTTAGATACCTGATATTTTCCCTAGGCCAAAGCCTGCTCACAGGAGAGAACAAACATACTGATAGTATCTTTTCTTTTGATTTTAAATATGAAAGAATAGCAGCAATGAAGAAGTAACATAGCTGGCAATGATGGACATACTGTAAATAGAAGTTGTTGACTTTGTATTTATGAAATTGCACAGCTTTAATACACTCACAAGGATGGTAATGCTCCACAAGATGAGTTTATTTAAAGACAAAATGAAGACCTCTCTTGTGCTCAAATGCAGTACTTTCACACAGGAGATTGGAGAATAACACAAAATGCACATATTCAGCTACAGACAAGTTTCACCTTTTCAGAAACCCTTGGATTACTCCATCTTCTATTTTATACTTGTTCCCTCTGAGATTTAAAATTAATAGATGACAGCCTAAGAGGCTCAAAGAATATAGAACAAAAGCAGCTACAGAAATGTGTTGATTATTAATCATTCCTGCATTTCCATGAGGAGGGAGAAAAAAAGAACCTGATCCTCCTGCAATGCCTCCCTTTGTGATGAGAAGACATCCTTTCACTCTCAGTTCTGGGGATGAAGCTTTGCTGGGAGCAAAGCTTGGATCAGAGCAGGGTTTTGTGGTCCCAAAGGAGCTCCAGCCACCCACAGCTCCACCCCAGCAAGAAACCAAACCCTGCACATTCAGCCTGGGGGAAGAACACTGAATTCCTGAATTCCCACCTCATGCTGCCATTGCACAGAGGGGACACTGCAGCACAGGTGAGCAGGGCTGGTGTGGAACAGGGAAACCTGGGGCTGCCCCTGGATCCATGGAAGTGCCCAAGGCCAGGCTGGATGGGACTCTGAGCACCCTGGGACAGTGGGAGATGTCCCTGCCATGGTCCTTCCAACCCAACCCATTCTGGGATCCCACCCCAGGCCCAAAGAGCCCACAGCAATCCCCTCCCTCTCCCAATCACTCAGGATTCAAACCCTGAGCTCATTACATGACAGAATTTATTAGTGCTTTCTGCTGTGGTGACGTCTGTTACCTCCCTGCCTTGTGCTGCTGCATCTTGTGTTTCAAGGGCTTTCAACACTTTGCTTTTTAAAGCAGAATAAAGGGGGGAAAATCACCCTTGCAACCAACATTTAAATTGAGAGCGTGCACGATTTGCGATCTAAATATATTTTAATTTCTATGTTAAAATAACCACCCTCAACTCCTATCTGCAAGACACAAGGGTAACCACCCTCTTGTATTATATTCATTTATGCAAAGCTCTACCAGTGGGAATTGCTGCTTCATTTGTTCAAGCTGTAACAACACAGGAAATAATGTAATTGTTATTAACTTGGAGCTGAGGTATCAAAGCAAAAGGAGAAGACTGAGCAGAGATTTCAGAGAGAGAAAAATGATCCACCTGAGAGCTGGACTCTGAATATCAATGTCTGCTAAAGCTGACCTGAGAAATGCACCTTTAAGTAAACACCTTGTGCTCCAAAGAGCTCAGAACACACCAGTGTTTGTTTTATTTCTACACGTAACCTCTTTGGTCTCCTTCAAAAAGAAAACTGCTACTCGAAAAGAGAGAAATATTTAGACACTGGATATACAGGCAGTTCCAAAAGGAAACATTTGCAGGAAAGACCAGATGCTTTTTTCTATCTCTGGTACTGAGGGCAGATGCTGGGTGAAAACACAGAGCCAGAAGGGAGAGCAGCACAAGAAGAAAGGAAAAAAACCAAAACCCCACTGATTTAACTACACCATATCCCATCTGACATCCATTCAGGGTAAAAAAAAGCAAGAAAACCATTCCTAAAACCATTCCTCTCCTTGCCATCACAATGGATAATGTGTCCCTGCATGGGCAACACTGGTTGCAAGAGATCTGAGATGGCAAAACAGCAAATTCCCTCAGAGAGAGCTGCTAAGGACACAGTGAGAAGCATTAAGGTACAGCCTCATTTAGGGACACAATGGGTAACTTCAACCAGGAGAAGCTACTTTACAATAATCTCTTTATAAATGATCAAAGCACCTTGATGGTGGCTAATAACAGAACCAAGTCAGGAAAAAAATCTTTCCATGTTGAGGAGAGGGGAAAAGAGAGAAAAAACCACTCAAGTGAGGGGTCCAGAGCTGCACACATTAATGAGAGCTAACCAGGATCCCAAGGAAGCTGCTGGTCCCTCTGAGGGTTTCTGTCTTACCTCAGCTCCACCTCTGGTCCAGCACAAAAAGAAACCCTGAACATGAGATCACCTGGACAAACTGAACTGCCATCCCTTTATCTCCTTCACAAGCACTGAAAATGAATTTTTACACACAAGGAGAAGGATTTGTACTTTATATGAAGGGAATTCAGCAAAATAATGCCACAGGAGTTGCAGAAGTAGTTCTAAGTAAATTGTTGTGGCTCCAGCCTTTGTCCCAGCCCCAGAGCTGGATCCTTGGCCCAGGAAGCCATTCCCCATCTCCACTTCAATGGTTTCCATGACAAATCTCCCTGTGAGACACCAACACAATTCTCAGGACAGGAACCCTGTGACATCCCCTCCTCAAAATCTTTGGGTCTTTTCAATCTACATCTCGCCCTGGCAGTAAGCCAAAGCATATTTATTTTCTGGCTGAATTTCATTTCATTTTGGCTGCTCACCCCTTGGATTTCACTCTCACATTTGCTCCTTCACTTGCTGCTGCTTTTCCGGATGAAAGTTCCTGCTGAAAACAGGGCAGGAAGTGGGGGCAGGAGGCAGGGAAAGCTTGGACAGCCTGAGCACAGGAAGAACAAGGAAGATCAAATTTCAAACCCCCTCTGGAAGCGTCAGTGTTGACCAGCATGGAAAGAATACTGTTCTGCTATTAGACAGAGCTGACTGAACAGCATAATAAAAGTCACTTCTATTTAAAAACATTTCGTGTGTGTTTCTCAAGGAATGAACCGCCACAGCATCACGCAAGAGAAAAGGCAAATTTTTCAGCTGTTCAATAAAGCAACTCCATTTTCAGCTCTTAAATGGATTTGGCTTAAAGAAAAACTGCATTGCCAAAAAAGTATGTAGGGAGATTAAATAAATATTTGATAATATTATTGAGGTCTTGCTTGGAAGAATGGAAGAAATAATAAAATTGAATTTAGTGCTTCAATTTTTCTTAAGCTAATGAAGCGCTTGGGATCCTTGGCCTGAATTGCTTTATTTGTTTCTTTCCCTCTGCACCCTCCTGAACTGCCAGCCCACTGCCTCCTGCAGAATTCCCAATGCAGGCCCACAGGGCTGGGAGCCCCTGGAGAGATTGCTCAGCTCATCCCTCCCTGCCAAGGGCAGAATCAGCTCTACACCTGCAGGGATCCCTTCCAGCACTCCACTATTTCTGTACCTAACCCACTCATTTTTACAGATTCCTGCCTTGATTTGCTTCCCTCTCCACATGGACACGGCAGAAGAGAAGTTCTCCCTCTCCACAGCTACCAAGATTCAAGATTGGTCAGGGGCCTTCCTGCCCATTTCCCTCCTGGATTTTCTCTCATACCTCTCTGGAAGTACAAAAAACTTCACTTGAGGCTCTGCCAAAAAGCAAAACTGGAAAAAATAATTACTGGGTTTTAGCAATGCTTCTTTTTCTGTATTTTCCAAGGCAGCAACTGCACTTTTGTCACAGCACAGCACTGACACTTTCTTTTCTAACCACAGTTCCCACACCATGGATCCTTCCCTATCGCACTGCCACGTGCCCACCCTCCTCCTCCTCTCTGGATGAGCCAACTGAGAGCAGTCTTTGACAGATTCTGAGCCAATTCCCAGGCTGGTGCCTGCTCTGCAGAGCTCACAGAGCACAGCCAGCTGTGACCAACACTGTGGGCAGACATGGGCAGCACCCAGGAGCTTTGAGCTGCCACAGATGCTCAGCCTTCCAAAAACCGGCTTAATAAAGCAAAGATAAATGCAAAAAGCCCAGGCCTGCCTTAACTCTGGGAAACAACACCCCGGAGCTGAGCAGAGCAGAGCCCTCCTGCCCAGCTGTGCTGCAAACCCAGCACAGCACCCCTGCCCACATCTGCTCTGAGTCTGCAACTCTGATTCCTGCTTTCTGTTGCTGGGCTTGAGCCTTCCACCTCCCGAAGGCCTCTCCCTTCCCTCCACTTTAAACAGTCCCCATCCTCTCTGGCAGGGGCCCAGAGATGCTCTGCTGAGCCCCAGCAAGTGATGCAGCTCAATCTGTCCAAGCTCGCTCAGCGCCGCTTCCCCTCCCGGGAACACAGCACGGAAAACGCCAACAAATCATCCAGCTAATTAAAACCTGGCCTCCAGAACGCCATCCCAGCGCTGAAGGATGCACTCTGGAAGTCATTTTAATAAGCAGGTTATGCTGACAAGGTGTATATACCCCGTAAACACAAGTGCTGCCATATATTGCCTCTGCAGCAGCAAAGCAGAGAGTAAAAGAGCCAAGCACTTCTGAAAAGCACAATATTCCAGTCTGACAGCACTTAGGAGTTAAGCTGTGCCAGCAGCGCTGCTGAAACACAATCCACGGCTTTAGAGATCAAAAATGAAAGTGGAAAATAGTCCCCAAAGCAGTAAAAGAGCCCCTTGCAGGCAGAGCTGGGAGCTGTGTGTTACCAAATAAGGGCAGCGAGCGGCGGGAGCCAAGGCAGCGGAGCCGCGCTGGATGGAGGCAGCCAGCCCCGCTG
>JAHXMQ010003857.1:981753-996409 GCA_020466415.1 Ammodramus savannarum pratensis
TCAGTGAGCCTGGGCACAATAAATGCATCTCAGAGGTGCTCTGGGCTGCCAGCAGGATTTTACACCCCACACCTCACCTGAGGCTCTCAGCACTTCACATAATGAATGTGCAGCTCAAGATGTTCCCTTTACCTCAGGGACTCCTGGCCTCACACACAGGGCTGTTTCCACACGATTGATGACATTATCCATCTGTCTGCAGCCTCCTAAAGGAGGGAGAGCCCTTCCCCTGCAGGCAGCAAACACAACACCCACCCTGAGCTCCACCTCAAGGTCCTCTGGAAGTGCTCCCCAGCACCCCAATGCTGCCAGCTCACACAGCAGAGCCTCTCCAAGAACACAGCACAACTGATGGGGTGCACAGGGAACACACTTCACTACTCTAAATATTAAGCAAGCCACAAATTTTAATAACTTTGCTATATTAAAAGATAGGCACCAATGTCACCCCACCCCCACAATTCATCAAGGCATTTCACTCCCTTGGGCTCTTGTGACTAAGTATAATATTTCATTAAATATCCTGTTCATACTGGCTTATGTACTAGGGAACACACTAATTTTAGAAAACTGATTAGCTAGTTCTTTCTAACCGAATGTTATTGTAGCTAAGGTCAGATTTTGCACTGAAACTATGGCAACAAAGCCACAGTATTCTTTTGTCTACAAGGTTGGGACTAGGTTTATTAACACAACTGCTCTACTTAATAGCTCAGCACTGCTTTTTGGCAATCCTTTCCTCGATCCTACCTGAAATACCCTGAGCTTTCCACGGGGAAAAGGCTCAGAGCTGCAAGAGCTGAGAAAGAAGAAGTGTTCAAAAGAGCATTTTTCTTATTTCTTCAGTTTTTGGGCACAGCCAGCCCCCTTTGTCCCACATAGGGACACATCAGGATGGAACTGCCACCCCCATTTGAGGAGGGACAGATCAAACTTCTCCCCAGGAGAGGGATAATAATAAATTAAATCCCCATCCTTGCCCTGCTGTACCTGAACCAACAGACTGGGTTTCACACAGCATTCCAGTTGTGCATTTTAATGGCACTTTCTGTTTCAAAGGGGCTTTGCTCTGCCTCCACCTCCATGCAGACATCCCAGATGAAAGCTCCTGAAGCCCACAGGTTGGCAAAGAGCTGTTTGGGCACAGAGAGCAGGGAAACACAGCCCAGGCAGTGTCTGTGCCCCAGAGCCAGCCCCTGCTCTGTCCCCAGCTGCCACATGGATCTGTGCCCCTCAGACCCTTCCCACCCACCTCAGCACCCATCAGGGGCACACAGAAATCATCCTGAGCACCAGTGATTATCCAGCCAGTCATTTATCCCTGCCAAGCACAGAATCCCTGCAGGGTTTGGGGTGGAAGGGACCTTAAAGCTCATCCCATTTCCAGCCCACCATGGCAGGGACAGCTCCCCCTGTGCCAGGGACCATGGGACACTGCCAGGGCACCACAGAGCCAGGATGCTTTGGGATATTCTGCTACTCCATCACAAATAATTCCCCCAAACTTGTAAGGAACCACTGCAAGAGATGCGGGAGATGAAACAAAACCAAATTCCCAATTCACTCTCCATGATCAAAATCCCAACCAACCTTGCCTTGGATTCCTGCATCCCCCTGCTCAGGGCATCCCAAGCCTCAGCAGATACAAAGCAAACTTGTCTGCATGGAAAAGCAACACTTCCAACTTCCCAGCTTTTTTAAAACATCTAAATGCTGCAGTGGCAATTGTCCCCAACATCTGCTGGCACGTAGGCTGCAGTGGGCTAAAGTTTCACAATTCAGAGACAGGATTCAGGATTTCTTCATCTTATAAAGGGCAGCAAATTCAAATGCATACAAGCAGTTGGCAGTTTTCTAGTGCAGCTCTATAAATACTGAAAGATTCCTCATCAAGGCAGCAAAATGTATTTCAGATTTAACTACATCCTAATTCAGCAAGACTGAAAGATTTTTTTTTTTTACTCAAAATGCTCAATGCTTCAATTTGAATTAAAAAAAATATAGGCACAACAACAGACTGTATTTTTATAGTTTTGCTTTTCCATCAAACAACCCAAAACAACTTATTTTGATTTTACAATTCTTATTTTGATTTTACACTTCTTATTTTGATTTTTACTCATTCTGAAAGGGAGGTAAAAGGCATCTTTTTTCTTTTTATGGTGTTTGGCTGTAAAACAGAAGTTGGTTTAAGTGGGTATTCACTATTATGCTCCACTTTCTACTTCTGGTATTCAGCAGAGGCATTTTAATCTGACTTGGACATCTCAAAATTGGAAAGGAGTTTGTGTTGCAAGTGATGGATGTCTCTGCAAGGAGGCTTTGGCCTCAGCACTCGGGCACTCCCCAAAGTTCTGCTTCCTGCACGAAAAACAAATCCTGCTATTTGAACTGCTACTAAACCATATTCAGAGTCCAGTTTCAATATTCCTTAAAGGAATCCAGGCAGGATTAATTAATGAATGCAGGCAGGAATTTCAGCAGCATTAGAAACTCCATGCTCAGAAGGAAATGAAGCCCAGATTGGCTGTGCAGCTCAGATCCATCCCATCCTCTTCACCACCACTCCAGCTCAAACCTCTGCACAACACCCACTCCAACTCAGCTGAGAGAGTCAAACAACCCAGGCTGTTTCACATCAAAGTTTAAAAAGCTGATATCATCCCTTTCACCACAGCAGGGCAGGAAAGTGTGTGTGGAGAGGATTCAAGGCTGCCCACAGGAGCCTCAGGCTGATCCTGATCCCACAGAACACTGATGAACACAGGGGTGGCACTGCAGCACCCCAAGGGCATTATCTGCTGCTCAAACTCCTCCAAAACCAACAGGCACAGGGACCTGGGTGTTTGTTTTAGCTTGTTTTTTAATTTTCAGAAGTGTTTGGGAAATGAACTACGTGAGCCTCCAGCTGAAGGAATCCCTAATCTCAGCCCTGATGGCAAAGCACAAACAAGCTTGGCCTGGCTAAATAAGGGTAAATAATGTGTATGTGTGCAAGAGGATTGCAGAGCCTCCAGCAGACCTGCATGAATCACAGATTTCCTTCATATTTTTCCTTCATATGGAGTTTCCTTCATTCAGCACAAAGCAGGAGTGGGGAGGCCTCAGATCAGTGATGACAAAACACAAAACATTTCTGCCAGGGAGAAGCACATTGGCTTCAGCAGGGCTGAGCACAGGGATAACTCAAGAACATCCATCAAAACTGTGGATATTGCAAGGAATGGAGGGTGGAGAGGCCCTGGCACAGCTGAGGCTGCCCCTGGATCCCTGGCAGTGCCCAAGGCCAGGCTGGATGAGGCTCGGACCAACCTGGGACAGTGGGAGGTGTCCCTGCCATGGCTGGGGTGGCACTGGGTGAAACACAAAGTCCCTTCCAACCCAAGCCATTCCATGATCCACACTCAATCCAGTTTTACAGCCATATTATTATAAATTAAAGCTGCCTGGGGAGCCCCAGGGCTGGCCCCAGCACCTGCAGCAGCCCCAGAGCACAGCGTGGATCAGCATCCAAAGCACAAACAGAACCTGAACCACTCCTCTCCTGCTCCGCCATGAGGGTATTTTAAGTCTAAGATATGGGTTCATTCCTTGAACATCTTGCCAAAAAAAGAGTGTTGCCCAGCAACTACTAAAACAATGTTCTGCAAGGAGGGAGCTGCTGGACACATTAACCCAGTGAGTGCCCTTTCTGCCAGAGCCTCCAGCAGCTATTGCAGGGCTGCTGAGAGCCTGGCACACAGCTCTGCATCCCAAATAAAGAGCTGCAAGGAATTTCCTGACGAGCCTGTCAGCCAGACTGCTTTGCTGTAGTAGCAGTGTCTTGCATTAAACAAACACGTTTGGCTGGGTGCAGGGCTGTGCTCCAGCACCAGGAACACAAATAAACCCCTGGAAATGCACAGCACTGAGAGCACAGAGCAGCAGCTCCACACCAGTGAACACAAATAAACCCCTGCAAATGCCCAGTGCAGCTCATTGAGAGCACACACAGCAGCTCCAGCACCATGAACACAAATAAACCCCTAAAAATGCAGAGTCCAGCTCACTGAGAACACAGAGCAGCAGCTCCAGCACCAAGGGACACAAATAAACCCCTGCAAATGCAGAGTCCAGCTCAATGAGAGCACAGAGCAGCAGCTCCAGCACCCATGAACACAAATAAACCCCTGCAAATGCACAGCACTGAGAGCACACAACAGCAGCTCCAGCACCCATGAACACAAATAAACCCCTGGAAATGCAGAGTCCAGCTCATTGAGAGTACACAACAGCAGCTCCAGCACCATGAACACAAATAAACCCCTGCAAATGCACAGCACTGAGAGCACAGAGCAGCAGGCTCCAGCAACAATGAACACAAATAAACCCCTGCAAATGCCCAGCCCAGCTCACTGAGAGCACAGAGCAGCAGTTTCACACCAAACCTCCAGCCCCAGGGCAGGGCACAGTGGCACCTGCAGAATAAGGAACTGTGTGTGCACCTCAGCAGGAATGATTCCCAGTGGAAATTCCAGCTCCAGCCCAGCTGAGGGTCAGCTCCAGTTCACACTTCCCACATCAATCCATGCACGTTCAAAGGAAATTCATTTATAGCCCCTCTTCAGCTGTGGCAATCGGAGCTTCATAAGAACATTAAATGTCCTTTCTGTTTAAAGAAGTGCAGATAACTCAGGGAATGTCCCACTCTTTCTTTTTTTGGAGACTCACACAAGTAGGATTTCTTCCAGGAATCTCATCTGTACACAGTACATTTACAACAGTTAAGTAAAAAAACCTTCTTTTTCATATTAACATTATTAAAAAGAAACTCTAATGAATGCACTCTTCAGTCTTCACATTTTGAAAAGCAGTTTTAGAGGACTTTTGAATTATCTGGAGCTGGAGGCACAAAGGGCCAGAGAAATGCTGCACTTGAAAAAAACCCCAAACACACCCAAACCACTGTATTTAAAGTGGACACAGAAAGCCAGAATAACAAAAAAAATCCACTGAAATCTTAGACCATAATTGCCCTTCAGCCTCAAACCACTGACCTCAGGTGCTAAATAATTTTGCTTGGGATGGAAAACAGCAAGAAAAAGAATCAGCCTTCACACCTTCCACTGATCAAATGAATACTTTAATGACCTAGAGGCACCACAGCATTTAACACGTGAAATAAGTGCAGGGAAACACTCACAGGAGCTTGAGTGTGCTGCACTCCTTCCTCTGGAGCTCCTTCCAAAACTCCAGCACTGCACTTTTGTCCATCTAATAACCCTGGAATTCTTTATTTTTCAACCATCATCTCCTTTGCACTCCTTTTCAACCCCATCTCCTCCTTTGCACTCCTTTTCAACCCCATCTCCTTTGCACTCCTTTTCAACCATCATCTCCTTTGCACTCCTTTTCAACCATCATCTCCTTGCTGCTGCCACCAGATGCAAGGCATTAAATGTAGCCTTGGCAACACGACTTTTTACAACCTGAAGCACCTGTGGTGAGGGGAAAAGCAGGGTGGATTCATTCTGCCACTGGATAGACAGGCTTGAGTTTCACACTGAATTTTCTTGGAGTCATCTGTCCATATCTAAGCAGACAATCTTGCTTGTAGAGATCTCTCCTCACGTTGATTAAGCATGAAATTTGTATTTACAACAGTTTTACAACTGCCCACAGAGGACAGAGCTGCTCTAAGAAGCTCAGAATGACTTCTCAAAAAATGGTACCAAAAAGGAGATCCCCAAGCCTGGCCAAAGGTGTCAGGCTCAGGGTCCCTCCCAGAGGGGACTGAGCTGCACCTGGACCCCTTGGAGTACAGGGACACAAAGCAGGTCACAGAAGTGTTTTCCCAGTCCCCTGTAAGGGTCCAATCCAGGTCACTTCCATTTGATTCATTTTCTTCTTGCTCCAAGAAGATCTCAGAACATTCCTTCACAATCACCAGTGCCTGACCCCACTCCTCAGGCTGCAGCTGCTGTGATGACCAGCATGATTCTGGATGGTTTGGGCTGGAAAACTCAAAACTCACCCACTTCCATCCCCTTCCATGGCAGGGACACCCTCCCCTACCCCAGGCTGCTCCAAGCCCCACCTGCTGCTGCATAAAAATGGAACATTTTCCATTTCTGGTGAGGATGAGGTGATAAACTCCACAATTACTTCTTCTGAACATGTTTATCACAGAAAGCATTTTATCTCAGACTACACTTACAAAGTATGTGTATAAATAAGAGAAAAGCCTGCTAAAATTTTATGACTTTTGTTGCCATTTACCATTAAGCATAAACCTCCCCATGAAAGCTTCACTGAAGTAACTACAAAGGTTGGAAAATGTTCACACCATTCTTTCTCCCTGTATAAATTATAAGTAATATGAGAACATTTACAATGTCTAACCACGGTGTTTTATGTCAGACAAATGTCTCTCTGTACTTGCAGTTCCTAAACTGTGCTAGCAAGAATTGCCTTTTTCTCATTCTTTCCTCTCTCTCTGTCTCTCCCTCCGCCTCCCTCTGCACCCAGCAGCCTCAGTCAAATCTGCTTTTATTCTTCCATACAATTTTAACATCAAGAATGCCTCAAAAGTCAAGGCTCTGATCACAAAACAACATTGCTCTTTCTTGGAGAGCTTACCACTGAATGCTGAACCTTCCCAGGTTGCCTCTTTACTGTTTCAATTATCAGCTCTTCAGTTTTCCAGGAAAAAGGGAGAAAAACCAACAAGAACTCACAGATTTCAGCAATATTTTAAAAGGAGAGCTTCATTATATGGGACATCATGTCATGGCAAAAAAAAACCCAAAACCACCCAAATAACAGCAGGCACAACCAGCAGCACAGACTGTACATGGTTTGCAAGGGCAATCACCTGCAGTTCTGGCCAAAGCTGAACAGAATTATGGTGATTCTGAGACCCTGATAAAGGCAAAGCATAACCAGGAAACAGATTCATCCAAAGAAACAAGGCACAGGTGCTGCTACACCTGAAACAATAAAATCCTGACCAAAATTGAATATTTGGCTGAGTTATCCTGTGGGTGAAAGATGCAACCCAGGGGTGAGAAAAAGAATTTGAGGTCTTTGCAAACAAAATCCCAATGAGTGCTTCTCTTCCTGTCTGAGGCCTTTCTTGAACAAGTCAGCCCTTGCCAAACTGAAAAGCAGAGCACTAATTTCTTATCACTGAGCAGAAGTTTCCTGGCAGAGTGAAAGCAAAGCCCAAGGTAGCTCATATCAAATTAGGTCAGATGATAACAGCTGTGGCTAACACTTGCTCCTTTTTATTTCCCTCCTCCCTGAGGTTTGGTACTGGGTAATTAGAAAGAAGGTGTGATGGAATGGAGAAAAAGAAATGAAATTCCCAGAGATGGGAAATGGGAATCAATTCACTCTCCTGCCTTGCTGCTGGGTGATGCTGCTCCTTTATCTACTGAACTGCTTGATCTGAATGAACACTATTCCTCTCCCCATCCCTCTGTGTGGGGCTGACTCAGGTTAAACCACCACAGACATCCAACACACACATTTTTCCTCATGGGTTGCCATCCATGGAAGAAGATGACACTAAAATACGCCACAGAGGTCAGAAATTGCTACAGAGCACTGCACAAAACAAAGAATCATTTCTAAGAGAAGGGTAAGGAGCTGTCTGACCAACTTACCTCTGAATTTTTTGGGTGGGTTGTTAAGATCACCTGCTTCTGGCTGTACCACACAGCGATCATCCACAAGGCTGCAAAGAAATGAGCAGTGCAGTGAGATCCCATCCCCTGCAGCCCCCTCCATCCTCACCAACAACACCAAAGTCTCACTTGCAATATTTCATCCGAGTGGCCACTTCAGCAGAAGACATTCCCCAAATGCCAACTTATGCCAGATCTTTCTAAGAAGCATGCAGCTAATTTTTACTGTTGCCCAGAGCTTTGCTCCTGGTAGGTGGGACAATAAAGAAGTCATTGCTCCTGTGTTCTGCATCATCCTTACGTGCCCTGCTCGAGGTGCAGACAGAACAGCCCATATTCTAGGGAGGTGACAGACAGCCTCAGGACAGCTCCAGCCTCTTGGACAGATTTGAGTCATGCTGCAAAGGTGTTTGTATGAATAGAGAACAGGAAAATATGACAGCTGTGCAAACTGGACACTGACCCAAGTATTAAGAAATGGCAGGAAGAGTCAGTGCCACAATAAAAACTAAAAAATAAATAAAAAATAAAAACTGACTCCTGAAAGAAAGGAAGGCACAAATGTATTGTCCTGCTCACCAGGTGAGCTGAGGGATTGAGACAACCTCCTCATGTTCTGGCAGGAAGAGGGGGAGCTGCACAGGCAACTCAAGAGATTCCAGCAGGGAATGCCAGGACAGAGCTGCTGCCCCTGCACAGCCCCCACAGGGTCAGCTGAAATCCCACAGAATAAAGGAAACAGGCAGGAAGCCCTTGTTCCCACTGCTCTGAGCAGCTCAGGGTCAAGGTGGAATTGGGCTTTACCCAAACTGGAAAATCACACCTGTAACCAAACACTTTGATTTGATCCTAATGACTCAATTTGGCCCCTTACCCCAATCTGTCAAAGAGGCTTTCTACACAAACGTAGAAAGTAAAACTCCAAGGTCAAAGGTTTGAGAGGTCCATTCTCATGCAGAATCAACTAGAGGAAGACTGAGACCTAGAATATGAGAGTTGTTCCTTGCAGAGGCTGCTCACATGCAGGGAGCATCTTGAGACAACAATTAGAGAAAATAAGGAAGTGCATGAAAATTCAGAGATCAGAGAAATTAAGAGGGCTCAACAGTTTTATGCATCTAAGATTTGCATATGCAAACATTCAGAGTGAATTGCTTTTTCCCCATGGATTTTCTCCCTACCCAGTACTATATATATATTTATATATAGGTGCTCCAGCATGAATGGTATTAACATTTGAGCTGCAGCACCTGCTTCTGGTGAACAAAGGGCCAAAAATATCCAGGAAATAGGTTACTCTGATCATCCCATACAGATAACCTCAGTGCAATGCATCCCTCTCATCTGAGATTAAGGTGAAAATAAAGAGGAAATTCCCAAACTAGGAAGAGGAAAATTTTACAGGGTGAGAAACACAAAAGAGGATAGATTGTACACCAGTAATCATCATGATGACAGCACTGAGTTTGGGAAACAGCAAGAGTCAAGTTCTGATTAAGCAACATGTCATAGGAATATTCAATAGGAACACTCTTCAGAGATCTAGGACAGCATTAGAATGTAGAGTGAGTGGCATCTGCTCCTCAACCTTCAGGAACCACATAACAAGTCATTACACATGTTATGACATCAGACTGTCAAAACTCCACATGGGCTGGAGGACAATTACACCAAATCTTCCCTTTGCTGCTTTAATTCTCTCCAGGACAAAGACTAAATTAAATATGGGACAAAACTAATTTGATTACAGAGGCTTATTAAGAAGATAATGCATTTCATGTTTCACATAGCAATTAGGATTTCTGGCTTAAATTAGGCTCAGAGATATGTGGCCATTATATAATGCAGTTACCTTAAAACAGCACTAACCAAATCAAAGGGGAGGCCTGAACACAGAGGGGACTTCAGGCCTGCCATGAGAACATCTCATTAGCCTAGGGAATCACAAAGCTTGGGGCCTGTCATGTCCACAAGGACCAGCCATGGTGAAAAATCTGCTCAGCAATGCCCTCAGAAGCCACAGCCACTGCTCATGCACGGGACCCACATGGCAGAACATTTCTACTTGGCCTGCAGTTATTCACTGCCAAACTCGCTTCAGGACTGGGAGGAGAAACAATGGGCAGCTGGAGAGGATAACTCATGCTGCCAGTGCTCAGCAGATGATAGTATTTGGCCCGTCACACAGCTGATCCAGGGCTGCACAGTGCACGTGGCATATTTGACCAGGACCTGGGAAATTTGTCAAATACATTTGCCAAATACTATTCGACCAACCCTACTTACTACACCCCTTGCTTTTATCATACCTTCTCTCCTTTCTGGCAGCATCCCATATTTTCTTCTCTTTCCTATAATAGATCATGGTGCATCTTCAGTGTCTGCTTCCTTCTCTGCCCCCTTATTTTCCAGAATCCTAATAGCTAGAGGACTAAACCTACAAGTTAGTTTGGAGTCACTCAGGAGAGATTGCAGCCCATTGTTTCCTGCTGAGGCACTTACCAGGATGCTGGCTCTGTACCTGCTTGGGAGCTCCATTTATCAGAGGCATCTGGGCTGTAGGCATCAAAAACTGTGCTGTGACTGTACCCACCCTGAGGCCCTTAGGGCTACTGGAAATGAGAGAGAGCAGGTTGTGTGTGTGCCCCTGGCTGCTCCTGCCCTGGGGAACAGGGGCCAGAGGGGCTCCTGGAGCTTCTCCCCCTGCAAGGGCTCCTGCCCAGGCAGCACCAGCTCCTGATGCTTGCAGAGGTTCCTCCTCAGCAGCACCAAACTCTCCCTGGCCCCTGTGTTCCAAACCCATGGCTCTGCTCTGCCAGCTCGTGCTGTTCCCACGTGAAAAGCTGTTTTTGTGGTGGAGGGAGCAGCATTCCCCTCTCCTGCTGCAGAGCACCTGCCCCTGGCCTGCTGCAGGCAGCACAAAGGGGCAGGACTGGCACAACACAGCTCCCACTGCTGCTCCAGGGCTCTGGCAAAGCACAAGGGTCAAAACATCATCTCCTTTGATAGGAGAAAAACAATTTTGTTTGTAGGAGAAACCTCAAATTAAACCTCAATTTTAAGGCCAAACTAGCTGTAGTGGTGAGTTACTGGTATTTAAACCACTTGGCTCGGGGATTTGATTTATTTTTGTTAGATAAATATGATTTTTTGTTAGATATATATGTTTTTTACTCTGTTTCCATTGCCTGTGCTACATCCTTTGTGCAGACAGCAGAGTGCAGGCTCTGCTCATCCCTGACTGGGGAAGGGGCAGGGAGGGACAGGACGGACACACGGACGGACACGGGACAGACAACAACATGAAAATCATTGGACTGCATTCATTCCCCTCTACCCCTTCACCTGACAAGGCTCTTCCTCCCCACCAAGGATATTAAACTGCACCACAGCCATGGATACACTCTCCAACCTCCCAAAATCTACCTTGCCATATTCACTTCAGGCTTTTTTTAAATGTAGGGCCAAGTCTATCCATAAAGCTCCCTTGCTTTAGCCAGTTTTCCCTGGGATCAGGCTCAGGAGAGCTAGCTGAGCTCTGCTAGTCCTTCTTACAGGGTTTTGAATACAAGGGAACAGCTGTTCTTACCCCAAAGTGCTAATAAATCCATTTGTTGAGCCCTCTGCATAGAGAGAACAAATATCTCCAATATGAAGGAAGCTCGACATCTTGTCAGTCATCTCTGGCTTATTGCCCCTGGAAGAAAGAAGAAAGAAGAAAGCACAACATGAATCAGGCAGAATTCCTTGGTGCAGCTACCAGAGGTTACAGCAACAGGAGCCTTTGCTTTGATTGTTGGTTTGTTTGAAAAACTGAGCAAGTTCTCACAGAGGAACTCCAGGTATCAAAGGAAACCCAGCAGGCCAGAGTGCTTGCTTGGAAAAATAAACCAGGAAAAACAAGCAGGAAAAATAAACCAGGAAAAACAAGCAGGAAAAATAAACCAGGAAAAACAAGCAGCTCCTGGCATCTCACTGCAGTGGGACTGCTCCACAGGCAGGCATTCATCCCAGAGGATGCTGGATTTCAGTGCAGCTGCAGCAGCCCCTTCCATCCCACCTGCCACAGGGAAAAGGGGACTGCTGCAGTTTCTGCCATATTTGTATCTAAATCACATTTCTTTGCCAGAATTAAAGGTTTAAGAATCCTTTAAAGGTTCTCCTTAGTGCTGGAATGGTGCTCCTGAGAAATTCCAAATATTGATCTGATTCTTGGCAACGTTTTTTGATAAAATTTGGACATGACACCAGCAGCCTCCAGCTTACACCCACAGGCCCAAAACCAGAATTAGGTGAAGACCCAATCAGCATGCCTGACAACAGATTTTGCATGTAAAAACAATGATTAAGATTTTTCCAAAATCAAATGCATTATCAGACAGCCAAATCCCTGTGAAATCAGTAATTCTTCAATCCTGGGTTTAATATAGATGGCTTAAATGTAACACTGAAGAGACAGACACTGAGTGTTGCCAACTTCAGCTGTATTAAGAACTTGATTTTCTCTAAAGCCCCAAGTCCAAATGACACAGGATCCACCTGTCATTTCAATAAATATAGAAAAAAAATTGAGTTTCAATCTTTCACAGCAACAAAGAGCCCAACGTGAGCCCGGATAACAAACCCAACAGAACAGATTTTCAGATTTTCATGTTTCCCAAGCCCATTTTGGTTTCCTGGAGATGCTCCCAAGCTCTGCTTTTTGATCAGTGAGTTCAAAAGGCCCAGCAGCTCCTGTGCTGGAGGTTTCAAAGAGCAGAGCACCAAGGCTGCTCCTCCTGCAGGCTGAGAGCCCTGCAGCCAGCACTGCCCAGGGCAGTGAGGCACAACAGCTCCCAACACCTCCTCCCTTCTATCACACCCAAAGAGGCTCTCAATGCTCCAAAAGGGGAGCAGCACGAAATTCTGCTTATTCTAATAAATATAAATATCCCCTTCACTGGGCATTATCTTGTTTACCAAAAGGAGCAGGTTGTTAGGCAAGCTTGGAGCTCAACCAGGCCAAGTTCATGGAGATCTAAAAGGTGATGTTTGCTGCCATGAAAGGGCAATAAACACCTAAAGTTACACTTTTCTTCTGAAAAGCTCCAAGCAGCTCTCCCTCCTCACTCCCAAAAGATCTGTGCTGCTGGGAACAACAATAACAACTTTCATTATTATTATTAAATCAAAGCACAGCACGGACATTCTATCCCTGCAAATCTGTGCCACTGGTACAGTGAAACACAAATCCAGGAAAACCAAGAGATAAGAGGCCAGGCTGGTATGCAGGTAAAGGGGGCTCAGCTCCTCTGGAAGCAAATCTGGGTGCACACAACACCAAACCCTTTTTTGGCTGCCTGTTAAATACCAAGTCCTTCAGCCACTGCATGTTACACAGTCTGTTCCCATTCTTTCTGATAAGTGGACAGAAAAACACTGCTACCTATTTTAAGATATATGCCAAGAAACATACAGAAATATGCAGTGACTGAATTAGCAGCACTGGAAATACAGCTTTGCCCATTTCCTGACTTGGATGTTAAACTACCAACTTCAGACTAGAAAACTTTTCATCTCTCAAAATTAAGCTCAGCCCTGAATTAATAGAGCCTAAAGCAAAAGCTGTCTAAGCCAACAAAACCCAGATACTCCCAAATTAACCCTTTCTACCTGCATTAAGGTTTCCTTTCCATGCTGGGGGGATTACTCTTTCCTCACAAAAGACAGATGTTCACCACAGCTGTCCCCAAGGGAATGTGAAGGTCAAAGTCATTGACTTCCATTAGAGATTTTTTTCTTGGCCAAAAAAATAGAAAAAAAAAAAAAAGAATCTCAGACCACTGCCCAAAACCAGGCTGAGGGATGGACAAGCAAATTCCTGCAGCACTTTCCAGGACACAGCCTCAATTTTCTCACATTTTCTTCACTGAGAAAGACCCCACCACACCATGAAACTGTAACTCTGATATATCATGATAATGCAAACCCCCCCAAAATGCTCTTCTGCTTTTTTTGACAATTCCACTAATAAAATGTTTATCAGCTTTGCCCAGAACATCACAGAGTTCTGGATATTGAAAGGGTTGTGTCAAGGCTAAGTCCAATTCAGTGAATTGAGCAGTTGGGCTCTGCCCCAGATCACCCCTAGAACTCCTGGCTGAGTCTGCAGGGCTGGCTTTGGGGTGCAGCTGGAACCCCAGCCTTGCTGCTCCCACCCAGCAGAGCTGTGCTGGATTTGGCCTCACCAAGGCTGATCTGGCTCCAATAACCTTGTTTGCCAAGCTCAGGCAGATTAACCACCATGTCAGTCCTCACTGCCCCTTCTCCTGGATTGCTGAATGCTGTTCCAGCACCCATCAGTGTGATGCCATCCCCAACACACCAGAGATGCTCCAGGGAGCCAACTCCCACTGGGGTGAGCCTCTTCTAAAACTGATTTATCCTCAAGCTTTCTCATAGCCCTGGCTACCTCTGTTTAATAGCCAAAAGCATCACTGACACCTCTCCCTGCCCATGCCCAGCCTGGCCAGGGCTCAGCACCACACTGCACTGGCAGATGAGAAGGGGCTCAGTGACCCCCCAGGCCTCCCCACACAGGAGGGAACAGAGTCACTGCTGCTCTAATTCAGCTCCAAAGCTTTTTACACTCTCCTCACAAGGGACTGACAAAGCCACTCCAGATGCTGGCACCAAACACTAAATAATCAGCCACCTCAAATCGAGGTTTTCCTACCTCTGACAACTGGGAAATGTGCAACAAAAAGTGGAACTGGAAGGTTTTTAAGAGCAAAGTTCCCTGGTACCCAGTTTGAAAACCTTTTTCTAAAAGGTGCTGTCAACAACAGCTGGCCACACTAATCCTCCCAAAAACAGACCTCTGGGGGGTCATCTTTGATTATTTTCTCCAGCAGGACAAGGCAGAAGCGGAGGCGGTAAAAACCTGTCAGGCTTGGCACATTTATCCAAGTGCACAGCACTGGGAGAGCACAGGGGCTGAGGAGAGCAGG
>JAHXMQ010003857.1:1063962-1078999 GCA_020466415.1 Ammodramus savannarum pratensis
ATGCTGGGTTGCTGTGTGGATGCACAGGATCAGCCCTCATCTCATTTTAGGAGCACAATTTGTTTTATGTTTGGCATCTCCACAGCCTTTGGCTTGTCCCCTGTGGCAGCAGGAATAGAATGGAATTTTTTTCTAGAGCTTAGTTTGCTTTTGTGTATTTCTGTGCAGCAATTAGGTGCTTTAATTTCTTATCTCCTAAGAAGTTGTTCCTGCTCTTGGTTCTCTCTTGTTTAATCCACGCTGCTCTGCTGCAAATGTTATCTCTGCTATTCAGAGGCAAGGAAGGAGTTTCACTGGCACTGTGATATGCAGGGTCAGAGATCACACTGCTTAATTCACTTTTGCATGGTGTTCCATAGGATCAGGTGGAACAGGAGTCTCAGGAGCAGTGCTGCTGGGTGTCCCCCATCACTGCCCTGGAGTTTGGGTGGTTCCAAGGATGTAACACAGAACCATTCAAAGTTCTTGTGGCTTCCACAACTGCCTGTTGGAGATGGAACAGCTGGAATTGTCCTAATCAAGGCCAGGAGAAAAGAGCTCTCAGTCTATTGGAAACAGTGAAATATTGGAGTTGGAAAGCAAAGCTGTGAGCACAGGAGAAAACAAGGGAATGTGAATTAGGGGTGATGTCTGTAGGCAGCTTTGGATTGAGTGGGCAGGCACTGGAACAAGGTGGAGCCTCTGAAGGTGGATGTGGCACTTGGGGACATGGTTTAGGGCTGGTGATGGTGGCTCTGCATGATCCTGAATGTCTCCAACGCTGCTGATTCTGATAATAACATCAAAGCAATTTGCCCAAATTCATCCAACTCAAAGCAGCTCCTCTGTGTTGTGTCCTACTGGAGCTGATGGGACAACTCTCAAATGTCCCTTGTGTGCCTTCTGGCAAAGCCAGGGATTGACCCTGGGGACAGCAGTGACCATCTGGCCAAGGCACCTCAGGAGTCCCAGCTGCTCAACAGGCACAGTTTGTTCAGAACCTGCCAATTCTCCATTTGCTCGGTACAAAGTGAAGAATATCACACAATGTGACCGAATATTCATACAAATAAGATCTTAAATTGTTTTCCTCCTTATGCCACCTGTTCTAGCAGTGAAGCTAATGCAGGATTTGATCTTGTATTATTGGTTGCAAATGGAAACAAATGAGATGGAGCTGTGTGGCAGTGTTTTCATTCCACACCACCCATCCCACAGCAGGTCTCTATTAGGCAGGGCTGCTGCTCCTTGTGCTTGTGGGCAAACGTTTGCCTTGGAGCCCATGGATCCTGGGAAATGGCAGTGGAACTGAGGCTGTGAATATTTACTTACTTTAAGTTTGCAGAGGCTGATTGAACCTGAAGATAAACAGCGTCATATTTCCAGCAGAACTATTGGATTCATAAATCCTCGGTTATTTTCTCTCTTAAATTTTCGTGTTCTGTAAAGAAAAGATGGTAGATGGGGTAACCAAAATGTGGAACAACTTGTTCAATCATCAGCAACTTGTTCAATCAGTTTCCACTGCTTTTCCTGGGATGGAATAATCCTTTCTCCCAGTAATTTATGTGCCTCCATTGTGTGATTCCCATGTACCAGCCTGGGGATATTACTTTGAGGTGCAGAATTACTGCCAGAATAATTTCAGATACAAACAAGGCGTTTCTTTTCCAATACAAAAATCAAGGCAGTTCCTTGCACTGAGGGGTTATTGGAGGTTTCATTGTGGATTTAATTACCAAGATGACAATTTTCATGTCACTTGTTGATTGCTGTTACATTCCTGACTCAGCACACTGGCAGCTGCTGGGTGCAAAGTTATTGAAAGGTTGGTGTTGGAAAAGCCCTCCAAACATACACCTGTGTGTAACTGCTGAGTACTGAAGCGCATTTCATATTTCACAAATCATTGATGATTGTAAAATTCAGCAATGAATTCCTGTAGAACCACGAGGAGAGAGGTCAGAACAGTTCTGTGTGAGAGGCTGGAGTTGGGTCACATTTCCAGGCCAGTGTTTTGGAGGGGAACTTGTGAGCACAGCCAGAAATCCCCAGCCTGGTGTGGAGTGAGGTTTGAATTGCTCTGCTGGCTTTTATATATAGGAAGAACCATAAATGTGAAATATTTAGAGAGGAATGTGACAAGCAGCTTCATCATCCTGCTGCTGAAAGGGAGCTGGACTAACAGTTCAATAATACATCCAGTTTTGTAGTTATTAATGCTGTAATTACTCATGGTGTGAATTGTTTGCTTCTCTGTGGGCACAAGGAGAAGGACTGATGGTGTTCAGATGTTTTTGTTAAAAATGCAGCGTGCTGAGCATCATCTTGTACCTTCTTAAATCACTGCACTATCCTGGCAGTGTTTGTACTGGGATTTGTGTAAAAGTGGAGATTTATCAGTGCTCTGTGTGTACTTAATATTAATAATGCTCCTGCCTGTACCTGTTTGGTGTCTTGGTCTGAAAAGTTCCTTGCAGAAGAAGACAAGTCCAGGACCAATATTTCTTGGAAATGTTCACACACATCCCTTTAGGCTGTGTTTTTATTGCCCCTTGTTAATACACTGAAATGGAAATGTTCTCCTGTCTGTGGCAGACATCCTGCTCAGAGGAGCTGCAGCTGGGAAGTTCTGTGGGTGATTAATAAAGGAACAGACCTGACTCATGTTTCACTCAGACTGTACAAGAGGAGAGGCTGTGGAAGGATGAAAATCAGAGTGCTTAATTATCAGTAGTTTCTAAAGAAGATGTAGATATTGAATATATTGAATACAAGGCTGAAGTGCTGATTTGCCACCAGCAATGTGTTTTTTGTGCAGGATCTGTGTGTGAGCCCTGACCCTGCAGTGTTGGTGGTACCCAGCCAGGGGCAGGCTGGAAATCTGGAAATGCTGCAGCTTTTCCATCTCACCCCTGTGTGTCACATCTCACACTTTTGGGGGTTGCAAAGCTCTCAGCACTGGGATCACCCTTTGTCCTGCCTGAGCCAGCACAGCACAAACTGCTTTGTGCCAGCTCTATGGAGCAGCAAAGAACTCCTCAGGTGTTTGTTCCTCTCAGAAAACACAGCCCAGCAATCTCTCTGACATGGAAATGTGGAAATCTCTCTGGCTGTGGGAATGTGGAGCCCTTTCTGAGCTACAATTCCATGTTAAACAGCATTAAAAGGAAGGTATTGCATTAAAATGCAATCCTTCAGCTCCCTGAGAAGATTGTCACCACTGCAGCCTTGCTCAGTCTCTCATCATTATGATATTATGATATCAAATGTTCTGGCTCTGTTGTTGTTGAAAGATTCAGAGAAAACATCCCTGGGTCTGCAGGGTAGGGGGATAGGATTGTCCATGTGGGATGTGGAGTTTATCAGAAGGAAGAACAATTTCTCTTGAAAATATTCTACCTGGGAATAAACATTTTTCTGTTTTCCATGTTGAAACAATTGCTCACCAACCCCAGAGTGCTCCATGGAAATATCTGGCTGACTTCAGGAACTCAACAGTGCCTGTAAAAATTGTCAAATGTTGTATTTTCACCTGCTTTAACTTTTCCAACCTGAGAGAGGACCCTTAGGGTTTAAGCCAGCTATAATGCAGATGGTTTGAAATGCTTTCGTGGGAATATGAACTATTTTAACTCCTCTCCATACCTTTGGTTTTAATATTTTTTTCCCCTGGCAGTTCACTAAAAATGAGAAAATCTTTGTCATTTTTTCATTTTTTTGTCAGGGGTTCTTTTTAATATTCTGCTGTAAATGATTTAGTGGAGAAAGTCATCTCACTGTAGAGAAGGAAGATTCTCTCACAACTTCACTGAATAAAGGTCAGGGATTGGTGCTGTTAATGGAAAAGAGAAAGGAATTGTGAAATCTCTTCTGATATTTGTGGTTGGTCTCCAAAAGGAAAGGTTCAAATTACATAAAATTACCATTTCCAGGTTTTTGAATGTGCTTCTTTTGGTGCTTTTCTGCTTTGTGTTCTTTCCCTGTTTATTTATCAGCATTTGAGCATCCACCAGGAGTTTTGTGCCTGGTGCTGAGGGTGGGATGGCCATCCTAACAAAGCCCAGGACAAAAGGAAATAAAGTGACTTTCTGAGAGGAAATAGCACACCAAAATCACCAATTTTTGGTTCAGGGCAGTCAGGCCATGTCAGAACGTGTGAGGCTTATGGGAATAATCAGCATTTCCCACACGAGCACTGATGTGTTAACAGCAGCTATAATTTAATGTGAAAAATAATTTCCTTGAACAATTTCTTAATTATCTGTAGGACAAGATGCTGGTTACATGTGATAATTTCTATTGAGCAGTAGCTGCAAAGTATGAAATTACAGAAATACTGACACTGTTTGATCTGTTCACTTTGTGCACCTCGTTATGGACCAAGTTCAATGAGTAGGGAAAAATTAGAGTGTGTTTAAGACCTTTTGGGCACTGTGTGTTTAATAAGAAAGAATATGCCTAAGGAAAACCCTTGTTCAATTATTAATTTGAATTTAGAATCCAACTAGAAATCCAGCAGAACAGTAAATACCGGATTTGGAACTTTGGCGTGGTTAATATTCTCGATAAAACTTATTCTTTGAAAATCATCTAATTTTAAGAACAAAATTACTTTAAATTTCACTGCCAGCTCTCTTTTGCTGCCTCACTCACAGTCTGCTGTTGCTTTCAAACAGAAAATTGTTTTGACAGTGTCAAATACCGGGGTTGGTGCCGGAGTTAAATCGGATTTTAATTCCTCACTCTGCTGCAAGGGAGCAGATTTGTTTGCTCACCAACCACTTAGCACACGACCTTGGGCAAGGCTGTGCAAGGGCTGCACTTTTGCAGTGGTTGTCTGTAATTAGAGGAATTTTATTCTGCTCTGTGTGCCTTGCAGGGGCTCTGGAAAAGCACATTGCTTGTGCCCTGTGTGTGAGGGGAGAGCCAGGAGCTTGTGGATAAACAGCTCTGGCTGACCTTGGCAAGAAGCACAAATAGAAATTCCAGCAGATGAGCTTGTGCTCCATCCCAGGGCTCCCACAGGGCTGTAGGGGCAGGGGGAATCTTCACAGGGCTGGTGGAAATGTCTGTGAGAGGTTTGTGGTCTCTGAGAGGTTTGTGCTGTGATCCTTCCTGCACATCAGGAAATCCCACAGCTCCTGGGGACACTCATCATCAGCCATCCACAGCAATCTGTGCTGTGTTGGTTCCTTTTCCCACCCTTTTAACTTTTTCCTTTTAGTAGCCAGAGACTTGAATGTATCTGTACAAATTCTGGTCTTGTCATCAGGCTGTCTCCACAGGCAATCGAGATAATTTGGAATTATCTTGAGGAATTATCCTGAGGAAAGGAAACCTTTCCTTTTTCCTTGTTTGTGAAAAAACCTCCTGACAAAGTCTGGGAGAGAAAACTGGGACTGACAAATCAATAGTAGAACACTATAAGGACATAACAGAATATGGCACAAAAAAGAGCCTTTCCTCCAGGGCTTCCCAACCTAATTATGGTGCAAATTTGTAACTGTATCAGAGACTGCTGGTGAGATTCTAAAATTCTATAGGAACGGTATTATTTTCTGTTCAATTAATTAATAACAGATTTGGGGCTCTGTGTTGTTGCCGCTTTTATTTACAGGTTTATTAACTTCCTTGCTACCATAGGCATGGCTTTAACAGACCCTAATTTTTTTTCCTCTTCAATGTGATTTTTGTTATTGTTGGGGATTTTTGTTTTAATCAGTTTAACTTAATTATAACTTAATTATAAAGCACCCTTTTACACCCTGTTAGTGCTGTGCGTTAAAGGAACGATGTGTTATATAATAAATAAACTTGCTTTAGGTCTTCATAGAATTGAAACTTTTGGGTTCAGGCTCAATCTCTTGCATAAATTTTGCTGTCTGTTCAGTGAGCAAACTTTAGACCTGATTCAGTTACAGACAAACTAAGTAGGTGAAAAATTCCACTGATGTTTGAGATAGGTGCTGATACAGAATTCCTGGTGTGCAAACCATCCATGAGCTGGTTTTGCAGGTGAATCTCAGGAAACACAGAGCAGAGCACCAGGATGGACACCCTGAGTATCCCATGTCACACAGAGCAGGGATTTCAGGAGGGACACCCTGAGTCCCCACCTTCACTCCCAATAAGCCACATGTGCTTCTCTCACCTGGTTGCACCAATTGCACAATAATATAAATTTTTCCTTACGTGATGTTCTCCCTTCCACAGGAGTGAGGGTGGATTTTCTTTTCTCCCTTTTTTAGCTTCTCTAGAGCCTTTGTTCTCTGTAGGGAGAGGAGAAAGGGGAGCAGCATCTTAGCAGGAACAGAGGCTCCTGCCTGCAGCTGAGCAGGATGGAGGGGCTGTGGTTCAAGAGCTGGAATTCTGGCTCTGTGCTTTCCAACATGCTGGGCTGCAGCACTGATACAGGGACTGGTTCTGTATAATACTCTCAAGTTAATCATGATTTCTGGGATCAGTAACCACTGCTCATTCTTTGCTTCTGAGAAGCATGTACAGTCTTTTGTTACTGGCATTATGTGATTGGAACGTGGCAATTCATCTCCTGACAAACAGTGCTTGGAAATGTTGCTTGTATGAGTGTTTGTACATGTATTTGTTTTGCATTATTAATACATAAGCTTTTTTTCAGCAGCTTTTAGTGAATTACTGAGTCTTGACAGCAATAATCGTATTTACTTGGCAAATCTTTTCTTTTTGTTTTGAATCCTGCAATGTCCTTCAGAGTTTTTGAGCTCTCATCTCCTTCAGTGCTGTTATATTTGTAGCTGCTCTTTAAAAATGCTGAGGTCTGAACTTCATCCTCTAAATGTAGAGAGCACCACCAAAGGGTTGGTTATTTTTTTTTGTGAACTCTGGATGGAGTAAAAGCAGTGGGATGATTGATTGCCCTCTCCTGGAGTGCTCACAGGTGCTCATCTGCACCACTGCTCTGTAACCCAGCTGCTGGCCAGGGGGATGAAGTCAGACCCTGTTGTAATCTTATTGCTATTATCATATTTCTAACAACACACACAGCTTCTTGACTCAAAGGCCATAATCCAACACAGCTCCTTGAGATTCAATAGCCATGTTTCTCCACAGCTCTAGTCTGTCCCACAGCTCTCAGGCTGCATGTTCCTCCTCAGCTCTCAGGCTGCATAACTCCATCACGTCGGGGTCACCAATGGTTGCTAGGACCCACCTATCCAATACATAGATTTTTCAGGGACTCTCTCCACATTTCCCCCTTTTTCTATTACTAAGCCATGTTTCTCTGCAGCTCTAGGCTGTCCCACAGCTCTCAGGCTGCATGTTCCTCCTCAGCTCTCAGGCTGCATAACTCCATCATTTTTCAGGGACTCTCTCCACAAGACCCTTGTGCTTTTCCCTCTGCTCTGGCTCTGCTGCCTCCTGTTTCCCTCTCCAAACAAAAGGACACCATTTCCAAGTGGGTCATGATAATCTCTTTTTTCCTTGTGTTCACCACTGCTGAAACTGAGCATCCTTGGTCAGGTGGGATAAAATAGATCAGGAGAGCTGGAGCCCATCAAACACATTTCTGCACTAGATTGAGAGAGGAGCAAATTAGGTGCTTCAAAAAGCAATTCTTAGCAATCAGAGTGGTGGTTTGAGTTATTTAGTAATTGATCAGCCAATAGCTGAGCTCTTGTTTGAGGATACTGAATTGTCAGTAAGGATCTGTCTGGGGCTCCTTCACACTCTCATCAGGATTCCCATAAAATACACCAATTAATCTGAAAAACATTAAGTGTGCAGGTATTGGCTGCCTGCTTATACATGCACTCAAGAAGGTGTCACCAGTTCATCTGTGACCTGTGCAGCACTGCTGGTGTGTCACCCCAGGAAGGGTTGGTGTGACACTCTGGGTGTCTGGGGCATCCCCTCACCTTCCCTTTTGTACATCCCCCCAATCCCTTTTGTACAGTGAGCAAAAAGAAACGTTCCTTGTGGAGAACAGCTCAGGAGCAACGTGGGCACCTCCTGCTCTGCTCTGGAAGGACCCAGCTCATCCCCTTCAGTGTGGAGGGGACATAAAGGAGCCAATCTCATCACCTGAGCACCTAAAACTGCCTCCCCTAAAGTTCCTAATTAGAGATCTGATCCTTTATAAGATCTACAAATGTCTTATTCATCTGGAAACCCCAAAGCTCACCTGCTCTTCACAAGGATGTGTCAGGAGCAGCCTCAGCCCCTCCATTGTTTGTCTTTGCCCAAATGTGCTTTGAGCTTCTACAACTGCAGAGTTCTTGAAAAGGAAATTTCCAGACTAGAATCTGATTTCAGACAATTTAGGCTCTCACCTTCTCCACTTAGATGTGTTTTTCACTGTGGTTTTGGAGAGGTTTTTAGCTCAGGTGAGGTAAAAGATTCACAGGGAATTAATTGGGAATTTTCCTTGGAAAACTGTGATGTTTGGGAAGGGGATGGTTCATACTCTTGTGTGTAGAACAACGTCACAATATTTAGGCCATAATGTAGAACATGGTTGTAAACTCATTGGTGATGAGTTTTTTTGAGCTATCATTATTACCAGGCTCTTTTGCAAATCTCATTTTCCAAGTGCTTCCAGAAGTTTTGTCCTTGTGTTTTTGGTTTTTCTCAGTTCTGACAGTTGGCAAACACCACAGAAGAAGATCCAGTAAAGAGACAGCTGCTGACTTAGTGGGTTACACAGTTTGAATGACAAACCAAGATCAACAGATCATTATTTTTCACAGCAAGCAGAGAGAATTGGCTGATTTTAGTGCCAACCTGTGCTGATAGGAACTCTTGTGCTCCAGAATGCAGCACAACAGGAGCAGCTTTCTTGCACTGTTCCAGGCTTTGCTCTGTTTGATTGCAATTACATTTTTGATATTCAGGCCACTTCCAGCTTGCCACTGCAGAAAGGAGGCTGATGACCTCATCTGCTCTCCCTCAAATGAGAATAAGTTGTTCCATGTTGTCAAATAATTATTTTAATTTTCTCAATTTCTGCTGATTTCTGGCTTTATTCCCAGCTTATTTAGTTGTTCAGGGCAGGTGAATTAAGTGTAGGCAAGGTTGTCTTGTACTCTCTCTTGTTATGTCTTATTGTTACCTCCACACTAAATCTCGATATAATTTAGAGCATTCTGCTGCAGTTGCACATCATTTGATGTCTTCAGAAATCCCACTGTGTCCTCAGCTTCTTAAGGGGAAAAAGTGTTTATTCCTTAAGAATATGTAATTCAGAACAAATCCAGGGGTTGTGGAGAGCAGCTTTGGAGACTTTTCCCAACATTCCAAGGCTCATGGATGTACCAGATGCTTTCCATTCACCATCTTGTCATACATATGAACAAGCGATGGATTAAAGAACATGGTTCTTTAATCCATCTCTTTGTGCTGATGAGATGGATTAAAGAACCATGTGGAAACGCCAGATAATATTTATTTAACATTTTTGTTTGACTTGAGAGGATTGGGTGGTAATTGGCTGAAGGAAATACTTATTTCTGTTTCCTTCATCGTCTGTTATCATCATCAAATCTGTTCCTGTGAGTGCTTCTCCCATCTCTCAGCCTGCTTTTCTCTTTGCTGGCCAGCTGATGAAATGCACACACTGGCTCGATTTTAAACCCAGTTTTTGACTTAATTCCTGCAGACAGGAGCTGAGGGTTTTGCTGTGAGCAGCTGCTCTGGTGAGAGCTCTTGGAAAGCGCGGCCACAACGTGCCAGTAACTCACACTGCAGGAGCTGCTGCTGTAAATCTGGGCTCTCCAGGAACTGCTGCACTGCTGTGCAGGAGAGCAGGCACTGCCCTGTAAATCCTGTCCCCAGCAAGGGCTCTTGGACCTGCCTGCCCTCGTGTTGTGCCCATAAATCCTCAGCCCTGGGCGTTCTGGTAAAGCCAGGCTGTGTAAATCCAGCAGGTTTGTCTGGGACTGCCTGTTGTCTCCCCAACACCTTCCCTGGGTGTTTCCTCTGTAAATGGTGTACCAGAACACCAATGTGGCTGTGGCAGGACACTGCAAGTGCCCAGCAGCTCCCAAATGCTGTGGACATAGGAATTGTCCTGCCCTGACAGTGACACCAGAATTATTTACCGATGGGAGCAGAGAGGATTGGCACAGGTGTCATTTCAGCACAAGTGTCATTTCAGCACAGTGCACCTGGTTTTCAGGCACAGGCAATCAATTGTGGTGGCAGGTGAGGGATTTGGTCCCACACTTTGTATTGTGCCATCAGATGATCCTTGGCCAAATAAACCTGGATGTGGGAATGTCAAAGCTCTGACTGGGGACCAGAGCTCCTGAGAACATCCCTCACATCAGTGCCCCGTGCCAGTGGGGGCTGCATCATGTGAATCCAGATGGTTTTTCCTCAGTCTCATCTTGCTTTTATTCCCTGTAAGTAAATGACATTTAAATTAAACCTCCTTAATACTTGGAATTAGCCACTAATTGGGTGAGCTGGTTAGGTGTGTTTAGCACCAATCCCCCCTAAAGTGAACGAGCAGTCACTCACCTCCTGTCTGCTGACCTCATGGCATTGCTCTCAGAAGAAAATTTCTTCTAATAAATGGCTTTCAGGCAGGAAAATGTGTTTATTGTGGTCTTGATGGTGTAAGTGAGCAGCCAAGTGTAAATGGCCAGCCAAGCTGCTGAATCACTGCAGCCATCTCCAGAATGCTTAATTACACCCCAGGAAAATGATTGAAACAATTAATTCCCTGTTGTAGTTTAGATGACAGCTTATTGAAGATGCCTTGAAGAAGCCATAAATCTGGTGCTGATAATGAGACCTTTGAACCAGAGGGTTGGGTTACATCAATATTGATCAATGGCCAGCTGCATAAACCATAAACCAACTTGGAAGTGGGAGGTGAAGCTCCTGAGCAGCTCCTGAACTGTGTGCTCACATCAAATCATCCCAAAGTCTGAGGCAGGAGTCACAGCCCAGCATGGCAGGGGCATCATTCCCTTTGTGGATCAAATATTGTCCTCCTGCTGCTGCTTCAAATATTGTCTTCCTCCTTCTTCCTCCCTGGGATCAGCCTTTCCTAGAGCCTCCTCACTTGCCTTCCAAATCTCCTTGGTGCTGTTGGAGCAGCTCTGAGCAGAGCTCTGTTTGCTGAAAGGAGAAACCAGAGGGTTATTGATGGCTCAGATATGGTGATTTCATGCAGAGACAGAGTGTGAGAAGGGCTCTTTTCCTGGTGCTTGTGAGATGAGAACTTGCCTGCTTGTACCTGTTTGTGGAACTCCCCAGGGGATTTTCCTGATAGGTCTGACAGCCTGTGGATCCATGGCATTAGTGCCAAATCACCCTGGTGACCTTCGTGCACCTTTCCAGATTTCAGTGGGCAAGAACCAGCAGTGCTGTTATATCTGTTATATCCACAGGTTGTGAGGGCTGCAAATGGCTTCCTGCCATTAATCAGCTCCACAATTGCATGTTCTTTTGAGATGACAGAGTTCTTTAATAAGAAATAGCTGTATGATAATACAATATTTCAAAAGAGAAGTTGTTTTGTCATGTCTGAAATAATGTGACAAGTGGCCCAGGGACCTTTCAGTGGAAGGGAGCTGGAACAGCATGAGCTTCAAGGTCCCTCCCAACCCATACCAGTTATGATTCTCTGAAATACTCTAAAGGTGGTGAAGGAACCAGGCCCTGGCTTTGGAAGAAATCTTATTTGTTGTTGTGGATTTCAAGATCAGGAGAGCCCTAATGCAAAATGAAGAGATGATTTCAAATGGTGTAGTGGGAAGGAGGTGTTTTCCAGTCTTTTGATTACGGTGCTGATCTGAATAGAAACACCCAAATCTATTTTGACATGATGATTGGAAACAAAGCTAACTCAGTTTCCACAAGTGACAATCATACCCGAGGCAAATTTATTTCCCTCTGTCATAAAACTGTTCCACCCACTGAAATTAAGCCTTTTCCTTTGGTGTGTCAGGTAGGAGCATTCTTGGGCTGAATTTCAAGCGGTCTCTGTCCCTTTCAGCATTCAGGCTGAATTTTGGGGGTATTGAGATGCACCAGGAGTTTGGCAGTGACTCCTCATTATAAATCTGTGCTCAGGAGCCCCGGTGTGCGCAGCGAGGGTCGCTGCTTGCTGAGCATATTTGTTTTCTATTTCCTAACCTGCTCAGATTCAAATGTAGCTCTGCTCTCCTTGCTGTTTAACCTGATTTCTAACAGTGGGAACAATCAAGCTGAGGGTGCCTGTTGTAACAGAGAATGCAAAGCGTGGCTGGAATTTGCTGCAGGAAAAACCCGCTTGGTGCTTGTTCTTTAAACGCAAAACTTTTTAAAAGTTTCCAAAAGTTTGCTTGGCTCTCAGGTTACAGAATCCCAGGGTCAGTGAGGTTGGAAAAGCCTTCCCCAGACCATGGAGCCCAAGCTCAATCCTCACCCAGAGCACTGAGTGCCACATCCTTGGGCACCTCCAGGGATGGGGAATCCAAACCTCCCTTCCCAGTGCCTGGGCACCCTTTCCATGCAGAAATTCCTCCTGGTGTCCAACCTGAGCTCCCCTGACACAGCCTGAGGCTGTTTCCCTTTGTCCTGTCCCTTGTTCTCTGGCATATCTGAATTTTCCCCCCAAATCCCAGAATGGTTTGGGTCAGAAGGGGCATTAAAGATCAGCTCATTCCAACCCCTTGCCATGAACAAGGACACCTTCCACGCCTTTGAACCAGCTGGGTTTTATTCACTATTCAGTGGGAGCTGGAGGGTTTTAGGCCCTGCTCAGCTCATGTTTAGGCTCGATAGCCAGGCTAAGCCCTGGCAGCAGAGGGATTGTGGTGGCCATCAATGGCTCAGCTGTGTGTGAAGGAGGATTTGCAGGGTGTCAGTGTGCTGGGAGAGAAATCAGCCTGCTTACAGTGGCTGCTCCTGCATGTCAGCCTAATGGAATCAGGAAACATGGCAGGAAAATAATTGCATTCTCTTTACTAATGAAAGAGCCCTTCAAGTCACCGATGGTTTTACTGCCCTAATTACTTTGCAATGGCAATATTCAGTGCCTTTGATTTGAGTTTTGTAATAACAGTTACTTGGACTTATTAGTTCCTGTGTGAACCAGGCAATCTTTTATGCAATTACATTTGAAATGTGTTTAAGTACATGAGGAAAAGTAGAGAAAAAAGAGGGAGGGGAAGTAATTAGTGAGCAGGATGATGTGCTGGGGGAGATCCCAAAGGAGCCCGGGGCTGGGGTTTCAGCTCCTGCTTGTTCCTCTCGTGCTTTCAGTCCCATGGTGGCTTCAGCACCTTGAGGTCTTCTGAAAATACATCCATTTACTTAAATCAAAGTTGATGTAGAAACAAGCTCCTACTGGGTGAACAGAGGAAAATTAAAGAGTAGCAAGAAGTCACAGCATTTTTAAACTTTGCTTTTTCAAACCCTTCTCTTGGTTTCTGAAGCATGATCCTTGAACTGCTGTTCCTGTTCCATCACTGAATTCTCAGAAGTCAGTGCTAAGCCCGAGGTGTATGTTCAGCTTAACAACCTGTGTAGTGTGTCTCACTGGGCTGTACCTTTCTCCTTGGCCAGCTTGTAATTACATATTCCCTCTGAGCCTGTTTTCCCATCCATCAGCAAGGCTTTTATTCCTCTGGATTTTGTTAAACTCTGTGCAGAACCCGGGAACAACTGCGGGCTGTGCATTTCCAATTGTTTCTCCTCCTTTCTCTGAGTCTCCAGCCCTTTGAGATATCCATGGGGTGGTGCTGTGCCAGGAGTGAGCTGCTGGGTTCAAAACCAAAGGCAGGCATTCCAGAACATTTTTATTTTTAGGTCCTTCTTTTCTTCCTCTTGGATGCTGTTCCTGCCCTCCTTCAGCACGATTGCTTGCCAAGCCTTGCGAGGCAGCTTCAAAATGACATCCAACCACAGCTTGAAATGTGCCTTGAAATCTGTTTTAATTAGATATGAGCCATAATAATTTAATTACAGATCCACCCACTAAATTGTCTGTTTTGAATCGGAGCAGCCACTTTGTGTACAGAAACAGAAATGTTTGGAATCGACACTTCGCCGACTCCTATCAAGGGCATTCGAGCTTGGAATGAAGTCCCAGAGTTGTGTGGCTGTTTCACCTCCAGCCACTAATTATCCACAGCTCTTGGAAAATCTGCCAGATTTCCCTCGATTCAAGTCAGCTCTGGCTGCTCCTGGGGGAGGAGATGTCTGGGACATCTTGCTCTGAGGATGCTCCCAAATTGCAGGATTGCTGCTGAGCAATAATGGCTGGAGCTGGGGAAGTGTCTCAGTGCTGTCTGGACCTTTCCAATGAGTATTTCCCATTAATTTGACTTAAATATCCTAATGTTCTTAATATTCTTAAATATTTAAGAAGGAATTGCACCCTTCAGGCTGCTGTCCATGAGGATTCCCTGGTGGGAATGGTGGCTGGGTGGAGTTCAGCTCCTGCTGTTGAGCTGAGTTACTGCTGGCACATTTGCCATCCACAGAAAGACTGATAGAGGAATTATTGTATGCATATTAATTACACAGAGTGGGCTAAAACACTTGGAAACACCAGTGCTGTGTGCTGGTATGAGTAAGGAAAGCAGCCCTGAGGGAGTTCAGAGCCAGGAGAACCAGGTGGGAGCAGCCAGGTCAGGTCATGGGAACTTCTTGTGGGATTCTGCTGCAAAATCCCACTTAGAACCCTGAGATTGATTGATTGAATCAATCACTCAATCAGTGTCTCTATTACAGACACAAACTGGGCTTGTTCAGTCAGTGAGAGAGCAGTGCAATGCCTTGGGGAAAATACCTGCAGGCAGGCCAAAGTGACTGTGTGAATGTCCCTAAAATAAAGCAGCACAGTCAGACAGGAAAGATTAATTTAATTTCTTCTGATTTATGTAAAATAAGACTTGAGGTGAATTCTTGAAAGGCTTTGTATGTTTAAACTAGTGTCTGATGCAACTCTAGAAAACATTATTGTTGATAGCACAAATTTTCTTTACTTATTCTGGTTCCTGCCTGTCATCTTGTCAGCTTTATGGTGTGGGTTCCTCTCACCTTAAAGGTAAAATAGTAAAGATAATCTGAAGATTTTGAT
>JAHXMQ010003857.1:1140787-1152669 GCA_020466415.1 Ammodramus savannarum pratensis
TTGGCTGTAAGTGGTTCAGGAATGAAGATCTCTGTTCCAAGCCCGTTTCAGGTTGCTTAGTGACTGCAGTGTGCTTGCCTTGCTCACCTCAGCCTGCTCCAGAGCAAGGCAGGGAATGGTTAAAGGCAGAGGGAACCCAGGTATTCAGTAAATTATCATTACTTATGGCCAGAAATGCACTTTTTGTCCCATTCCCAGGGCAGGGAGGGTCCCTGGCCGTGTTCTCTCCCAGGTTCCAGAGGGCAGAGCTGGGAGATCCCATTTTGATCAGGCTGTTCCTTGTCTGGAGCAGTCATCAGGCTCTTGTCTGTCCCCTCTGAATGTACAGCTTGTGGTGGGAGCTGCTCAAAGGTGTTCTCCACCTTTTCTTCACTCCCAGAAATCCAGTATCACTACAAATGTTGGCATTTTAAAATGCTGCACTCCAGAGCATCCCTCAAACACCAACGTTTGGGTGGTTCTCATTTCCTTCAGTGTGATTTTTTTAAGGGTAGGAAGATAAAAACTTATTTAAAAATACAATAATAATGAAAAAACAATTATCCAGAAGCAGTTTTGTTAAAGCCGTATGGCATGATAAAAATCTTATTTAGAAAGATAAAAACTTATTCAAAATCACAATAATAATGAAAAATAATTATCCAGAAGCAGCTTGGTTAAAGCCATTCCAATGATCTTTAGCAAGGAGAGCAGGAATTCAGGGCTGAGCATCCTGGGATAGTCAAGATGTCCCTGCCTGGAGCTGGATGAGCTTTAGGGTCCCTTCCAACCCAAACCATTCTGGGATTCTCTTCTGCCTTTGGGAGCATCCTGGGGGAAATAAAGAAAATCAAGGGGATGATTCCTTAGCTCTTTCCTTGAATTTGGTTCAGGGATTTAATTTTCTTGGTGTGTGTGGGAAAATGAAGTGTGCCAGACAAACATCTCAGGCCTCTCCTGGTGCCCCTGGAGTGAAAGGGACTGAAATAGGAATTTTTAATAAAAGCTCATTAACGGTGCCTGCGTGCCGGGCTCTGTGTTAATTATGACAAATATATATATATATTTCCTGATCACAGGAGAGTGCTATTCAAATATAAATAATTGCTTCTGTACAGCAAGCTTGGGAGGAAAAAAGAAATAAAAATTGTCAGATATTTTCAGTCAACAGCAGTTGGCTCCGCCAATCTCCTCGTCAGCTGTGATGAGCTATTAGGGGAATGTTTATGGACACAGCAAAAATAAACTCCAAAAAGCATCCATCATCTTTATTGCCCCTTTCCAAAGTGAAAGGGGTTATTTTCTTGCAGAGGACTGCTGGAACCTGAAATAATTGACAGGGTTTCGTGTTTTTCCAGACATGACATCAGGGTTTGGTACAAGGAATGGGAGATAATTCATCTTCCTGCAGCACTCAGAATGCTTTGTGAAGGCTCCAAAGCCCAAACTCTCTGAATTGCAGGAATTCTCTGATGCTTTATGTTAGCTTGGTTGAATATGGGGTGAACAGCCCTCTCCTCCCCTCAAAAAAGGAAATTTTAGCACCCCAAGGTCAATGTGCCTCAGAACTGTGTGCAGAGTGAAAGGGCTTTGTCATTTCTGTGCCGTTTGGGATGTTCTGGGTTGGTTTCCAGAGGTTTCCTGAGTTTTTGTGCTCTGTGGTGGGGAGAACGGGGGGCAGCGTCTGTCTCCCACCTCGCTCTGCACCATCAAGGTGTGCTCAGGTGGGGTTTAATTGCATTAAATTAAATTCAATTCCATCACTTGATCTGTTAGAATTAGTTCTCTTCAAAAGGGGATGCAGTTTATCAAGAAGGAAAAGCAAAATTAACAAAAATCCCATCTCACTGTTTCAGGCTGGGGCTGCACTGTCACGTGTGGGACCCCATTAAAAATCCCTTTTACAGGGAAGGTGTTTAAAATGCACGAAAATTGAGATGCAGCTTGGAAATAATAACTTTATTGTAGGTTTGCTCTGCCATCCCTTGTGCCTCACCTGATGGGGTAATTACCACCGTTACAGAACATTTTAATTACAACACTGAGTCAAACTTCATGAAAGTGCCTTGCTGCAAAAACGATATTAAATATGCACAGAGATGCTTTTTCTGCTCATATTTCCCTTCCTTTGTATTTTGCTGTTAACAGAAACCAATTGCTGCTGTCACATCCCCTGCTTGTTTACAAGTTTCAAGGTTTTCCCAGCATTGTGTGGAAAAGAGAAATATTTTCTTTGCAGACTTATTAGATTATCAACAGATGCTCATGAAAATCTGACTGGGCAGAGAAACTGTTTGAGACAGCGATGCAGCAAACTGAGAGGGGAAAAAAACTGCAAATTTGAGTCATTTAGCAGATTTACAAGTGTTTGCCAGCAGTGTGTGATGGTGCTCACAGGGGTTCTTGGGTGAAGGAAGAGATGAGGATCTGACTCCATGTTTCAGAAGGCTGATTTATTATTTTATGATATATATTACATTAAAACTATACTAAAAGAATAGAAGGATTTAATCAGAAGGCTGGCTAAGAACAGAATAGGAAAGAATGATAACAAAGGTTTGTGTCCTCAGAGAGTCCCAGCCAGCTGACTGTGATTGGCCATTAATTAGAAACAACCACATGAGGCCAATCCCAGCTGCACCTGTTGCATTCCACAGCACAGATAATCAATGTTTACATTTTGTTCCTGAGGCCTCTCAGCTTCTCAGGAGAAAAAATCCTAAAAAATAGATTTTCCATAAAAGATGTCTGTGACAGCAGTGCAGAAGAGAAACCAAAATGAGTTCTGTGGGCTGTGGGAAGTCCTTGGTGGGAAGCTGTGTAAAGCCTTGTGCTTTTTGCTGCACGTTTTGCTGAGAAATCTGGTGAAATTTGGCCATTTTGGATGATTGTCCTTTTGGTTTCAGTTGAGGTCCATGATCATTTTTGCTGTATTTCGTTTTTGTCACAGCCCCACGCCCCCAGTGTTGCTTTTCCCTAAAATCACCACCAAAAATCCCAGCCTGGAACCCCAGGCCAGGTGGGCACAGGGGCTGCAGGGCTCAGGTGGGCTCTCAGAGCAACCTGCACACAGAGATCCAATATTTATACAGAATATTTATCCATTGGTATTCATGAGCCCCTGCTTGTTCCAGGAGCACTGCTGCATACCCACAGGTATTTCCCTTTGATGTTTCTTTAGTCTTTAAGATCAAAATCAGCCTTGTGCCTATAAAACATTTCTGGCAGGAAGTGCTGGGCCAATTTTGGAAAAGAGTTGGGTTTTTGGGTTTTGTAACCCTGCTGCCCAAAGCGAGCAGGGTGAGCACCCCTGTGCCACACTCTGCCCAAGGAGGTGCCATGGGTGCCTAAATGGAATTGTAAAAAGCCATTTATTGCATGAAAATCAAAGAGCTGCTGCTGCACTGGGCCCATTGGTGTTTGGGCTGCTCTGTGGGGATGGTGGCAGAGCCTGGGCAGGGCTGTGTTGCTGTCAGGGGGTGTTTGAGGAGCCCCCAGCACAGAATGATGCCTGATGATGGTGATGATGATGATGATGATGGTGGCAGTGTCTGTGTCTGGGCAGGACGTGCTGCAGGGATGAGATGAGTGGACATTCCCAGGACCTGGGGATGAAAGGGAGGGAGATGTTCAGAAACACAGAATGGTTCTCGTTGGAAGGGACCTCAAAAATCCTCAGCTCCTTCAGGATGAGGGGGAACAGCCTCAGGCTGGGCTGGGGAGGCTCAAGGTGGAAATTCAGCAGGAATTTCCCCATTGAAAGGGGGCTCAGGGCTTGGAAAGAGCTGCCCAGGGAGCTCTGCAGTGCCCATCCCTGGGGTGTCCCAGGAATTCCTGGAGCTGGCACTGAGTGCTCTGGGCTGGGGACAAGGTGGGCATTGGGCTCAGCTTGGATACGATGGCCTTGAGATGTTTTCCAACCTAAATGATTCTGGATTCTGGTTCCAGCCCCAAGGAATAATTCTCATTTTTGTGCCCTCGCATTCAGCCAGGCCAGCAATTCCAGCAGATTGCTGAGAATCAGCAGCACCCCTGGCCATTGTGTTATTATTTATTTCTGATTTGCTCCTCTATTGACATGGAAAACAATTTTGGGGAGCAGCTGATACAGGTCTTGCCATTGAATTTTAGCTGCATGGAGTTGGTGTGTGGCGAGAGCCTCACCTGATGTAAAAGATGCCTTTGATATTCTCTGTTATCTCTCTGGAAGGCTCAGATTGTTCTTAGGAAAATGAAGAACAAAAATGACTCCATTAACTCCCTGGCAATTACACTCCAGCTCTTTTCAGGATCACTGTGGAAAATGAGTTCTATAAGACATGCCTTAAACCCAGAAAGGGTTTCCCAAGCAATCAGGGAACTGCTTGGCAAAAAGGGATTGTTAAATCCATTGTCTTATGAAATCCATCACGCCACCAGGAGATAAAGATTTATGGCCATGCAGTTTATGGGAACCACATTCTGTGTCTCATGGCTTTACCAGGCAAGGGCTGTGCTCAAATTCCATTTTTTTTAAGGAGACAGATAGAGAACCTGTTTTCTGTGGGAATTTAGTGCAGCACACGAGTGGTGGCTTGAAAATTTCCATTAAATATCAACATTGGCTTTGATGGAAAAGCAGCAAATAATTATTTTAGTTCAAGTTTCACATTGCAGTTATTTTTAAAGGGTTTGGTGTTTTTAAAAGGGAAACAGTTCAGTGCAATCTGCTTTTCTTTTGTTCTTTGTTTCTTCTGAGCTCCTCTGGCTGTGTGAGGAGTTTGTCCAATTCCCAGCATCCACATGGGGGCCTGTGGGAGCCCCAGAATGAAAATTAAGGAGGTTATTTCTGGGGCACAGGAAAAATGGAGAGTAAATGGCTCTGTGCTTGAGAGTCTGCATTATTCTAATCTTTTCCCAGTGTGAAATTCTCACTTTAGGTTTCATGGGAACATCTTTCCCTTAAATACAAGTCCTCACTTCAGCTTTTACTGCGGGTATTAAAAATACGTGTAGGAAAGATAACACTTTGTGGCTGTGTGGTAGCTATTAGGGAGAAAAATCTGGATTTGAATGCTGATAGTCTGCAGATACAGAAATTGAACCACCTGCTGCTGGAAATCGTGGAGCACCCATGAATATTATGGGAAGTGCTCTGACAGCTGCTCTAGGGGAGGCTGCAGCAGCTGCTCACTCAGCAGAGAAGGAGAATATCAGTGAGGCACTGAGAATGGACCTCAGTTTTGCACCTTTATTAACAATTTGTCCAAAATGCCATAAAAAAAAAAATGCAGAAAACAGATTTTACTGTGTGCAGGAGCTTGCTGAGCTCACCTACACGCTGCTGCAAGCACTTTGATCTCACTTTTCTCCAACTCTCCCCACTTAAATTTAACTTTCCAGAGGTTTCTGCACCTCTGCAGTGGCCACACAGTGTGGGGCTGTTTTCCACCAGGAATTGCCAGGATAGGAATGGCCTCACCCATTGCTCCTGCAGCTCCTGATCCTGAGAGATGCTCGAGGTTTATCAGGTGAGCTGGTCCTGAGCGCATTTCCAAATCATCCCCTGCTAATTAACACACAAACTCCTTCACTGTTAATAAGATAAATCGGTGTTGTCTTGATCTTCTGCACAGTTTATGGTAATTTTAAGCCCTACAGAAAGTGGCTGCTTCCGTGAACAAATGGGGATAATTAGCTGGAGATAGTTATTATGCAAATTGAGCAAGCTGCACCTTTGAGTGGAAGTGGATGAGCAGGTTGAGCATAATGCCCCAAATTTGGATGCAAATGGAAAAGCTGTTATGGCATAACCTGCCCAGGCTGCCCATGCTTAGGATCAGCTGCAGAAATTAATTTGGGAAATGAGCCCAGGCTGCTCTCCATCCCCAGGGGAGCCTGGCTGGGCTGAGTGTCCCTGCTGATCCCAGCAGGAACCTGGGGCAGGTCTTGACCAAAACCTCACTTCAAAAACATCAAAATGTTTGGGGAGGTATAATATAATATAATATAATATAATATAATATAATATAATATAATATAATATAATATAATATAATATAATCATCATATCTTTTGAGGTTTATTTAGAAAATTCTATTTTGATAACATTCAATTCAATTTTAATGTTTTTACCCCCATATTTTTCACTTAGCTTTATTTTGAATTTTTTTAACAATTATACAAATATTATCAATAGGCTGAAATGGAGAGGAATATTGTAAGATTGAAACATTCAAAACCTAAATTAATTTATTTTTTCTTGGGTTTTTGGGTTATTTTTTTTTTCAGAGCTCACCACAGGACACCTCCTGTATCTGCTGTGGTTTGGAACTGAGTGTGCCATCAAATGTGGGACTGCAGGAGCAGGTGCTGCCCTTGGCCAGGTGCAGGGACCCCAGGAAGAGAGCCCTGAGCCAGCTCCCATCCTGTGAGTGTGTCCTTAGACTCATTTCTGTGGGAGCACTTGGAATTCTGCTCATCTGGGCTGCCTCAGCTTCGTGGTTGCTCTGAGTAACCAGGAGCTGATTATTAATTAACACTGAGCACAGTAATTGAGAGCAACCTTCTTTGGACAGATTGTTCCTGTGAGAGGCTTCAGCTCTGCCCCTGCTGCCCCAAACAACCTGAGGCTGTTTGGGGTTGGGTTTGGGGTTGTTGGGGTTGGGTTTGGGGCTGGAAGGGGTCTCTGGAGAGCACCAAATCCAACCCTGCTCATTGAATTCACCCACAGCAATCCAGGTGGGTTTGAATATCTCAGGGAAGGGCACTCCACAATCTGGCATCTGTTCCAGGTTGTATCTGCTCTGCCATCCACAAAATAATGTGATTTTTCCACATGTTCAGCTGGAACTTCCCATGTTTTACATTGTTGCTGCTTGTGCTGTGGCTGGGCACCACTGAAAGTCTCGCCCTCTCCTCTTGGCACCTGCCCTTAAAATATTTGTGTGGTGATAAAACCACCCTCAGCCACCCCTTCTCCAGGGTTTGGAGTGTGTTCCCACTGTGTTTTGGGTTTTCCAGGCCCACATCTTGGCTGTGGCACTCGGGAACTCTCTGAGGGTCGGCCCTGCCTGGATCAGGCCCAGGGCAGGAGTGGGGATGAACAGACACGGCCCAGGGCCCACCTGGCTGTCCTGGGGATCCCAGGAGATCCTGGATGGCTCCTGGATCCCTCCTGGATCTCTCATGGATCTTTCCTGGATCTCTCCCATGCCCACCCAGAGCAGCAGCTCCTCCACCCAGCCCCTGCTCCCCACACACAAATCCGCACCAGCCTCGTGAATTTGGAATAAAAAGGCCTCGTGATGTTTTCTGTGGGAAGGGAAGGAAATCAGATGGATGTAGGGTACAAACATGGATGGAAATCAGATGGATGTAGGGTACAAATGAGGGCAGGACATCCCAGGCTGTGTTCCCCGGGGGGAGGACAGAGCAGTTGTATTTACATTACACACACCGTGCCCTGACTGTCAATATTGTGAAGCTCCTCCAGCCCGATGAAATCTCCACCTGAACTTCCTCAAACTGTGTTATCACTCCATCTTTTGATTATCACTGGAGGAAAAAAAAAAACAACAAACAACCCATATTTCCATAACAATAGCACTTAATGACCGGAGATGGTGAAAACCCAAGGTCTAATTTTACCCCTGGAAATAAAGATAGCAGACGTCTCTGGCGAAATATTTGAAACTTGTTTTAAGAAAAGATGTTGGTGGCGGAACAGATGGCCCCGGCCCGCCATCCATATTCATGAGCGCATTGATTTCATTATGCCTTCCCCTAGGAAACTCAGCTTTTATAAGTGTGCCTGGCCATCAAATTGAGCAGTCAGGAGCCCTCTGTCACTGCTCTGTTGCTGTAGAAATTGGGGAAAAAAATGTGAGAGGCTTTGGCACTTTTGTGGTGACTTTTATCACCCAGCGCCTGTTGTGTGGGGCTGCAGGGCCGGGATTTTTATCAGGTGGAGCACAGGTTGAGATTTTTATCAGGTGGAGCACAGGTTGAGATTTTTATCAGGTGGAACACACATTTGGCTTCGGGTGCAAGAAGTGCCATGTTCATTTAAGTGAGTGACTTTAATTTGGTGACATCCTGGCGCTGTTTAATAACTTCCAGAGGGTTGGGGCCTACGGGCAGGAGCTCCCAGGGAAGCCCAGGCTGCCAAAACCTCTTTGGGGAAATCCCTGGTGCCATTCCCTGCTTGATATATTAATTGCCCAGGATGAATCTCACAAAGCAGCCATCACTTGGATCACAAAGGGAAATAAAACATCCAGACAGAAGTGCAAATCCAGTTTGAAGTGCCTTTTCACAGAGGGAAACACGTTGTTAAGCGCTGCTGAAAGCTGGGGATGTTTGGAGAATTGTTTTTAATCGACTTTGAAGGATTCTGTGTGAAATTTGGGATTTTTAAGTTTTGTCAAAAGAAATTTTTTTTCCTTTCTTTTCCCCCTTTCCCACCTAATTCCATAAGTGAGGATACACATTGCTGTCTCTAAATAGTGAAATTTGGCTTTTTTTGGTACAAATTCATGCAGCCCTGATGGAGCTGAGCCCCCTCCACGAGGTGCCTCATGGAAAGTTCATTTTCCAGGCCCTGGTGCAGTGATGGGAGAGCATCCCTGGGCACTGGGATGGGGACACTCCTGGTGGGAGCAGGGGACCTGAGGGCTGATTGATGGCAGCCTGGGACTCTGAGCCCTGCATTCAGGACCCACCTCCTTTTTTAAGGCAAGTTTAGCAGCTGGCCCTTTGATTTGCAAAATGAGGTTTAGTTCTAAAGAATAGGCCAAGACTGAGGGGATTCTGTAGGTTTGGGACTTGGAATTGCTTTTATCTTCCTCTTTTTGTCACTTGGCTCCTTTCTTTGGGGCCAGAAGTATTTTTGTGTGCTCTTCAAAAGCCGGGCTGCTGTTGTACTTGGGCTCCAAAGAGCCTTAAAAGTGCCATTTAAATTCAGATCTTTTGCAAAGCTTGAAGGGAGAGAAGTTTTAAAAGTGTTTCCTACTTGGACATAATCGATCAGTAGCAGGGTAAAACCCAGAAATGTTCTTTTGGGGACCTTGGCTGAATGAAATTACAGCTGCCTGACACAACAGTTGAGGTGTCAGCTGAATAAAGACAACATTTGCCCATGACCACAGAATGTCCAGTTTTTAATTTTACTTCTTTTCTAGCAGTAAAAAATAGGGTTAATATTCTCCCATTTGGTTTGCTTGATCAAGAGTGCAGTTTAATTAAATAAAATGAGCCCAAGCACCATTTTTTTGCATTATGGAACTGTCAGCTTAGCATTCAGCTCCCAAAGGGTGCTCAAAGGATCATTTAATTTCAAAATGATTGTAGCCTTGAAATAACTTAAAAGGCACTAATATATTTAATCAAAGGAGGTAACTGGCAATAGAGGAAGAAATCATTCATGCATATAAATAACAGGGCTCCCACGAGGCTGGGAAGCCAACAGGGAAAATATTTAGGGCTAAATTGTGAGCGGTGCAATGCCCTGGCAATGTCAGGGTTCAGGGTGCCTGCAATCCCCAATTCCAGCTCCCCAACTGAACCAGAGGGAAGGAGCTGCCCTGAAATTGAAATGTCTGTGCCAGCCCCAGTGGGAGCAGCAGTTTCAGGTTGGGCATTTCTGAATTTCCTGCCTTTGCTGTGGAAATCATGGGCTTCACCTTTCTGTGAGTGATTATTTCCACAAGGCTTGGAAAAGCTCAGCTTTTAGAGAGGGGCTGGGGGGAAACCCAGGCCAGCCCTGGGTGTCACCACCCTGACATTGCCACCACCCCAATGGTGGCACCACCTTGACATTGTCACCACCCTGACATTGTCACCACCCTGACATTGTCACCACCCCGATGCTGGCACCAACCCCTCTCCATTCCCACAAGTGCCAACCTCATCTCCTCTAAAGGAATTCCTAAGAGTTTCATTAATTAATGTTTCAGCTGGTTCTTCTAAGAGTTGTTTTATTTATAAGCTAGATGAAACAATCAGCCAAGCAGAATATTATCTCTATTGTTCTAGATTAGTTATATGAGGCTCTAATTAGTAAATAGAGTATTATGTGTATGATACAACAATGCAGGAGGATTTCTGCCAGCATTTTAACTTTAGCTGACATTTAACTGAAGTTGTGGCCAGCTGGGGACTCTGCTCCCAAATATTCCCAGGCAATTGAAGCTCCCACCAAGTGGCACTTATTGATATATTTTAATATTCCATATTAATTGTCATACACATGATAATACAGCACAAGAGGTTTCTCCCTGAACCTCTGGGGCTCCTGCTGTGCTCCCAGCTCTTCCCAGGCAATTGAATTCCCATCAAGTGCAATTAAACACCTGAGCCACTCCAAACCTGTAAATCTTTTGACAAAACACCCACCACGACGTTGTTCTTTGTGTATCATCTGCAATCTGCAAATCTCTCGGGGTGCAGAGGCACAGGTGCCACTCCTGGGCTTGTCCCCTTGTTGCTGTCACACCTTCCCTGGTTTTAATTAACACTCATGGTTAATATATCCATAGGAACTCCCAGAGACAAGGAAAACTGGATTTAACCAGAAGGGATAAATCCACACCTGCCCTGAGTGTTTTGTCCAAAATCCAGAGGGTCAGTTTGCTTAATTGATTAAGTTCTGTTAAAAACTGCCCTTTCTGGGTTATCTCCTTGAATGGAGTTACTCTGGTAATTCAAAGGTTTTTCAAAAAGATTTAATGAAAAATTAATTTCTGGGGAAAAAAAAAAAAAAAAAGAAAAGGTGGCAGCTCATAAATACAAGATCCTTGCCATCTGTTGGTGTGCATGACTCAGGGCTGTGTGCATGCACCTGGATAAAAGATGAATAACCTGCAGTGCCAGGAGAGCTGTTCAGCAGGCTGGGACCAGGCAGGAGCCCCAGCAAGGTCATTTAGGATTCCCATAGAATAGAAACTTGTTAGAAATGCCCTGCCAGTGGTGTCAGGGCCTCCCTGGGGCATTCACAGCAGTGAGACTGAGGAAAGCCTCCATGGCCTTAAACACCTGCATGGCAAAGCACTGCAAATTAAACCTTTAATGTTTTATTGGTGCTGAAATCTGGATTTGGTGTTCTGGGGGTGCCCCTGGATCCCTGGCAGTGCCCAGGGCTGGGCTGGACAGGGTTTGGAGCACCTGGGACAGTGGAATTGTCCCTGCCATGGCAGGGGTGGCACTGGAGGGGGTTTAAGGCCCCTTCCAACCCAACCCATTCTGTGATAACAACAACAAAAGGGGAATTGTGGGGGCAAATTACAGAGATCTGCAAAACAGGGATGGGCAGCACAGGCTGAGGGTTCTGTGTTTCACCTTCCTCCTCTGTGGTACAGCTCTGCAGGATTTCTGCTTTCCCTAATCCTAATCTGGGCAGCTCCTTTAGAACATTTCCACATCTCTCCAGTCTCCTATTTTTAAGTACACAGAAGTTGTCTTAATGAGAAAGCGATTTCATGGGTAAAAAATCAAACAATTCCATCAAAGAGCTGCAGAAAGTTGTTTCCTGCATATCCATCACATTTCTTGGAGTGGCATTGAAGAATATGGAAATTCCAAGGCTGTGGATGCCATGCTCTGGGTGCTCACCCCATTTCTGGGATCTCCACCCATGTTTGCAGCAAACAGCCCCAGCCCAAAGCTGTGTGCCAGCCCTTTGCCAGCCTGTTCCCTGTGTGTGCAAGGAGGGAGCAGGTCCTGTCCCTGCCAGGGTGGGAGGATGTTGTTCTGCTGCCATACTGTGAGTGGGAGAGTGGGAACAGCCAGCCAAAAGCTGCAATGGCATTTCAAGTTAACGAAGCTTTCAGGAGCTGCCTCTGATGCAGCAGATGTGGCTTAAATAATTCACATTTCCTGCATCCTGTGGTGGTTGTGAGGGTCCCCAGGACGGGGATGAGAACTGA
>JAHXMQ010003857.1:1161262-1172679 GCA_020466415.1 Ammodramus savannarum pratensis
GGGCAGGAGCAGGGATCACAGGGAATGTGTGCCCATGGAAGCACCCCAGCCTCACAGGGGACACGCGGTGGGGACAGCCAGGAGGGAAGGGACGTCCTTTCACAAAGAACCACAATCCTTTCATTCTCTGCGTGTTTTCCTGGGGGCGTTTGTCCCCTTTCATTCTGCCTGCTGGCTTTCATCAGCAGGAGAAGCAGGCAGGAGTGACACTGGAGCAGAGCCGCCTCCCCATGCTGGCAAAGCCAGACTCAAAGTCACGGCGCCGACTCTCTGTGATGAAATATTGATCCAAAACTCTGTCACACGAGAAGCAGTTTAAAATCACCTTGTTTTTATGTACAAATCTTTTTTTTTCAACTGCAGCCTAGCGCTACCAGATCGCTTTTCTAAGTTACACATGATTTTAAAAAAAGGGAAATATACCTTGTGAGGAATTTCAAAAGAAATTATTGCTTTCGGCTTGAAATTTTTAAAATTCATTGTCATTTTTTTCAGCAGCAGTGAAACAAAAGGGATTTCTTTTTCTTATTCTGTAGACATTATAACTTATCAATCCTCTCTTCTTTATCCTTTGGCAAAAAGGAAAAGAACATAAAATAACTTGGAAGAAGAATTTTCTTGCAGCAAAGTTCCCCAAAACCATGATCAATGTTCTCCAAGCAGGAAAATCTGAAGGAATCAAAGGCTTCATGAAACATTCATGGCAACAATATGCTGACAAATAGTTTCTCAGTCAAAACTTTTCCCTGGCTCCACTTAACATGGCCTGTGTGAGTTCAAGAGCTCATTTCTGGAGCACCAGAAGGCCAGAGGGGTTTAGCTCATCTAGGTGGGTTTTTTCCAAACAAACTCCACAAATCCCTCGAGGTCACTTGATGGAGCTAAATAAACCCTCTGCTTCTCCTGGATGTGCTGACTCAACTCCCACCCCAGCCTGGGTCCAGGGAGTTCCTGAGCTGAAGGACAAAGGGCAGGAGCTGCTCAGCTCCAGGTATCCATGAGAAATCCCTCCATGAGCAGAAATCCCATTTGGAGCCAGCCAAGGCTCCAGCCCTGTCCCCCTCTGCTGCACACACCTTCCAAACCTGGGGTTTGCCCCACATCTACTGGTTGGATGAATTGTGAAATAATTGCGTGCTGATCATTAGAAAAACTTGCTGCAACAAGGTAAAAATTGGGATGGAAGAAATCAGGTGGCATCCCAGGAGCCACCACTAATTATTTGGTACCTAATGAATGACACAATTCGCCTGTTGACCTTGTCAATCTATGCAGAGTTCTAACTAATTAATACAAAACTGAAACCACCAAGGGTGTGAGATGTTTTTGGTCGACTTTGACCCAGAGTGGCACCTACACTGATCCTGGCACGTTGTTAGAGCTCAGTGACACAGGGCAGGAGGCACCAGGACACACAATGCCGCTCAGATGAACTTGGCAAGGTTCTGGGAATAAAATTTCATGGCCTGAAGCTGTGCCACCTTGCTGGGATGGCATCCAATGTCTCCTGTCAAGCTCCATAAAGCTGGGTAATGAGTGAGGAGCACCTGGCTGGCCCAGGCAGGGCTGGCATCGGCCAGCACAGGCTCTGCTGTCACCTGGGCAGGGCCACACCAAGTCCTCAGCAGGAAGGGACACCTGGCCTTTGCAGGAGTGGCAAAAGCCAAGGGACAGCTGAAACAGGAAAGATAAAATCATTGCTGGTGCTGTCAGGGGAGGTTTTCAGTCATGGCTGTTCATGGTGTGAGGATCCATCCGAGACTCAAGAGCCCTCTGGGGCTCTCCAGGAATAAATGAAAAGCTGTGAAAGCTTCCAAGTGAACAAAACTTGGGTGTACAACTGCACCCTTAGGCTGGAATCAAGTGGAGACAAAGGGTTGCCAGAGTGGAAGACTCCTTCCACAGAGGATGCACTCACTCCTTTCCTTGAACTCTCTCTCTTTCAATTGCACCTCTCATTGATAGATGCAAAGTAAGACTAATGAACTATTGATAACCCTGGCACAAAGGATTATTAGACAAAGCAATTTCATTTGGGGGGCATTGATTTGTATGTCACAACCAGAGTACAAATGAAGATGGTAGTTAGGAAGGATGAAGTTGAATGCTAAACAGGTGGGCATCTTGTTTATTCCTAACTCCTGCCTTAAATGCACACAGACACATTCACCTGTACCTATATAATTAAAGATATGGGTGCAGATTTTCTAGTAATTAATGGTATTTTGGAGAGAAACCTGAAGCAACCCAAATAATAAATCAGAGCTGATGTTTTGAAGGGCCTGAACCTTGCCAAGGCATCAGGCTGAACAGTTGGGTTTGAACCAGGGATCCCCAAAACACACCAAAGAGATGTCCAGGCACAGAGGGAGTCCACAAGTAAAAGCAGGTGAAAAGAAGAGGTTTGTCCTAAAACAGCTCAAGCAAAGCCTGGAATGTGCCTGAGATGTTTTGGTGAAACCAGAAGGAAATTTCTAAGTCTAACACATAGACACCTGATTTTGTGGGCTGCAAAAAGGCAGCCAGCCCCCATTTCTGTCTTTGAAAGCTCTCTCCAACTCTTCACCTGTTAAAAGGCACTGCCATGGCCTCTCCCAGCACAAGGAATCCCTCCAGATCCCAAAGTTCAGATAAAACAACAGAAGGGCAGTGCCCAGGTGATCTGACAGTGCTAAGGCAAATCCAATATCCCAGGATTTCCAGAAAGCTGCTCTGCTTGTGGTTTCAGTCTGGAAAATGGTAAAATAAAACTGAACTTTAATGAACTTCCAGAGGAAAAATGTTCCTTTGTTTTAATACAAGCCACAGCAACAGGACATTGCCCTACCTCAGGCTCTGACTCAAAACTCATCTCCAATACTCCAGGGATTAAATTATTTTCTGAAAGCCATCTCATTCCCACCATTATTACTGCTATAAAGCTGTGAGGTTTTTTGCTGCCCCCCCTTCTATTTTTTTTTCCAAGGCTAGAAATAGATTGAACTGGCACTTCAGGATGCTGAGCTGCAGTTTCAGTTGAGCTCTGTGCTTCACTGAGATTTATCAAAAATGACAAGATTCAACATCTAGGAGATGTCTTGTAGTGCCCAGGAGCTCAAAGAAGACGCAGCAGTTACAACAGTAAGCAGACAGAAATAAGAAAAGTGGTAGAAAAAGAAACATGTGGTGCTTGAAAATCAAAACTCTGGCAGGAGTGGGCACTTGTGCTGGTCAGCACTGGCCATTAGTGAGCAAAGAACCTCTGCTGCCTCCTCCAAATGAAAAACCAGGGAAATCAGCCCTTCATTTCAGCTGCAAACTGCCTGGCAGGTGCCTGTCAGAGGCCACAGGCTGAGGTTTTCCCCTGTTCCCTTTGCAGCAGTGTGGAGTTGGGTGGAAGTGCCAAGTGTCTGTCTGTGATCACTCCTGAACTGAGCCATCCCTGGAATAAAATATAACATCCCATAAGTGCCTTCTCTTTTCCACCCACGTGCACGTAAAGCAAGTTAGATGTGAAAAAGGCTAAGGAAAAATGGGAATATCTGGACAGTAAATGTGGGTGAAGTGTAAAATCAGTTCCTGGGCATGCTCAGCCCCTGCCTGGACAGCTCAACAAACCAAAGCAAACTGCCAAGGAGTCCAGGCAGAGGGAGGCACTGGTGGAGACTGGATCCCAGCAGCATCCTTTCAGTGTTCAGAGCAGGACCAGCAGATAAAACAGAAATAAAACACCTGGGGCTGTTTCCCAGTGGTGCAATGAGTCAGGCAGGTCTCTGCAGAGAGGGATTGCAGCTGGAGACAAGGGGAGGGAGAGAAACCTCAGCAAGAAATGAGCACAGCCAGGTTTCTTCTCACAAATAATGGTTCTAATAAACACCTGCAAGAGATAACATTGCCAAAGAAAAAGGCTGCATAACAAAAAGGGATCTGAAAAAGAAACCTCCACAGTAAAGGAGTCAGGGAGGAGGTTGTAGGTCTCTTAATTCCTTTACAGAGGTCAAAAGCAAATTCCCCCTCAAGAACCAACACACCAACCCTGCTCCCCTCCTCTCCCTGAGCCAGGACTTTCTCCTGGAGAGATGTGGAAAAGCCTGGAGGAGTCAGGCTAATCCAGGCAGGAGCAAAATGGAAATAGCTCCCACAAGACCACTGGGAAAACTTAATCCAATCTTCTCTTGTGAAGCAGATATTATTCCCCTTTTACTTGCCTTCAGTGGTGATAAAGTGCAGACAAAGGAGATAAGGGACTCACATACCTCACATTTCAGCACTCCCAGTAAATACACTCCTCGCTTTCGCTTATCTTTCAGCCTGGTATGGATTTCCTTTTAGTAACCTCCTGAATTACAATCAAATTATACTTCCAGGGCCATTGAATTGCATGGCTTGCAATACCTTAATGGGTTCTGTTCTGGCTGCTCAGGCAGGACTTGTAATCCCTGTCTTCTTCTATATTTCAGGGGGCCTTAAGGACATGTTTCAGTGCCAGGCAAACAGCCCAGGCTTTGCTCACCAGCAAGTGCCACACAAACAGAACCATGGCCTGCAGGAAAAATATTAACAGTGAATGTTTCTTCTTTTGCCTTGCAGTGCCAGCCAGGGTTTGGGTGGCACCGTGATCCCAAAACTCTCTCAGACACGAGTTCTGTGTGATTTAATGGCACGGTCGATACACCAGGTGCCGGCTGGTCTGCAAAATATTTGAAAATAAATAGAAGTTTTAATGCCCAGGAAATGGTGCAGAGTGCCACGTTCCTCCTGACAGCTTATCTCTGAGATGGGCTTTTATCCTGCAATAAAGAAATGGTTGCTTTGTTAGTTGTGGGCTCTGCAGCAAACAAAACTCGGAGTGTGGTCAGGGAGCTTTGCTGGGCTGAAATCAATTTTTGAATTATTCAAACATTTAGGTAATTGAAATAGAGAAGGGGAATAAACACAGGCTGAGAGTCTAAAGAGCCCTCTTGTTCTGTAGAGGATCTGGAAGGATCTCAGGGATGCAAAATGCCCCTCCTGCACCTTCCAGAGCAGATCCCAGAGCTGCGGCACCAAAGCATCCCCAGGGAATCCCTCTGAGCACCCAGTCCAAAAATGCTCAGAGAAGTGGGGACATCAAGGAGGAAAGAACACAAAGACCATGGAAAACAGCACAGTCTGAGATGTGGAGCTCCATGCCATGCCTCACCACAGGGAACAGTGCCAGGCACAGGGGACAGTGGGGACCTTCCATGTGCCACCACCGTGACCTTGTGGAGCCACCAGCCCGTGACACTCAATGCTTTCCAGCTAAATCAGCAGGTTCACTGAGAAAAACTGCACACTGGAGATAATCAGAGCAGGAACAGCCCCTGTGTGCAGCTAATGGGGGGGAGATAAAAAATCTCCCTCCTCCCTTTATTCATCCTGCTGTTTGTAAAACCTTATCATGTTTTTTCCAATTGTATTCCCAATAAGCCACCAGGTAAGAAATAGTGTTTGCCAGCCCTGAGGAGAAGCAATCTTTGTTGGCAACATTTCTCAGGGAAAAAAAACTGTTCAAATAAGAGGTGGGAGGAAATTTCCCCCTCAGACAATTTGAGGAGCTGTCGACAGGCAGCAGATGAAAGGCGAGCAGCGCTGGATGCCGCGGGCCGTGCAGGGAACACGCACGGTGGCTTCAGCAGCTCTGGGTTCAAATGGAAAATTAATTTCTTTCCGAGGGGATCCAAAGTGCTTTTCATGCTGTCCTTCCTTGAAACACTCGGTGATTTAATTTTGCTGAGCGCAGGGAGGGATGAGAGGCGAGTCACTAAAGGAGGAGCTCCCCAAACGCAGCTCGTGCGGCTCCCGAGGCAGCGCTGGGGTCACCATCACCCTCACAACTTCTGGGTTTGACCACAATATTCTCTATTTCTGCCCCTCATTTGGAGCAGGAATCAGCCTCCACAAATCAGGAGTTTATTAAAGCAGACAGGATGATTTCTGCTGGCCAGTTCAGGGAGGAATGAGATGATCTCTAAGGTCCCTTCCAACCCAACCCATTCCATCATTCTGTGATTAATTTTGCACTGGTTTTCCCCAGCATTAATATTTCTGATGACAAAACAAACTGTGACAGATGTGTTCTACCTTAAAACAGACATGCTGCCTTAACAAGAGGAGAAAAAATGGATGAATATGAAAATAGACATCATGAATATTCAGAGACATTTGCAAATTAAGAGACTTCAACTGTGTCCTTGTCCTTTGTGCGTTTTCCACAAATATTGAAAGGGGAACTCTCCTGGGAGAAGCATTCATCAGCACAGCAAGTTTTAAAGAAGAAACCCACTCAATCTACAGCAAATATGCACAACATGAACATTGTGTGTATTCACAGGAGAAAGATGATTCTGGGAACCTCCAATTAGGCAGCAGCAGCTTTTCCTATGGTCTCAGGAAAGAACTAAAGAAAAAGGCTTATTTTGATAAATTTTTCAGCACAGATTTTTGAAATGGGAAATACAAACATGAGAAAAAGACAAACTTTGCCCATGAATTATTCCCTCAGAATTGAGAGGGGGGAATGCCCCCTCGAGCCGGGCTGGGAGCAGCAGCTACCCTAAGTCAAGCGTGTTGTTAACTGTGTGCAGGCTGAACCTGTGTGTGCTGACCTGCCTGAAAGCCCTGGCTTGAGGCCCCCATCTCAGGAATCTTCCTTATCAATGTTTAATAGCCCAGCCTTCATCTCTGCCTGCAGCCTGGCCTGCTCTTGGGCTGTGCTCAGTCATCACCACCTCCTCCAGCCATTCCAGTGCCCCCTCTGAGGCTGGGGGAGCTGAATTCTTGTCCTAAAAACCCACAACTATTCCTTTTTCCCTTCCATAGGCACTGCAGAGGTGCTGTTGCTCTGTCTCTGGTAAGACACCCCAGCAGAACCCAAAGCAGCAGCAACATCCCATATTTACCCTTCCAGTTTAATCATCACAAGGAAGGGACACGAAAACCTCTCCCTGTAATTCCACCTGGAGGCTTTCTCCCACTCTCAAACACTGCACACTGCCCAGTTTTGTTAGATTTCCCTCGGAGATGCCCAATAACCTTCAAACAAACCCAATTCATAACACCACCAGATGTGCTCATTTCGCTTTTCATGCCAATGTGCTGTGAGAGCTCTCTGGGTGGGAGTAACAGCCCAAACAAGAACAATTTCTGTTTTCCTGGTTTCAAAGTGGAGCTTTCAATATCCCGACCTGTCTCTGAGTTTTTATTTAACTTGGGGGATTTTTCAGTTTACAAAATGGCCCGACAAGGATAATTAGGGTAGAAACATGCCTGACAATTCCAAATGCTCCCTGTCAAGTATATGGGCTAACACCTATTTTTTATTAATTCCCTGGTTTTCAAAGGGTGATACAGTTGTATTAGAAGCAGTGTGTAGGTGGCTCATTTTTCCCTTCCTCACATTCCCTTTGACAGTAGTTTGAAATAACATTCATCAAACAGTATAAAAGAAGTCGAAAGAAATTAATTAAGCAACCTAGAAGGAAAAATAAGATGTCTTTCCAACAGGACGTGCATTATTCGGGTTTATAGTGCTGCACAGTGCAATTTTCTGGGAAGAAAAAGCAGGATGATGGTGCAGCCCTGCTCCACTGTGAAACAGCAGATTTGGAACATCAGTGGTGATAAGGAAGTTCTGAAACTGGGAGTTTCCTCTTGAAGATTTGCTCTGAATAGCATGCAATATATACATATATAAATAAATATTTGCTCATGTATCATTGCTGGCACCTCCTCCAGAAAGAATTGGAGATTTCTGATCCCTTCCTGCCTTTTGGCATTCAGGGCTGGGGGCAGAGATGGTAACACTGTGTTTAATTTAATCTTGTCAAGTGAACAAAATCCCACTTTCCAAAAGTCCCTCTTGTTCAAGGGTGTTCAAACAAACATTGTCCAGGTTGTGCCCAGCAGCCACCCGTGGCACTGCAGGGCTGGATTCCAGCTCTCCAGCTGTAATGAGGATTATCCAGGGGCTGCACACACTTCATTCCCCTCCCTGTGCTTCCCCTCAGCCTCCTCCTGCTGCTCCAGCTCTCCCTGTCCCAAATTCTGATTGAATCCAGCCAGCAGCACCTCAGGGAATCCATCTGTGGCCTCTCCTCTCCTGGTGAGAAGCTATCCAGCCATTCTCCTCCACTGGGCTGCTGCCAGCTCTGGCTTGGTCACAGGGCTTGGGGACACGAAATTCCAGCTGTCCTGCTCTGTTCCTGAGGGCTGGGCTCAGCACTGCCCTTCCTGCATCCAGCCAGACCCGCCAGAGTGCACCTGAGCTCCCACGTGCCCCCCAGTTCTAGAGGAATCCTGATTTAACAGGAGATCACTCACCAAAACAAGTTCCAGGTATCTAAACCAAGAATCCCCTAAAATCCAGAAAACTGGTTATGAAAAGGGGGATGCAAAGAGCTCAGGATGTCTTTGTGACTGCTGGCAGCCTCCCAGCTGCTTTATTAAACACAATCCTCAGGTGATTCCTAATTTCATGTTCAGGTTATCAGCTGCTCAGGGAATAGCACAGGAGAGGCCATGGATGTAACAGCACCAGGTTCTGTCACCCCCAAAGAATCTGCTGGGTGTGAGGAGCCACAAGGAAGGGATTAACTGGGATTTATGCAAGAAACTTCCCAACACATCCCAAATCCTTCTGATCATATGCTGCTTTTCCCAACACATCCCAAATCTTTCTGATCAGATTCTGGTTCTCCCTACACATCCTAAATCTTTCTGATCAGATGCTGCTTTTCCCAACACATCCCAAATCTTTCTGATCAGATTCTGGTTCTCCCTACACATCCCAAATCTTTCTCATCAGATGCTGGTTTTCCCAACACATCCCAAATCTTTCTGATCAGATGCTGATTCTCCCAACACATCCCAAATCTTTCTCATCAGATGCTGATTCTCCCAATACATCCCAAATCTTTCTCATCAGATGCTGGTTCTTCCAACACATCCCAAATCTTTCTGATCAGATGCTGCTTTTCCCAACACATCCCAAATCTTTCTCATCAGATGCTGGTTTTACCTGAGCAAAACTCGAGCTTTTCTCTGTCCTTCCCCCTCCCTGGCTTGTGCCCAGCAGTCAGGACAGGCCCAGGGCTGTCAGCAGCAGGGCTCCAGCCCAACTAAACCCAGCTCCAGGTCAGCACTGACCCCTGGCTCTCCTTTAGAGCCCAAATTCCCTTGGGAAAGTCTCCCAAAGCTGGATGAGCACTGGAGCACCATCCCTTGTGCCCATCCAGGGCTGGTGCTGCCCAGTCCTGCCCACCAGGACTGATCCCGCCCTGCTCTGTTTCCTTCTGGACAGCTCCATGGGAAGGCTCCTTCCAAGAGCTGGGGCTGTAATTGCTTGTAAACCACTTAGGCAGTGAGTGATACAGAAATCCAAGTGGTAATTGCAGCACAGGCTTGAGATTAATCTATTTTTGGCTTGTCAGACGTCCTTATGGACCTGGTTCAAGGCAGTCACTGAAAGCTGTAAAGTGTCCAAAAAGTGACAGGAAAAAATAGTTTCATTAAAACCATTCCAGAGGCAAATCCAATCTTCAAGACACTCTCTGAAGCCTTTTGGTGCAGCCTGCAGATGAGGCACTCGTGAATATCATCTGAGCAGAGACCTGGGGAGAGCCACAAACGTTTTATGTCAAAAGAAAGGTGCTCTAATTTTGGATTCCCAAAGCAGAACTGTGCAGGGAAAGTCAGTGAGAAAAGGTAACAGGGTGTGCCAAGAGGGGACAAGCAGCTTGTCCTGACCCAGAAATCAGGGCTCTGATGGCTGAAGAACATCCCACAGGTTCTGATTTGCTCACCTGCCCTCAGGTGACACCGTGAGGTGGATGGACACCTGGACTTGATGGCCTTAAATGTCTTTTCCAACTGATGATCCCAGGATTCTCTGCCTGCCAGATGCACCTTGGTGTGACTGAAGAGCCCCAAACCCTTGGTTTATCTCTTCATCTCCCAGAGATGGGAGCACCAGTTCATTATTGGGAACTGGAAACATCTTCTTTCCCCACAGAGCTGCAACCTCTCCAAACTTTCCACCAACTTCCATTTTCTATAGCCTCAAGATTACCCTTTATTATTTCTTCCATCATTTCCTCCCCATTTACTTTGGATTAGTGGATGTTCTGTCAATAAGGACTAATGAAATTCCAGGCCAATATAAACTCTGTCTGCTCTATGAATGGTTCTTTTTTCATCCAGATTCTCTATGAAATAAAAAGTGACTGATGCCACAATATGCTTTAATTATTTTCTTCATAAACTATCAAATTAAATTTTAAGAAGCTGGAGATGCCTCTTATTAAACTGGGACTGAACTCAGAGATGTAACTCTTAATGAAACTTCCCACACCAGAAAGCTTTTTTGTAATGATAATAATTCTCAGCAGCCTGCCATATACAATATCCCACCAGAACTTATGATTTTCACATTTCCACCCCTTGCCATGGGCTGGGACACCTTCCCCAATCCCAGGTTGCTTCAAGCTCCATCCAGCTTGGCCTTGGGACTTCCAGGACTTTGTAAGCCACACCATTATATAGAGCCTTCCATATTTTAGCTGGGATTTTCCACTCACTGTATCAGGAAGTTTGTCCAAAAAGCAGCACCAAATATCCCAATGAATATCCCAATGAACATCCCACAGCAGCACCAGGTAAGTCACAGCACACCTGGAAAACACAGGCATTCATCAACACCAGCTCCAAGGGAAAAGTGTTTTCTCTAATTGAAGCAGCAAGAAAATCTCAAATTCTCAAAGGAAAAGCAAAGAAAAGCTGGTGTGTGTGTGGAATAATGGAATTATTTAAGCTGGCAAAGCCCTCCAAGGTCATTGGGTCCAACCGTTGTCCAACATTGCCACCATTAAATCATGCCCCAAGAAATCACATCTACACAATTTTTTAACACCTCCAGGGATGGAGATTCCCTGTTCCATTGCCTGACCACCCTTTCATGGTGGAATTTTCCCAGATATCCAATCCAAACCTCCCCTGGTGCAATTGAGGCCATTTCCTCCTGTCCTTTCACTTATGACCTGGGAGCAGAGACCAATCCCTGCCTGGCTGCAATGTCCAGTTTGCTCTGGAAAACACAGGGATCAAAATGTGGCACATTCTGGGGCCAAGCAGCAAAACACAAAACCTGCAGAAGTCACTGGATCGTATTTTTGGATCCTGCCTTAAGGGATGAAGAACAGAGTGAGAGATGAAAATGTAGCAGCTGGTAAAAAATGATTAAAAAGAATAAGGCAGAGATGAGGAAATACTGAAACTGCCGGGAGAGAAAAATAAAAGGAACAAAGACATGGAAAAAAGACACTCAATCTGCCAAAGTTTACACAATTTCATCAAATGTACAAGTGAAGCAGAGGGAAAGGGGAAGGAGCAAAGCCAGCAGCTCGTGGCTGGGCTGGGGG
>JAHXMQ010003857.1:1216241-1238758 GCA_020466415.1 Ammodramus savannarum pratensis
TATTTACCTTGGATAAGTGTCACCCATTGGAGCTTTAGGCTGACAGAGTGCCAGGAAAATAGGAAGCAATAAAAAAGGCTGTTGAGACACTCACCCAGTTCTGAGGGAATTTTCAGAACAGCTGCAGTTGAGTAATTATGAGCAGAACCCTTGTTTCCACTGAAAATAATGTATATTAGATTATTCCCTGATGATAAAGATTATTTAAAAGACAAAAGATATAGAATAATAGACATTAGCAGATGTATCTATTTCCAAAATCCCTGAAACCAGACTTAAATCTTGCGAGTTATTGCTCACCTTTAGCAGAGCTCTCATCAGCTCTGTAAGCCCCAGGGCTGACACTCCAGATAAGTACATGATATAGCTGAGCCCTAAAACTCTTAACAGAAAATACATCAGGACTTACTGTAAAGTTTCATGGAGGATTAGAGAAAATATTAAGTCAATAGTTCTTTAGTTATGAGGGGCTTTTAAGGTAATCAATACTTTCCAGCCATGTTAGTGCCTCTGATGATAAAGGATGACATTAATATCCAACTTTTCTCTTTTTTTGGTATATTTATGTATATCCTTCCTTTAGTCACTCCTGCTAGAATCAATAGCTATACAAGGAATATGGTTATTTTTAAATGGCATCAATATTGATTCACCTGGAACTGCCAGTTTCAGCTGGAACTTGATTTCAGGTAAAAACCCCTCATTTTTTCACACAAAGGCATTACCAACCTCCCTAAATCTCTGGAGCACCCCTGCCTTTGCTTCCAGTGAATTCCACATTTAGCAGTGTGCTAATGCAGCAGAAACTATTTTAGGATTAATAAATCCCAAAAATAGGATTAATAGGATTAATTCTAAAATTTCTTTGCAGTTACATGACATTTTATGTCCTCAAAGCATCGTGCAGATGTTAATTGAATTTAATTGATATCATTCAGCCCCCAAAGTTATATGCATGCAGTTATTAATGGTTTAATTATTTTGTCAATGGAATAGATTCTTTGCTTTTGAGTCTGCTTCAGGAGATCCAGGCAGTCCTTAGGCTGAATCCTTTTTATTCAGGTGACTCAGCTGGTCCAAGGATGAAATTTTTCCTTGGAGCTGTGAAGGTCTCTGGGATGGGCAGGGTTAGGGATGGATCCTGCTCCCTGTGCTGCACTCAGGGACACCAGGCTCCTTCTCCAGCTCCCAATAAACAGGGAGCTGTTAAATTAAAAGGGAATTACTGAGTTCTGCATTTGGGAAAATGTTGGTTCTTTTCCAGTGGAGTGTCAGGCGCTAATGATGGAGGCAGTGCAAACACGTCTGGTCAGGCCTCCCCTCATTTTAATCCCAGCTTATCTGGGGGAAGAACAACCCATAAAGAAACCACAGAAAACACTGAGCTGCCCTCCCACGATACATCATTTGTAAAGCTTTCACTCCAGCTTTCCAAAAGGCCATTTAGCTTAATAGTCTGTCCCATTTTTCATTTCCTCATGCTACAGGTGCTGGGGGGATGATTTACAAAAGAACAATGGGATGACATTTTACCTGACTTTGGAAATGAATTCCCAGCAGCCTCACGCCTTTGTGCCTCAGATTTGCCTTCCCTAACACGGTTTGGGTGGTGAGATTCTGTAACAAAACAATGGGAGATTTAAAATGAGAGAATACATCCAATTTTCCATCCAGCCACGATCTCCTAGAGCCATTAGTAAATTGTTTGTATGTCCATATTAGTAATAAAGGATTAATGGACTAATTGAATTTTCAGAAATTTAGGCAAAGGCCAAATGAATTGGCCTCCATTCTAGTGTGACTAAATGCCAAAAAAATTACATATACAATATATATTACTTTAAAAACACTCTAAAGAAAACATGCCTAGCTGTATAATAAATATTTAGACAACCTATATATTTAAACCCTGTAAGAACCTACAATATTAGGATGATATGAGATAGAATGAATGAAAAAGGGGGAGAATCAATCTCAGTTTGGTTGTTACTGTTCTTATTTCCACTGATCGTGGCAGGTCATTAAATGAAGGTCAGCTCCTTGTGGAATAGTTTGTTGGCTTCTTCAGGATCTTAAAACTTGTGAGCTGTGAAATCAATGACAAATTTTCGGGCAGTATTAAGTGTTGTAGAATGGAGAGCTTGCAGTGATTCAGAACGTTGTAGGAAATCACCTGTTGGGTGAATGGCCCACAAAATATGATCTATTGCTGAAAATCTCCTTAAACACTCAGCCATTGGAGGAAATGAGCTTTAAGTGGGACTTCTGTAGAAGAACTTCTGCTTTGATGAATTTGTCATGCTTGGTGGGTAGTGATATTCAAGAAATAGCTTAATAACCTCACTATTTACAGGCAATTACCCCCCTGGAGGAGCTCAGATGGGGTGAAAACATCTGTTTCCTTTTGGAATCCGTGCGCATCTGCCCTTAAACAAAGTGAAAATTTGGTGTGAGAACTCTTAAGGACTGAATTGCTGAGGTTCTTCTGCAGTGCTACCTTCTCTGCAATTAGATAACAGCTTAAAATCTGATTACTGAGTTATTTTTCACCTCTCAGAATGCACAGGCACAAGCAAACTCTCCGCTGAGAGCTGATTTGATGCCAGTTAAATATTCAGGTAGTCCTCTGAAGGCACTGGAAATCAAATAGCTGCAGCATCTTGTGCAGAGTGAGAATTTCCATGTTTCTGAACGTGCATTTCCCGTCCATTCCCAGCGGAGCTCCTCACTGTTGCTTTTTCCAAAGCCATTCAAGCTGTGAGTGAGTTCAGAGTTTCACTGGGACGTTCTCTCAGGTAGGGGAATCCTCTTGATGTGCTGGTGATGGTGGTACAGAGAAAATAAACCTCTGTGAGTGGTTTTGTACCTGAGAGAGGCGATCTGACAGAGGCTCCCTCACAGCAAATTCCCTTTTTCCATCCAGCAGACACAAAAGTGGCAGCTGGAAGGGTCTGAAATGTGGGGAGCTGAGGAATCTGAGCCCTTCCAAGGCTTTCTTCAGCTCCCAAAGGGATTGGGCTGTTCCAAGGGTGTGGAGTGTCCTGGTTTAGGGCAAATTTGGGAGAAAACCTCCAAAGGGGATCCTCTAGAAGGCAGGACAAGGAGATTCAGGGTCTGATACTGGGAAAGGCCACAGAGAGGGCTGGGAAGGTCATGGATCTGCAGGGCTGGAGTGTGTGTGACAGCAGGGCCAGGCTGGACAGGGCTTGAAGAAACCTGGGCTGTGGAAAGTGTCCCTGCCCATGGCATGAGTGGAATGGGAGGATTTTTAATGTTCCTTCCAACCAAACCATTTTATGCTTCTCTGAAAATCAGAACTGAAAAAGCTTAAGAGCACACATAGAGAGTGCATTCCTCTGCTGCCTGAGGCAGAAATCCAGCAGGCTTGGCTGTTTATGACCATTACATGCAGTTTATGTCCATTACATTTTAGCATGTGGTTTTTTCCCCTCATCTTTGCAGTGCACCCACCTTTGGATTGGAGTGATGCAATGCTCAGTGCCACTATTAAAAAGAGTTAGGGAATGATGTTAACAATTGTTATTTTTCAGCCCAAGAAATGGAGAAACCCTGACTGAGCAGCCTGCAAACACAGTGTGCTCAGTCTCTAGTAAATTTTAGTAAGTTATCATGTGAAAAAAACCCAAAAGGTTCTTGATTTCCAAGCCTTTCTGTGTTCTTTCCCTCCCTGAGCTTTTCACTGCCATCCTCTGCAGAGGTTACTGGACTTCCTCCCCATGGCAAACTGCAGACAAACTTCCAAGATAAATTCCCAAATTAAGTCCAATATTGTTGGAAATGTGGCTCTATTAACTTTTCTCAAGCTCCCCGAGTTCAGAGTGGTTTTCCTGCGTGGATAATGGAAGGAGCCTGCTCTAAATCCATAGTGAAAGAAAAATAGTTTTTCTAACTCATACTTAGTGCTCTGTATTTTAAACTGAAGTGAGATTTATGAGCAAGCTCCCTCTACCTCAATGTATATACAGCCATTTACATGATTTTACATAATATATGGGAACAGTTGTTGGGTAAAAAACAACACAGGGATAAAACCAACACTGTTTGCTCTGAGTAGGGATCACTGCAGTGAGCTTTGCATAAAATCCTGTTCAGACAGGGCTACTTGGATCTTCCTGGGAAAAAATCACCAGAATTATATATACATTGAGCTATAAATACATTGAACTTGCTGACAGACCCAGCAGGAACAGAGGAGAAGGAAAGAGCAGTGCTACAGCTTGTAAGACTCACTGGAGTCACTCTTGTTTATGCTGGTTAAAATTTTGGGACCCCATTAACACGAAAATGACCAAAAATTTTGTGATAGAAAAGTTAAAGGAAATACTAAACCCTTATCTCTGACAAATCTTCTTTGTAATAGATACAGGAGGTCTGTGCTGACCTGCACCTCAAAGCCACAAACACATCTCAGGTGATCTGGGAGCGGGGTCTGGCAGCCCTGGATTTACAGAAATATTCCTCAAGGCTCCCTTTGCCTTGGTGTCCCCTTCCAGAAAATGTTACCGAGTTTTCCCCTCACTTTTCATTCCCTTTATTGAACCAAATTTGTGTTTACAGCCCCATTTGCTTTCCCTGCCATGCTGTCTGTCACTTGTGTGCAATATGGGTTTTGCACACTTGCCAAACAGTTTCCTTGCTTGGCAAGGGCTCTGTGGCAGGAGAATTTGCCTCTCTGCATAGCAATGGCCACGTCTGGCTGATGGGCCCTTTGTCTGGGGCTCCTGCACATTCAGAGCTGCTCCTTTGTCACCAGCCTGACCCAGGCAGCAAATATGAACAGGAATTGTAAATATGCCTCGTTCTCACTGGGATGCCAGGCAGCTTTGTGGGATAAACTGCTCCTCTGCTGCTCTGAATCTGCCCTGAACTTACCCAGGCTCTCCTATTCTAGAATAATTCTGATTTTTATGCTTTTGGAGTCACCTTTCTCTGTGGTTTGTGTCCTCTAGAGTACACGGGCAGCTCTGGTGGGTTTGGGGTGGCACAGCTGATAATTGATGTGTGCAGAGCTGGCAGCTCAGGTAAAGAAGGATTATTTCTTGTAAAGAAGAATTTTTTCCCTGTTTGCTGGGCACTGGCAGGTAACACCTCTCCCTAATTTGTGCCACAAAGTGGTGACAAAGGGAGCAGCAAGTCCAGCTGGTCACTTGAAAAGCCATGAATTTCCAAGGCCATGTGGACATGACAAGTGTCCTCAGTGCTGGGGCTATTGGTAAGAAAGTGGCTTCATGTATTTTTTGTAACTGTTTTATTTTCATGTCTGAACTACAAATTTCCTTTTAGTCCTATAGCTGCTTTCTGCTGTCAGTGTTTAATAAATTGTCTAAAGGTGAGGGAGTCACTTTTTGTTTTGGAATACTTGGAGAGATTGCTTGGTTCTGCGTGGAATAGCAGGTTTGGGTGGATAATGAGCCAATTTATTGGCAGGGCAGAAATCAATGGCACAAGTGCACAGAACTTTTACCAGTTTAAAATTAGATTATCCAGTCTCCTTTATAAACAACCTGGTCAAAGCAGCACGTGTCAGAACCACAAACCTCCTATTTTAAAATAGTTATGTTGTAGATCAGTAGATAATGTTGTAAATCAAACTCTTCCATTGTTCGCAGTGAATCCCCTAAAAACAGAAGCCCCAAAGCTCGCAGAGCAGCTGAATAATTCTGCCAGAGCAGAGCTGCAAAAGGGGATGTCACAGCACCATCTAGTGCCTCTGCTCCTGAAATATCGGGGATTTTTGAATTTTCCACTTCATTCAAGGATGTAGGTGCGGACGAGGGAGTGCAGTGGCTGCTTAGACATTGACAACTTCTTTTCTGAACCAGTGTGGAGAGAGAAGGGAGCTGAGGGGTGGAAAGGAGCTTTGGAATTTCACACAAATTTGGAAGATTTTGTCAGCAGAGCTGCTCTTATTCCTCTTATTTCATCTTCTCACACAGCTTTCCTCAGGGGGTAGTCAGGAAGTGGATGCAGGAGCAGGAAAATGGAAGAAAAGTTAAATAAGAAACTGGAAAAATGGGATATTTTGGGGAGGTAGGGTTGTATTTTTGGTGTAGCAATGATCTGTTCAGTGAGTGACTGACCAGGAGGAGGCTGGGGGTGGAAAGTCAACTCCTTTGACTTTCCTTTCCTTACCTGTAATCAGGTACCAAGCACTCCATCCTCTGCTTTCCTCATCGAGTGGGACCCAGGATGAAAACTAAATTAACACTTAATTAAATTCTAAATAGAGCTACATTTTAATATGCTTTACATTCCCGTCCCTTTGTTCCTTTTCCTTCTGGAAAGGTGGTTTAACATCTCTGACTCCAAACTACTCAATGGTTAACCAAGGATAACTTTGCAATTATTCCCAACCAGCCACTGAGAGATGAATTTGGGGATGAAGCCCCTCTAGGAAACAACTTCCATTCTCCCAATCTCAATTTGGGAACACACCTTGTGCTTGGAAGAGTTAATGACACTTCCAACTAAACTATTTGTGATAAGAAATATCAATATTTATATGTTAAACATGCTTTCTAGGTTGAATTTAAAACCCTCAAAATTAATTATACCTTACAGTATTTAGTAAATGTCCTGATGGATGTGGAATTTAACAAAAGTCACTTATCTCAAAAAAAATCTTCACCCAAAATCCTCACTTGTCTTCAGTACAGCTCTGCAGAAAAAGCTGGTAAATAGTGATGTCTACAAATTATAATCAGATCTAAATTAGAATTAATGCCAAATCTGGAGTCTGAATTTAAATTTAAAGCACTTGCTGGAGTTACAGTGCTCATAGACAGAGCTGTTAGCAGACTCTGGGTAACAAAGAGCTGCAGCAGCATCCAAAATACTCCCAGAGCCCTCACTACTTAACATTTTATTATGATTGTTATTGAATTTAGGATTTCCTGAAAGAAATCCCAGCTCCTTGGGTCATGTGAATTTTTGGAGAATCCCAGGAGCCACTAAAAAATAAGATCTATCCCTCAAGAGTGCAGAAACAAGCTCAAAAGTGTGACTCAAATATATCGCCAGTAATTTAGTAAAAAACCAAGAGAAATAAAAATATTTTAGCATATGAAAAGAATTACAAAATATTTAGCATAATATTTCTTAATAAAATCCTAGGATTTGGAGAAGGGGCTCATATTTTTTTTATTCTTCAGTTGGCCAGATTGACAGGATAAATATCTTTTTTTATTACGGTAAATTATCAGATACAATACCCTGCAATTGTGAGTATTACACTGAAGCAATGCAGAAAAAGTTATGGAATGATAACTTAATAATTTAAGTGATTATTGTATTTTATAAATGTTTAATGTATCATGTTCATGCTCATTTGGCAAATGTGGTATTGATTGCTGCTCTAAAGGCCCATTCAGGTCAGCACAGATAATGATTGCTTGGGAATTTTCCACCCACAATGGTAAGGAAATTATAGGGTTTATTTGTCCTTTAAATGTAGTTCTCGAAACCACTTCAATTCTGATTAAAAAAAATATAAAAATTAGTGTTTTGCTTGCTGGCTAATCATTGGTTTGCTCTGCCACTGATGCAGGGAGAATATTATTGCTGAAGTGAGATGGGAGATGCTGAAGAAAAGAGCAGAAAGTGCAGAATTTGTCCCTGAATAACAACAAAAAAAGCCTTTTTAGGAAGAAAACAACAAACAGGGCTGAGATGAGATAGAGGAATTGTGAGCTGCTCAAGAGCACGTTATAGGTTTAGTGATTTGTAACAAAGAATGCAATAAAAATTTCAGCAATAAAAATATAACATTTTATTAAAGAGAAATCCCAGGGCCATGATAGGGCTTTTTTGAGGGTTTTTAAAGGGGAAGGAAATGATAATGAATATGAGACAGAGGGTTTGTGTGAGAGTTGAGCAGTGCAGAGGCAGCTGCAGTGAACTTTTTGGGGTGTATCAGCCAGGTTTACATCCCGTTTCTGGTGATGCCAACACCCTCACACAGGACAGGACCCTGCTGGCAATTTCAGGGGCACAGGGCACAGGATTGTGTCTCAGTATCCCCAGGGGGAGATTTCACACCATCTCTGAGCATCTGTTCCCCTGGAGATGCTTTTCCTCATGTCCAGGTGGAACCTCTGGGCATCAGTTTCTGCCCGCTCCTCTTGTGCCATTGCTGGGCACCATCAAGAGGAGCCTAGCTCCATGCTCTTGACACTGTAATAAATTTAATAACTAAATTACTAAAGTGTGTGTGTGCACGGATAAAATCCCATTCCAGCCATGTCCTCTCGGGGTTGAAGAACTCCAGCTCAGCCTTCCTCATAGCAGAGATGCTCCAGCGCCCTCGGCACCTCTCTGGCTTTTCATTGCACCCTCTCCACGCCTTATGCGGATAAATTTTTATCCTCTATTGTGTTTAGTTTATTGTCAAGACATTTCCCTATGACATTTTACCCACGGCGGGTTTATTCACACCCAGCCCCTCTCCCATGCCCACAGCCCGGCCACGCAGCGCTCTGGGGACCCGCCGCAGGTGCCACCGGGGGCGGCTCTGCCCTGGTCACCTTGGCCGTGCCCTGTGAGCAGAGGAGGAACCGCTGTTCCCCGGCACCCCTGAGCCCTCCAGGCGGGAAGGGCAGTCCTTGATCAGGGGGAACACGGTCGGTGTGAGCCCGGCGGTGAGCACGGAGCTCCGGGTCCCGCAGAGGCCGCGGCTCCCGGCCCGGCTCCGGCGGGCTCGGGATCCTCCTCCGCCCGCCTCCTGCCCCCGCCCCGCCGCCTTCCCAGCCTGCTCTCCGGGTAAACAGCGATGGCCGCCGAGGACCGAGGCGGAGAGCCCCGAGATAACATGGGGAACCACCTCCAGCTGGTGCCCGGTGAGGGCCGGGCCGGACCGGGGGAAGCCGCGGGGGAGGCACCGGGCCGGGGCTCGGCGGGCGGGTGGGGAGGGGAAAGGGAAAAGGAGAAGGGAAAGAACGGAACGGAAAGGAAGGAAGCGGAGGCGGAGAGAAGAGGAAGGGGAAAGGAAAGCGAAGCAAAGCGAGGGGGAGGCGGGCAGAGCCCCGGGCGGTGTCCGGAGCGCTGAGGGCCGTGGGCGCTGCCGGCTGGTGAGAGGCGGCGGAGGGCGAGCCTTGGGCCGCGGGCTCCTGCGGCCTCTGCTGCTGGGCCCCTGCAAATCCTTCGGGGCCGTGACTGCTCCATCGAGGCCGCAAGTGTTCCATTGAGGCCGTAGATGTTCTTTCGAGGCTGAAAATAAATGTTCCTTGGAGGCCGTGGGTGTGCGGTGCAGGAAGGGACGCGGGTGCTCCCGATGGGGTGAAAGGCCCATGGGGTTCCCGGCAGAGCGGCAGAACAGACACCGCTCTGTGCATCGAGACTGCTGTGAAACCCTGAGCCCAGCAGAATTTCTGTTCTTTTAGGGATCTCTGCTCTGTTTTGCAGTGAAAATGAGCAGGGAAGCAGAGGTGCTGGATGGAGAGCAGTGCTGGATCCCATGTGCTGCCCGGCTTATCTGTCACACGCAGCACAGCAATTCCTCACCCAGGGAATTATTGCATAATTATTGCATAATAATGTGGTTTTCTGCCTATGGTGCCTCCACAATGACAGGAGATCGAAGGGGTTGGGAAGCAGCTTGTGCTTAACTGGAAAGAATTATTATTTCAGAATAAGCATGCAGGGGAGAAGGGAGCAGGAAATCCTGCCAGGAGCCAGTGGCATTTCCCATGGCAGGAAATTCCATGAGCTCTTTGGCTCTGTATGTTTTAAATAATAAAAAAAAAAAAAAAATCTTGAATATTTTAGGAAATACAGCCTTAATATAAGCAATTTTCCTTGAATATTTGAGGAAATACAGCTTTAATATCACCTTAGTAAGTTATTTCCTGAATATTGTAGGAAATACAGCTTTAATATGACCTTAATATGACCTATATATAACCTTGTCCCTTTTCCTTGAATGAGGGTCACATTTCCTCATTTCTGCTCAAAGGCATTGAGAGTGGGTTGGGTTGTGCTGGTGAACCAACGTGAGGAAAATGTGATTTTTATTATTCAGGGGAGCTTTCAGCGCTCGCTTTTCCCTCCTTCCTGTGTGCTGGAGGTGCTGCTAATCCTGGAATTGAAGGATAAATAAAACCCAGTATTTGGGGGTGTGAAAGCTTCAGCTTGTTTTGCCAGCTGGGAGGGAGGAGGAGAGGAAGGCACCAGGATTTGCTGTGTTTTATGCTGGTGCTGCTGCAGTGGAATGAGTCATCACGGCCAGCACCACACAGCAGCCACTGTGCGCTGTTGGCAGCAGCCAGCCAAAGTTTGCAGGGCACAATTCTTTCCAATCAACTGCTGCTAATTCCTTCTGCCTTCAGAAAAACAAGTGGGGCAGCCTCTCCCTGGTAAAACTGCTAATGATGGATGCAGCCGGATGGGAGCACATGGAAAAATCACAATATTTTATTTTTTCCCCCTCTCCATCATGCAGTGATGCCCCAGAACCAAATAAAAACTTCCTGCTCTTCCCCTCCATCAAACCAAATAAAATAATGGCTGTTTTCTACATCTTGAACATTCTGTAATTGTTCATGGTTAGGGTTGCTAATTGAATATAAGAAATTTCATGTAGATGTGGAGTATTTTTAACAGTCATTAGGCAGATGGTGTCTCATTGCTGAAAGGACTGTAATTAGGTACAATACCAGGGAGAGTCTGTAACCTCCTTTCCTGTGGTGCTGGATCATTTCTTGCTGAGATAAATTTAATATAGGATGGATCTGTAAGAGCAGGTTCTGTAAACTGTGAACTGTTTAAAAAAATGTGAGTGAGGTGAAGCAGAAATAAAACCAGTGACTAAACATTTTGTGGGAGCATTTGACAAATGTGTCTGGAGGGCAAAAAGGGTTCTCTAAAATCAGCTTTTAATGTTTTCTTCACTGTTCTCTTGTACTCCCACTCACAGAAATAGTGAAATTGTTGGTGTTCCCATTTCTGAAGGAAAATTCTTTGCTTCTGCAGCATCTTTTTTTTGAGATTTCCCTGCAGAACCCTTCAGGATGAGTGAACCCCTCCACCTTTTATATTTTCAACTCTGGACTATTTTTAAAGAAGATATTAATTGCAAAGGCAGGCAACTAGACTGGCCATTGTAATTTTTTTTTTTTCCATCTTGTAATAGCTTTCAAGGTCCAAATGCTGTTTTTCAGCATCACTGGGATTATCCATTACCCAGCAGCTCTTGGTGTAAGAATCTTGGAGGCTGCTTTATGCTAACATGAAGTTTAGGCATAACATGCTGTATAAATAATGTTTGTGTTCAGAGAAATAGGGTTAATTAATGCAGTGACTGATGATTTAATTGTCCTCTTGCCTGAAAATGACTTTAGGCTTGGCTGAGGAGTGGGAAGGAAGCAGTAATTTTTAAATGCTGTTTGGTATCTGAAATCCCTTGGAGCCTTGTGTTTGGCTTCCTGAGGAGCTGCCTTTGCTGGGTCTGTGTTTGGTGTGCACACACAGAGGCTGGCAGCAATTAAATTGTCTGCAATACCAGCAAGAGTCTCTGCATGAGCACAGAGCTTCCCATTGCTTGTTGCTCATTGCAGCTGATTGTTGAGGGTTGTGCAGCTTCAGACACTTTGCTCATATCCTGCAAGGAGTGAAGTGATCTGGCATCCTGGGGTGCAGACAGAAAACCTTTGAGCTGAGATGAGCAAACACCTCTGTAGTGAAAACCTGAGCTGGCAGCCTTTGTTTGTTGTTTTCTTCCAAGGAAAGTTGTTCTCTAGGCCTTCAGAAATAAATTAACAGCTTTTGACCCTTGCTACAGAATGATGATTTTGCTGTAACAACAAGAAAATTATTTCCCTCTGGTTTATTTCCCTGTGCAAAGCTGCAGCCTGGGAATATTGAACGTATTTCACTGATTCTCAGTTTTTTCTCTGTATCTCAGTCTTTGCTGATTGATTCCTATACAATATTCTGTATGTCCTTCTTAGTAGAGAGCGAGGAAGAGGATGACAATGAAATGGAAGTGGAAGACCAGGATAGTAAAGAAGCTGAGAAGCCAAACATCATTAATTTTGATACCAGCTTGCCCACATCGCATGTGGTATGTTTTTATATATTGTCCATTCAATATATACTGAAAATATTTCAATGGGGTTTGTATAGTTTTATTGTAATGCTCTTATGCCACAAGCTTGGTTTTATTTTTACAGAATGGTTTGGGTTGGAGGGACTGTAGAGGGCACCCAGTTGGATCTCCTGGGCAGGGACAGCTCAGCTTTTGCTGTCCCAGGTTGTTCCAAGCCTTGTGCAGCCTGGCCTTGGGCACTGCCAGGGATATCCAGGGGCAGCCTGTGCCAGGGCCTGCCCACCCTGACAGGGATGAATTCCTTCCCAGTATCCCATCCAGCCCTGCACACAGAGTGGGCACACAGTTGTACCCCCTGGGCAGGTACAGATGCCACTGTCCCAGGTTGTTCCAAGCCCTGCACACAGAGTGGGCACAAAGTTGCTCCCCCTGGGCAGGGACAGCTCAGCTTCTGCTGTCCCAGGTTGTTCCAAGCCCTGTCCAGCCTGGCCTTGGGCACTGCCAGGGATATCCAGGGGCAGGCCTGTGCCAGGGCTTTGGGCAGTTCCAGGGATATCCAGGGGCAGCCTGTGCCAGGGCTTTGGGCAGTTCCAGGGATCCAGGAGCAGGGCGTGCCCACCCTGACAGGGATGAATCCCTTCCCAGTATCCCATCCATCCCTGCCCTGTGGCAGTGTGAAGCCATTCCCTGTGCCCTGGCACTCCATCCCTTGGGAAGAATCTCTGTCCATGTTCCCTGTAGCTCCTTCAGACACTGCCAGTCCACATGAGCTCTTTCTGCAGGCTGGGTAAGCCCAGAGCAGCCCATGCCCGTGCCCCCCAAGCCCTCCCTGACCCCGCTCCCTCCATCCCTTGGGAAGAATCTCTGTCCATGCTCCCTGTAGCTCCTGCAGACACTGCCAGTCCACATGAGCTCCTTCTGCAGGCTGGGTAAGCCCAGAGCTCTCTGTGCCCGTGCCCCCCGAGCCCTCCCTGACCCCGCTCCCTCCCGGCAGTACCTGGGCTCGGACATGGAGGAGTTCCACGGCAGGACGGTGCACGATGACGACAGCTGCCAGGTGATCCCGGTGCTGCCCCGGCTGATGGTGATGCTGATCCCCGGGCAGACGCTGCCGCTGCAGCTCTTCCGCCCCCAAGAGGTTAGCATGGTGCGGAATTTAATTCAGAAAGACAGAACCTTTGCTGTCCTTGCATACAGGTAAAGGCCACGGGCGGGTCGCTGGTGTGTGCAGCATGTTTGTAGCACAGTTTCTGTGGGTACTAAAGCAAAAGCAGATGGTTGCATCAGTTCTGTGCTGGATAACAAGCTGAAATTGTTTAACAGAATTTGTGTAGTGGCAGTGTAGGTGCTTGACAGCGTCTCGTGTTTGTGTGGAGAAGCAGCAAGTGCTGATCTGTGTCCTTGGCTGAGCATCCTCCTCTTTCAGTAACTGTTTGTTCCATCTTGCTAAAGAATAAGCCTTGACCCAAAATGTGAAAGTCACATTCTTGTTTTGAGAGCTGTATTGTTGCTTGTTTTGTGTGTGAACTAACAAGCACTGGCAAATGTTTCACAGTGGAGTTGAGAGACAGGAGGTGATGGAAAAGTGGAGAAGAGAAAAGCTGATTAATGCCAGAAGAAGTTGGGAATGTTCCTCCCTCTTCCCCCTGCAATTTACTATGGATTAATTGTGTGGGAGGTGGGAACAGTTCCTGTTACAAAGTCAATCCAAAGAATGTTTGCTTTCAGTGCTTTCAGTGTCTGCATTTGAAATGCTGACACACTGGTGATGCCTGTGCTCCCAGAATGTCACACTAGACCCTAAAATAAAATCAAGTTACCTGGCAAAAAACCCCAACCAACCAAAACAATAGAAATTGCTCTATAATGGAAAAAATTATTATTGTGATTAATTAAAGGTATTTCACCAAAAATTCCTTTTTTGATCAGACCAGTCATGTGCAGTCAGTGCAGGCAGAGTGGAGTCTGAATGAGCAGTGCTGTTTGGAAGGGGTTAATTAATTTAATTCTTCTTTAATTCTGTTACTCTTAGCAATGCACATGAGAGGGAAGCACATTTTGGAACGACAGCAGAAATCTATGCCTACAGAGAAGAGCAGGAATATGGAGTTGAAACAGTCAAGGTGAAAGCAATAGGAAGACAGAGGTTCAAGGTGCTTGAAATAAGAACACAGTCAGATGGGTAAGACATGATGCAGTTAATTCTGTGCTCAAGTCAACTTTCTTAGGAATATTCTCATATTTTCTATATTCCCATTTCATAGCTGTGATATTTAGAGGCTCTTCTGACTAGGTTTAACATATTATGTAATGAATGCCTTTTTCCATTTCTAAAAGTGATCAAGTTCCTGAGCATGCAGTAAGAATATGCTGAGTCTTCCCTCATTTCCAGCTCCTTGGCATCATGCCCTGCACCATGGCCAGAGGTCCAGCATTGATCTGGGAGCATGTGACAATTCTTAGCACAGTTGCTGGAGCTTCTGTCATATTTTCTGCAAGGCTTGTGAAGTATTACCCCAAATCTGTAAATCTAGAGCTCCTCACCCATATCCTGCAATTCAGCATAGAGGCATTGCCAAGTCAGCATAAAGGCATTGCTTTAGAAAGAGGTCTGGGAGCATTTCTGTGGTTTTGTGACCTGCAGCTGGAGAAATGAAGAATATTTGTGCTGTTTGCTCTCTAACACTTGGTTCCAATGTTAGAGCTTAGGAGAAGCCCTGCTTGGACACATGGTGGCAGTGCTTGGACAACTGCAGCAGCAGCAGCTTTGTTACAGGGAATTCACTGTCCAGAGCTCCTTAGCAAGAAGAACATTTCCATAATTCTTGGTGTTTCTGATTCCTGAGTGCTTTTGGCACAACATAATCTTGTAATTTATTGTAAGTTACCAGTTCAGTGCTGTCCCTGTGAGAAAATTAGAATTTTTTACACACTGCTCAGTATTTCAGCATTTCTGCTGCATAATCCTAATAAGACATGAAGTCTTTCCTGCTGGACAGCATTTTTAGTAGCCTCAGCCATATGCTGAGGTCTTTGTGGAAGAGGTGACCTTTGATGCTGGGATATTAAAACCTGATCAGAGTCTGGATCCTATTTCTGCTGATTCTGACCTCGAGCTGAGCACAGAAGCTTTTGTGGTTTGAAGATAGCAAAGTGCATTTCAGCTGAACTGAGCCATTGAGATGGAAGAGCTGATTATTTATACCAAAAGTAACTTGAGGAGACAGAAATCTAAATGTGTAGTGCTGAGATTGTGGAACATTCAGCTGTGTTGCCCCTGCCAATCTGTATTTCTGTCCACCACAATCCCAACAGATCTGTAGAGCTCTAAAATAAAAGAAATTCTGATGGAATGGGTTGTAGGTTAAATTCTCTAGTACTGTGGAGTGATAGCTGTGTTCCCAAAAGCAGTAAAATCCATTTTATTAAATGCATGTATTAGAAAAAACATTTAAAATGTGAACACCTCATGCTTTTGTTCCCTTCCTCAGAATCCAGCAGGCCAAAGTGCAAATCCTGCCCGAGCGAGTGCTGCCTCCCACCATGGCAGCAGTGCAGCTGCAGTCCCTCAGCAGGTGCCACGTGCTCCCCTCCTCCAAACCCACCTCCTGGCAGGACAGGGCCATCAGGCAGTGGTGGCAGAAGTACCAGAAGGTGAGAAGTTGTTTCACAGCTTTGGTTATTCTGGTTTTGTATTTTTAGTCTGAATTTTTGATGGCGTTTTGAGAATCAGTATCCAGCTCCATCTGTAGAGGAGGAGGAGGCACAGCAGGGAAGGCAGATCCCAACCTCCTGCTTTTCATGGAATCCCACACTGGTTTGAGTTGGAATTGTCCTTAAATCCCATCCATCCCATGGGCAGGGACACCTTCCACTGGCCCAGGTTGCTCCAAGCCCCTCCATTCTGGCCTTGGGCACTCCAGGGATGGGGAGTGCACAGCCTCTCTGGGCACCCTGAACCAGTTTATATCTGTATTTATTATTTATTCCATTGTTTTGGTCATGGACACAGAGAAGTTACCCTGAAATCTTCTGTCTCTGTAGAGATCTTTGGAACTACCTCCAGAAATTAATACAGAGTCCTGGTAACTCGACTTATGTTACCAGCAAATCATGTTTGGATTTGCTTCTTTCTTCAATGGTTTTGAACTCTTACACCCTCAAAATCAAATTAAAAACTCCACTGATAACAAAGAGCTCTTTATTCTGACCAAGTTCATGTGAGTGAATGAGCTCAGGAACTCTGGGCTGTGGGATGGAAATCCCTTCCCAAGGCTGATTCTGTCAGGTGCAGCTGAAATGAGGGGAACCCACTGCAGGAAAACCTGGGGTGCAGATGCAGAGCTGGTAATTGTCCTGTTACCTCCATCTCTCTGCTGGTGCCATCTGTAAATGAGAATTGCCCTCAAGGGGGAGATGAAAGTTGAATTTGTACATATTTGCAGTGCAATATGAGCCCCTCCTTTGAAAACCAACATAGTTGTGTGGTGCTTTTTAGACTTTTATTAACTAAAGCTCTCCATTTCTGTGTTCAGAAATCACTGGAGAAAAGTGGTTAATTAAACAAATGGCATTACACTGGTGGAAATTTGGTGGTTCCAGGGACAGCTGGTGGAGGCTTAGGAACAGATGCACTGTTAATAGCACTTAAATTTTCAACTGTCTCCATTTCAGACAGACACACTTTTGAAAGACATAAATTTTTATTACTAAACATCAGAAATACCTCTAGTGCAGAGACAGGTTCTGTGATAAAATCCATTATTGTCCTGCTCAGAAGGCTTAGCCCTCAGTGCATCTGAAAATGGGTTTGGGACCACAGTGAAGTGCTGGTCCTGATGGAGGTAATTTCTTGTATCTTTAAATAATCAGATCTGCCTTCTCTGTTCTATTTGTTTCAAAAAAAGCTGTTCTTAAATTCTGCTTTTGTTAAATAATAAATATTTGTTTGGTTTCAGAGGAAGTTCCACTGTGCAAGTTTGACATCCTGGCCCCCCTGGCTCTACTCTCTCTATGATGCTGTAAGTTCATCCTTAAATCAAATAACCTGCAGAGAGCTTTATAGTTGTAAAATCTAAATATGGGATAATAGAAAAGCCTTAATTTTATTGGCTCATAATTTCCATTTTAAAGCCTTTTATATTCAGTGTAGTGTGAAAAGATCAGGAAGGGCTTCCCACACTGTGGTTGTTCCCTCCTTCCCAGAACAAATGTCTGGGAGGGATACAGAGATTCTGGTTCCTTCTGTGTTGTCTCAGAGCAAAACCAGTTAAAACATGCAGGTACAAAGTGATTCTTTAATTATTCTTTAATTAAAAACTACTGTCCACTCAGGGAAAAGAGCTTACTCTACATTTTGCTTCCCTTTTGTTTTTTTTCCTAAGAAGAAAGCAGCAATACCTGTGTATTTAAATTAGGCTTTTCTTCCAACAAAAGGAAACCTTGATGGAGAGAGTGAAGAGGCAGCTCCACGAGTGGGATGAAAACCTCAAAGATGAATCTCTGCCCTCAAACCCAGTAGGTACGAGCTGTTCTGAACCCACAGTTTGAATTTTAATTTTAATTCCTTAAGACACCACAGCTTAGATAATTACCTGTGGTAGAATAAATAGAAACAGTTGGATTTATTTCTCTGTTAATTCTAACAGAGCTGCTGCTTTCTCATTTCTAGATTTTTCTTACAGAGTTGCTGCCTGCCTGCCCATTGATGATGCTTTACGTATCCAGCTGCTCAAAATCGGCAGTGCTGTGCAGAGGCTGCGCTGTGAGCTGGACATCATGAACAAAGTGAGTCCTTCTGCTTTGTTTGCCATCAAACTGCCAAAAACAGGAGTCACTGTCACAATCCCTTCCAGAAGTGATGGAATTTCCAGCTAATCCTTCCTGAGGATGAGTTTGGGTGTTCTGGTATTTCTTCAAAAGTTCGCTCGAAAGGAAAATGGTATCTCAGTGCTGGGTTATGTTTGGCAGCAAGAAAAAAATATTATATACATGATATTACATTATATTACACTATATTACATGATATTACATTATATTACACTATATTACATTATATTGCATTATATTACATTATATTACATTATATTACATTATATTACACTATATTACATTATGTTACATTACATTATATTCAGATAATTACATTTGCTTTTGTTAGAAGTATTTCAGTGTGGCACAGCACATTTTTAGCCAAGAGATGGTGCTAGAAGTCCAGTGTTGTTAACAACCATCACAGCCCCACACTGACATCACTACCCAGCATCATTTTGCCATGGAAACTTGTGGATTTTGTAGCAAAATCTTTGTAGTACTGAGCATAAATCTAAAGATTATTTTTACAAAAGACATATTTATTTCATAGGCAATTCCTTGTTAAGATGTTCAGGAACTTGTTTCCTTTCCATTCTTTCCATTGCCATGGCCTTGCCATGTTCTGAATATTCTATTTTTGTGTAGTGCAGTTCTTTGTAATAATTTAAATATTAAATTATTTAATATTTTTTAATATCATATTTTTAAATGAGAGTACTGTGTTTGTCTAATGGATACATAGCAGTGAGAGTTTTGCCTGTTTGCCTAAAAAGTAGTGTCATTAAATTCTTGCCTGTGTTCTGGGGAAAAGTGAACCTGAGGGTCATTTTAATGGTGGTCCTCTTCCCAAATTGATGCAGCAGAAATTTAAAGAAAGGAGACAGAAAACATCTCTTCCACATTCTGAGACAAAATGGGCAGGTGTTTGCCTGAGGCTGTAGTCAGACTAAATTTCACTTGTCTTTTCTGAGTTGAAGCTCTGAAAACACCCTGATACTCAAGTTCTGCTGAGAGCTGTTCATGTTCAGTAATTATATGCTTTCCATAAATTCCAAAGAGATAGAAAAACTTAAATTAGCCTCATAAATTCAAGTTAAGGCTGCTTTTTAGCCTATATCCCCAAAAGGTGTTTTCCTCATCATTCTCTGGCGTTTTGGCCTGTAAATGTGTTTGCTGTTCTGTGTTGGTGTCAGAATGGGGAGGGCATTGTGGCTGTTTACAGTTTATTTATTTAGCAGCATTTTTATCCAGAGTTCTTTAGGATGCCCTGCCTTGTTCAGATGTCATTTCCAATCATAAAACTGATCCTGATCCATTTTCCCTTGATAGTCACAGCTCAGGGGGCTCAGGAGCACAAACTCCAGGTTTTAACAGCACTGTCCCTGTCCCTGAGTGCAGCATTTTATTCCAAAATCCTGTGGCTCATTTTGGGGGAATTTCACAGGCATTACCCTTAAAAAGAAGTGCAGGTAATGCATGTCCTGAAAGTGAATGGGAGTGTTCTGAGCTGATTTAAATGCTGGGCAGTGTCAGTGATGAATTGTTTAGTTCTGCTTTGTAGAAAATGCAGAAGATGGATTAATCTGCTATAATCTCCAGGAGAGAGATCAATATGTTTTACCTATTTTTGTGAGGAAATTAAACCCATTGATCTACAGAACCCTCAAATTTAAGAAAGACTTAATGATTGCATTTGTCTCATCTGCTTTTTCTGTGCTGTACTGCAGAAGAGCAAAGGTTGTTTTTCTAAATTAGCCTTTAGAGACCTTAAAAGGTTGGCTCATTTATTATATTTGTGGAGTCAGATCCAATTCTCTATGTGTGAATCTGAGATTATATGAAAACTATTATGTCTTTTAGATAATAATTAATGTTTAAATAAGTGAAATGCATAGAAAAAATATCCACATCAGTAACTGCTGAACACAACAATTGGTGCAAAGTCTGCTCTGATGGAAAGGGAGAGACATTTTTTATTATTTCCCACTGCTGATCTGGAAATTAATGAGATTATCCTTTTGTTTCTCTTCCCCAGTGCACATCTCTGTGTTGTAAGCAATGCCAAGACACAGAAATAACTACCAAGAATGAAATATTCAGGTGAGTTTATTACTCTTCATTTTGGGTAACTCCTAGGTCAGAATCAAAGCAGATTAAGTTGGGATAAGTCTTAAAACTGCTGGGTTTGCCACAGCTCCAATAAAATTTAAGTAAATATTTATAGAGAGTTTATATTTGAGTTTTTTTAATAAAAAGTTTGGGAATCTCAGCATTTCCAGGTACATTGGAAGAGAAATTGGTGTTGCCACACCCTCAGCACCTCACTAAACAATTTGAAGTATAAATGTGTCACATAAAGGCTTTTTCATCCTGGTATTTCTGAATAAAGATTTAGATAAATTTTCTTTTCCAGGACTTCATTTATGTGTCAATTAAAATGCACTAATGAGGGGATATAAACAAGCTCCCAGGATGTTGGCATGCAGGGAAGGTTCCCATTTAAGCCAGTAAATGTTGTGATCCCTTTTTTCTCTGAAGGTTATTCCTGATAACTGCCCCCATTCTTTCTTTGCCCTGTACAACATCTCCCATGTTTAACAACCATTTCCCAAATAATTGCTGCTCCTGTCAGCCTTGTCACTGCTTTTAATCTTGATGCACTCCCAGCAGCCCATCCCCTCTGATAATGGAAGGTTAAAAGATGCTCTGGCTTAACAAAGACTCCCCACAGTTTTTCTTTATCAGTGTGATAAGGAGCTGATGGGGTAATTAAAAGCCATTTCTTATCTTTTAATCAAATAATGGATTGCAGACACCACAATTCCTGCTGTGTCAATATGATGAACTTTTAACAGAAGGTGCTGAGAAGTTGGTGTAATAAATGTAAGAAATGTAATTTGTGCTTACTTTTAAAGTTACATTTTCCTTGCTTTTCTTGGAACTTGCTGTTTAAAGGAACACACAGGATGAATCTATTGAGGACTTTCCTGCAATTCTAAGCAAATTTGAGCAATGATATTTTAAATTGGCATCTATTTTCTAAATTATTTTTAAATCAGCATCTATTTTCGTTCAGTATTTAATGCTATAATTCATGGCACTTTTTTTTCCCCTACAAAAAGTGGGGATATTTTTTGCTTTCTTGAAATATTTAAGCTTAGCTGGCAGTTTTTCCTCTGTTTACATTTGCCAGCTTTTTATTTTGGTTTTTTTTTTTTTTTGGTATTTTTTTAAATTTAATTTTTTGTATTTTTTTAAATTTAATTTTATTTTTATTTTTCCTTGCATTCTGACAAATTTCCTTGTGTGTTGCAGCCTGTCCCTGTGTGGGCCCATGGCAGCCTATGTGAATCCCCATGGGTACATCCATGAAACCCTCACTGTTTATAAAGCCTCCAACCTGAGCCTCAGTGGGCGCCCCTCCACAGAGCACAGCTGGTTCCCTGGGTAAGAGCAGCAACATTTCAATAGAAAATTACCCAAATTTCCTATTTCTGAGAGGGTGGAATAGTAAATACTGAGTTTTTTAGGCACATGTCATCGTTTTGCTCGTGTGAAAAATAAAGTAAATTTAGACTTATTCAAGATACAGAATAAAATGGAAAAATCACATAAAATATTGCAGAATTTAATATTTTTAAATAGAGAAATACTAAGATTTTAAAACATAGTCTAGAATCTAAACTGTTTAAACCAAGTTGTCTGGAATTTTTTTTGTTTGTAGTTTTGTTTAAGGTTCAACTATTTTCAGAATTGTTTTCACACAGCTTTAGTGCAAGTGAAAACCAGAATATATAAATACATTTCATCTACTGAAATACATTTTTATATCTAAAACTGGAATAAATGTTACAAATTAATAACATTTGTATTGATCTGATTATCTTTGATTTTATTTTAATCATAAATAATTAATAATGAGTCTGCCTCTCTGAGGCAATAACAGAATTAAGTGTTAAGATGTAGAAGTTTGCCTAATAAATAACAGGTTTTGCATTTAGGATTTTTTTTCTTGGAATATCACAGAGAGCTGAGCAGTGACTTGGAGGATGTCTGGCATTTCTGTCACATATTTTCCCATTCCCTAAAGAAAATTTGAGACTTTTAATATCTGGACTTAATATTGCTCATCTTTTTGTGTTCTCTCAGCTCTTCTATGATGGCTTTGAAATATTCATGTTCTCCCTCATAAAACTGTTAGAGAAAATCTCTGCTGCTGTGGGAGGTGCAGCAGTCCCTGTTATTTCAAAAGCAGGGCAAAAATCACTTTCATTGCCATTAAATAATTTACTCTGAGAAGTTTTGTGACCCCTCTTCAGGGCTCTTCTGGGACAATAAAAGCTTTGGTTGCTTCCTCTCTTTGAAGAGGCAATAGAGGGCTTTGGGGTGGGATGTTTGTGGGGTTTTCTTATTTTATATTTTGGAGCTTTGCAGGGTTTTAGATGGGAACTGGGCACTGGATTCCTGAGGATTCTTTGGAAATGCAGCTGGGGATTGGTATCCAAATGCAGTTTGGGGTTGTTACAAAAATCCAGCTGGGGATGGGTACCTAAATCCAGCTGGGGATTGGTATCCAAATGATTTTGGGGTTGTTACAAAAATCCAGCTGGGGATTTTGGTATCCAAACCCAGTTTGGGGATT
>JAHXMQ010003857.1:1243281-1253771 GCA_020466415.1 Ammodramus savannarum pratensis
AATCACCTAAAAATTCACCTCAAAATCACCTAAAAATTGCCTTGGGAAGAACACCATGAATTACTCTGATTTTCCATTCAGCATCCAGAGCTGAATTTGACAGAAAAAAGCCGAATCCTCCTTGAGGGGCAGCTCCTGTTTGATATTCCAGCAGGAGAGCACAGCAAACAGCCCAGGGATGGTCACAAGGAAATAAATGTGACATTGTCACAAATCAGCCTAAAACTGCCCCAGAGCACAGACAGGGTGCTCAGAACTGCTAAAACTCAGCAGGTTTGGGATTTAGGAATATCTTGGGATGAATTCAGCTCCTGAGAATGGAGCAATGAGAGCTGCACTCACATCCATCAGGAAATCCTGGTATGGTCTGAGTGGTTCTGGCCCCGAGCCTTTGGTCAATTCCTGCCTGTGCTTCACCAGGAAAAGACCAAGGTTCTTCTCTTCCTTGGAGATTTTCAGCCTCAGGTCCAGGTTTGTGACATCATCCTTCCCCTTGAACAAGGATGTCAGGACAGTCATGGGTTTGGGAGACAGGTTTTGGATGTTTTTACTGACTCTGGCAAATTCCTCTAAATTCCCACCAAGTGGTAGCCCTAAAAACACACAAAAAGTGCAAAGAAGTGTTAGTGAGAAAAGTGGGTTTGATGTCAATTTGCCACAAAATTCTTTCTGTATAAGATACAAATCAATCTTCATTTCACTTTACCTATGTACTGGGCAATATCCAGCTCATACATCAGCTGAACCAAATGATTGACATGGTTTCCAAGCAGGATTTTTTTCAGTTCCACCCAAATCCTTTCTCCTGATATTCCAGCCAAGCCTTTGGCATTTTCTTTAATTGCTTCCAGTGTAATAGGTTCATGATCTCCAGGTTTCTCTGCAATTCTTCCATAAAATCTGCCAAATAAAAACCCTGGATGTTAGATTGGAAAACTTACAATTATTCTTATAATTAAAACAATTTAAAAGAATTCTTACAATTATACAACTTATTCCACTTACAATCATAAAATCATTTAGGTTGGAAAGGAAATATGACAACTACAACTCTTTTTACATCACTGGTATCTTTTTGCATGTTTTTGAAGCTTTATACAGTTTATTTATCAAGGAAAGGCAAAACCTCTTACCTGAAATATCTCAGGATTCTTAAATAATCTTCTTGTATTCTCTCAGCTGCCTTGCCCACAAATCTGATTTTCTTGTTTTTCAAGTCTTCATAGCCATTAAAGAAATCGTAGAGTGTCCCATCCAAACCTAGGAAAAAAAAAAAAGAAAAATGAAATATCAATTTATAAATGTGGCTGACCAGGAATAGCTCTGCTCCAAATCCCCAAATTCCCAAGACAAGGAGCTGGAGCTCATGTTAATTAACATTAATAATTTGTCTCACACCTGGAGCTGAAAATACAATGTAGAACCTTCACCAGCTTGCTGTGGATTTAGTTACTCACTGATAAGTTACTGAAAATTCATGATAATGACTCAGCCAAGGCATTCTTTTAACCTAAAACTAATTCTGGAATTCTGGAAAATAAAAAGAGTCCTAGAAAACAGCCTGGTTGTCCATGGCAAGGCTGTTGGGAACTGCTGGAGTGAGTGTTTCCATCTGTTATCCAGCTTTAAGTACAAAAAGAGTTAAGGTAGAGCCCATTATTTCCTCACTTTCTCCTAGGCACATAAAAGCCCCTCCATGATTTTATCTAGAGGATGCAAACAACATTTTGGGGGGTTTTTTTTGGATGTAGAAAGTCAGAAGGAGCAAAATCTTGCTGTCACCTCTGATGCCCTAAGTCATGATAAAATATTTACCACTAAGAACAGCAAGGAGAGGTTGAGAATTTGGGATTTGGCAAACCATGTTTTGCATTATTACAAAATGCAACCTCTCCTTGCAGAAGTCAGGGATCAGTAATGAAAATGTTAAATGTGACAAAAGCTGTGAGAGGCTCAGTATCAATTTATAAATGTGGCTGACACAGTGAACCACTCTCATGTGGAAATGAGAACCTGGGTGATTTGAGCTGCTCTGTCAGATCACCTCTATATTTATACAGACTTTTGACACAGACAGAATTCAGTGGCAAAACTCAAATTTAGTGCTTCATCCATGTAAGTGTTTCTCAGATTTACCCAAGAACATGGAGTTGACAGTGAGGTCCCTCCTCTCAGCATCCTTGTGCCAGTCTGTGGTGAACTCCACCTCGGCGTGCCGCCCGTCCGTGACCACGTCGATGCGCAGAGTGGTGATTTCAAAATTCTGTTCATGGAGCTGCAAATCCCACAGACACTGTTACTTCAGCACAACCACATGAAATGAACTGAAATTAAATGAAATTAAATGCAAAAGCTGCTCATTTTTCAGCCCTGTGTTTGTGTACAGTAGGTGGATACATGCACAGCAACGTGTGCAGGTTTTCATACAGAGTGAGAAATAGGAACTTCTGAAAATAATCCTGACATTATTTATTTTCTACAGAGCCTGCAGAAATCTTCCTGCAAGGAAGGAAGATTTCTGCAGGCTCTGTAGAAAATAAATAATGTCAGGATTAGAGCAAGGCAAAGGAAATCAGGAGCAGGCAACATTATTTTTTCTGGTGATGACACAGCAGCATTCATGCTCTATATTTTACATGCATTAAAATATGGTAATTACTTGAATTCCACAATGAATAATCAAAAAAAAAAAATCACTCCAGGTTTAAAGCAGGGTCTCATTTAAACTCTTGCTGTGATACTTTAACAAATAAGGAGCAAATTTTCTACTGGACATCCACAGACAAGTCAAAAAGATCCAAACAAATCCCAAACCAACCCTGGCAGTGATGGTGCCGTGTTTTTCTCCTTTGTTATTGATCAGACGAACCCCAGCTGCTGTGAACATCTCCTTCATCTCTGCTGGGGTGGCTGTGGTGGCAAAGTCGATGTCCTGTGGTGTCACTCCGCTCAGTAAATCCCTCACGGCCCCTCCTGCTATTCTCAGCTCATAGTTCTTCTTCTCAAACAGTTCTGGGAAGGAAGGAAACCAAACAGCAATAAACCCATGGCACAATCAGCCATAACCTCCCTTCTCACAAAATTGAGATCATAGATGAGGAATAAACACTCAAATGTGCAGGAAGCAGCAAATAACTCACAGCTTCATGCAGAATGCACTAATTCATGGCACAGCTCAGCACCCACAGGTATTTTCCCTGTCATTCTGATTTATTTTTCTGAAGCTTTTTTGGAAACTTAACTATTGGCAGGTCTCTAATTGGTCCTGGGCACTCTGGGCTGGGGATCATTTTGAACAGTCAGGGGCTGACAAGGGGAAAGAATTCAGATTATTTACAGTAGAGAACAGTGTGCTATGAACCCTGATTTCCCTATGAACAACACAGCATCATGGAATCGGCCTACAAAGGGGAAAACGAGCTCTGACATGTCCCTGGAGACTGGCTGGGGCTGCTCGGCCTGGACAAGGCTCTGGGAGCAGAAAAATGCTCGGGGACACTTTTATCAGGGCAAGGGGGAAGGGCAATAAGGTGAGGGAGGGTTCAGGAATGAGGTTTTCTTCTTAGGGTGGGAAGGGCTGGGATGGAGCTCCCAGAGCAGCTGTGGCTGCCCTGGATCCCTGGCAGTGCCCAAGGCCAGGCTGGACATTGGGGCTGATTGGAGCAGCCTGGGACAGTGGAAGGTGTCCCTGCCATGGCAGGGATGGGCTTTGAGGTTCCTCCCAACCCGAACCACCCCCAGGGCTGCGCTCAGGGACATTTCGGGGCTCGCCCCGCACTCACCGGCCACGCTGCGCAGCCCCGGCGTGAAGAGCGCCTGGAACTGCGGCGCCTGCAGCCTCATGGTGCCCGTGCCGGTGCCGGCGCCGCTCCCGCCGTGCCGCCGCCGCAGCAGCCGCAGCCCGGCCCTGCGGGGCACAACCCAGAGCTCAGCCCACATCCGCGGCACGGCCGCCCCGGCCCGCCGCCCCCCTCACTCACCGGGCCCAGCTCCCGGATCGCCGGCGCCGGCCGATGAGCTCAGAGCGGCGCCGGGCTCGGGCAGCGGCACCGCCCCGGGGCCGGGCTCGGGGATCGGCACCGCCCCGGGGCCGGGCTCGGTGAGGCGGCACCGCCCCGGGGCAGGCCCGGGCCCCGCTCCGCCCCCGCTCCCTCAGCGGGACCGAGCCGACTGTGCTCAGCCGGGAGAGATTAATAAAAAAAACCTTGCAGAATCACTGAGTTTGAAGAGACCTTTAAAATCATCGAGTCCAGCCCAGCCCCAACAGCTCAACTCAACCCTGTCCCCAAGTGCCACATCCACAGAGCTTTAAATCGCCCCAGGGATGGGGATTCCTCCTGACCCCAAAACCCCATCCTGTTCTGTGGAGCAGACATCAGTGATATGAGTGATAATTGATTATTTATGTGCACTTGGTAATGTCGAAATACAGTTGAGATCTTGCCCACATTGAATTACACCCATTTCCACCAATTTGGCAGGAGCTTTGTCTCCTGAGCTCCAAAGCACTCACCCCTCCAAGTCACCTGTACATTAATAACTTGGATGCCAGGTTGTTAATGAGGGTGACTCATTGGCCTTCTTCTCATCCTTCTATTCCTCCATCACATACAGCCCCACTTTCTGCAGGGTTGGATTCTGTTCCCTCTCCCGTCTGTGAGCCTGCAATACCATCACAGAGTCATGGAATGAGTTGGGCTGGAAGGAACCTTAAATCTCACCTTGTTCCAACCACCTGCCATGGGCAGGGACACCTTCCACGAGCCCCATCCAGCCCTGAACACTTCCAGGGATGGGACATCACATCCACAGCTCCTCTGGGCCATGCAGAAATCACCCAACCCTATGGATGTCAGCTCAAAGCTCTCAGCACAGTATTAGAAAGCTGGTTTTGCTCTGGCACTGCTAACTTCCCAAAATGGAAGAGCCAAAGCTTTGGACAAGATGGCATAAAAAAAACTGGACAAAACATGCACAGTTTTCCAGCAATGTCTGGGTTTGATTTTCTAGGGGAAGAACACATTGGGTATCAGCAGTGTGGCTGTAGGGTACTTCTTTGCAGTCAGTCATCACGTTCCTCCTCCTCTTGAAAAGTCATCAGAGAACTCTCAGACCATTGTATATAAATAAAATAACCCCATTTCTGGGCTGGACTGTGTGCAGCCTCCCACCCTGTGGTTAAATCCACAGTTCCCTTTTTCAAGGCGTGCTTATCTCACTTGTCCTCTGCCATCTCTTGTGCCCTGCTGGTTCTTGGAGGGCAGCAGTTATAAAAACCCAGAGGGAGAGCACCCAGGGCACAGGGAACACACAGCCCCAGCTCCTGGCAGGACTCTGAGATGCCCAGGTAACCTCTGGGGTGTCTGCTGTGCTTGGGGTCTGCCTTGTGCCTGCTCTGAACACTGCCAGGGTCCTGCTTGGCAAAGTTTGCGCTGGGAAAAGCTCCTGGAATCTGCTGCTGCTTTGGGGCTTGGGAGGTACTGGGACACATCAGCTGTAAGGGAGAAAATCATGACTTTTAGGAGGCTGGTTTTTGTGCTTTGGATTTCTGCTGTCCTTCTAAAAGGAATATATTCCTTGCACAAAGTGAAATTCCCCTTTACCCTCTGCTCATTACTTATATAGCCAAAACATAATCAAAACTTTGTCCTGAAAACTTACCATATCCATTTTTGTGAGGAGCACAACCCTCTTGTAGCCTTCTAGTTACCATCTTTACTTGAATACACTTATTTTGTTCTCTTTTCAGCAATTTCTCCCATGAAATAGGGTATCACAGACTGCAGTTTGTTCTCAGTCTTACACAGCTGCAGAAATTCAGCTTCCAAAAGCTGTGCTGTCAGTCTTAGCCTGGCAGCAAGAAAAAGACAAATAGTATTTTGGAAAACAAAGCAAGAAAAAATAAACTGAAAAGAACAGGATAATAATTAGGGCTCACCTGAATTACAGTAACATTTTATATCCAGTTTCAGTTCAGTAACATGCTGCACAGAAAATATAAGATCTAATACATGCAAGCTTTTAGGAAGAAATAAAAAATCTTTAGGATCTCTTTGAAAGTATAGGGAAAAGAAAATCAGAACCCTTAACTTTTTGTGGACAAATTAAAAAAAAAAAATCCACAGGTAGCCAAACCCACTTTAAATAAACCCAAGGGAGAGTCAGCTGTTGTAGTTATAATAATGCCTGAAACCAACACACTGACATTATTCAAGTAGATGTAAATGCTAAGCACTTGCAAAACATGAGGCTTTTAAAAGATTTTTTAAAAAATAATGCACTGAAGTAATTGCCTTTTTTAGGAAAAAAAGAGTGAATGCTCTCAGCAGTGAAACTAATGAAGCTTCTTTCCCAAAGTTGTTTTTTATTTTCAAGGATGTGAGCATAATGAATTTTTACTTCTAAACATAGAGAAAAGTTAATATTGGAGTATTTACTGGTCTCACCAGGTAAATGAGAGAATGTTTCCTGAAGCAGCAAAGAAAGCCTGATGCCAGTAATTTGTGCAGGCAGAAATGTGTGCTGTAAAGAATATTTGTCCCATTGTCTGTGGCTTGCTACATTTTGGGAGAACTAAAATGCCTGGCCAAGATGTCATTCCATAATCCAACACACACAAAATCAAACTCTGGCTCCCCAGGAACAATCCATTAGCAAACTCCTGAGTTTCAGCTGGCCTTGTGCACATTTGGGCTGTCAGGAAAGCAGAGAGGCACAAAATGTGAATATAGATAATGAGAGGAGTTGGACATTAAAAACACACTCCACTGTAGATGGTGTGTCATTTTAATGAACTCAGCACTCAGACTGCATTTTGAAAAATAGTTACTGTACAGCAGAATTATTCCAACTGTGATCAGTGGGAGTGCTTCCAGTCCCTGGGTTATTCCTGCTCATTACCAATGGAAAATATTATGTTTTCCATGTGAGCAATTGCTGTAGTGCCCCAGGGAGGTGGTGAGATTGGCTGGGGGGGTGCATTTCTCTTCAGTAAGAACATTTTGCAAAGCTGCTGTTCTGAATGCCCATTTTTATATTAGGTTCTACATGAATGATTACACTGAGATTTTTTTTTTTCTCTCAGTAATTCATGAAACTATCCATAAGAAAATGCTGGGTTTAAGCATTAAAAATTGTTGTTCATTGAAATTAGGAACAAACAAAGCAGTTTCTCTTACACTCAATAATTAATGGTGGAGAATTAGCCTTGAGGTGAGCAGTGGCTGTGTCTTTAGAGAGCTTTATTGGAGGAGTAACTAGACAGTAAATCCCAATAATCAGCTATTTTATATAAAGTGGGAGCTGAAATATGGTTATTTCTGTTCTTGGAGGAAATGGGACTCCCCCAAAGCCAGTCTACACGAACCTGACTCACCTTCCATGGAGAAATGCTCTAATTCCATGGATTCCCTGAACATCCCCCTTTCATGAAGGTTTGAAAGCAGCAGCTTTTCAGAGAGGGCTGGCAAAGGGAGCCACATGAAACGTGCTCTGTGCACCTATATCAAATTTAGCTTCCACAAGAAGCATTTTCCTGCAAGAAAAGAAGATTCTATCCCTGCAAGGCAGCAGTTTCACCCCTTTGATCATGGGATGGATCCTGACCCATGGGTTGGGCGTTTAACCCTTGACTTGTGCTCATTTTTAGCTCCTGTGAAATGGTGCCAGGGCTGGTGGGCTGATGCCTGGCTGTGCCCACCCAGCACCCACCCAAAGATGATGGCCAGTGGGATGCCAGCTTTCCTGCTCCTCCTCTGGATGACAAACACACCTCAAGGGGCAGGAGGTGAGGAGTTTCCACCTGCCAGGGCACTGCCCTGTCCCAGACTGTTCCCACTTGGTGCCTGGTTTGCTGTGGGACAAAAGAATCTCCAGTCATAGGGACACAACTTGTGTTGGGGTTTTCTGAGCCTTTATGGGGCAGTTTTCCTGCTGCAATGTCAACTCCTGGGCATCCAAGTTTGGAATCACAGGAGAAGAGAAATGAGGGCTGATCATGGAATCCCAGAATGGTTTGGGTTGGAAGGGACCTTGAAGCCCATCCAGTTCCATGGGCAGGGACACCTTCCAGTGTGCCAGGCTGCTCAGAGTCACATCCAGCCTGGCCTTGGGCACTGCCAGGGGTGCTGATGGCCCTCAGGAGCCTGGGGTTTGGCAAACAAGGGAGAGCAGGCTCTGAAGAAATGGAGGGGAGCAGATTGATTATTTCACTGCCCTGCTATTTATATGCTAACATTTCCCCCAGCATGAGCTCCTCCTCATTTCCAAGGGAGCTCCAGGAATCCTTCTTGCCCTGTCATTTTAAATTATCCTTCCCATCCTTCTGTGTTTCCTTCCATTTGTGCTTAATTCCTCTGTTCATCATTTTGGTTCTACTCTCACATGCAACTTCTTGTGGCTGTCAACCTTCTCTTTGAAAGCCCCCCACGCTGCCCTCTCCTGCAAGCTGATGGGGGTGAGAATTGTTCATGCAGTTGATCTATGTGTCTCTGTGACAATGAGGACCAAGATGGAAACTCTGAACCTAATTAACAAGCCAAATGTAATATATCACAGTAATTTTCAAGTTGAAACTGTTGTAAAAATTTCATTTTTCAAGCAAAGTTTTAATAAACTCTTATTTGATGGGGTTTTGGTTATTTAATTTTTTTTTGGGTCTAATATTGGAAATACTTTATAAGGAGCTGTTGAGAGAACATAATATTGAAATGAAATGATTTGCTTGTATTGCTCACTGCTTGCAAACAGGTATTGCTCTAAACAATTCACTGGATTGGACACTGATGGATATTTCTGTTTTCTCCCTTCCAGTCCAGGTTTTGCCACCTGTTAACTTCACCCTCACAGTCTCTGCACTAGCACAAGTGCTGTTACAGTGGGAGCCAAACCCTGCTCAGGAACAAAACAACTCCACCATTAGATACGATGTGAAAATCCTGAGCCCTGAGCCAGAAGAGGTGAGAGAAAAAAAACAAATCAAGGATCCTGAGAAGGCTGAATCCCTGCTGTTCTCTAAATCCCTCTTTCTCTAAAATCCATGCTTTGGGAGCTGCAGAGATTCCCTCTCAGCCATCCTTGTGGACACAGCTCTGCTGGGACAAGCCTTGAGAATTGGAGTTTTCATCTCGAGGGCAGCATGGATCCTGGTTTTGAACACTGGCTCCCCATTCAGCTCACTGAGCTCACACCCCAATGTGTGGCTCAGCCTCTGCAGGTCCCTCATTTTGCTCCCATGCCCTGTGGTTATTTGGTGTTTTCTGTGATTATTTGGTATTTTCTGTTGCAGTATGACACCAGGAGCACCCGCAGCGTGCGAACGGCGGCGCTGCACGACGGCTTCTCCGCCCGTGTGCGCACCTTGCTGCTCCAGCAGGGCCTGCAGAGGGGCAGTGACTGGGTGCAGGGACACCTCCCACCTCTGCCAGGTAAGAAAAGGCCTGGGGTTTGTGTTCTGCCACAATCTGTGGGCTAAACATTGAAAGGTGACGGGTTTAGTTCTTTAAAATAAAAACACGGCGCTTTCCGCTCTACCTGCTACAAAAGGGTTTAGTCCAGACCTTTCCCTGCTGCAGCAGAGCCTGGAGTACAATCTGGAGGGGCAAAATGTCAACAACACCTATAAAATTTTCTAACAATGCCTTGCTAAGGCTGAGTTAACCTAGCATGGTGCACCTAGGATATTGCTGCCTTGTTCCACATGCAATACACAGAGCTGTGTGGCACAGCTTTACTCACTGCTGGGGAATTGCATCCTTCCCAAGGCACAGAGCTGGGTGATGGGGAGGGGAACTGGGTGCAACAGACACAGCTAAAATGGCCCAAAAAGGAAGAAAATAGATGCAACAGACACAGCTATAATGGCCCAAACTGGAATAAAAAAGGAAGAGAATTCGATGCAACAGACACAGTTATAATGCCCCAAACTGGAATAAAAAAGGAAGAAAATAGATGCAACAGACACAGCTATAATGGCTCAAACTGAAATAAAAAAGGAGGAGAATTGGATGCAACAGACACAGTTATAATGGTCCAAAATTCAATTAAAAAGGAAGAAAATTAGATGTAACATACAGAGATAGAAAGGCCCAAACTGGAATAAAAAAGGAAGAGAATTGGGTGCAACAGACACAGCTACAATGGCCCAAACTGGAATAGAAGAGGAAGAAAATAGATGCAACAGACACAGCTATAATGGCCCAAACTGGAATCAAAAAGGAGGAGAATTTGATGCAACAGACACAGTTATAATGGTCCAAAATTGAATAAAAAAAGGAAGAAAATTAGATGTAACGTACAGAGCTAGAAAGGCCCAAACTGGAATAAACAAGGAGGTGAATTGGATGCAACAGACACAGCTACAATGGCCCAAACTGGAATAAAAGAGGAAGAAAACAGATGCAACAGACACAGCTATAATGGCTCAAACTGGAATAAAAAAGGAAGAGAACTAATGGTCCAAAATTAATATAAAGGAAGAAAATTAGATGTAA
>JAHXMQ010003857.1:1412839-1425192 GCA_020466415.1 Ammodramus savannarum pratensis
AGCCATGTCTGAGCAAAATTCTCCAACAATTTAGCACTGATAAAAGAGCTTTGAACTACAGTCTAAACATTTTGTCCCTTAAAATATTGAATAATCCGCTCATTTCTTATTCTGCCCTGATCAAGAGATTCCAGTGAATCTCTCAGTAAATTTTGGGAGCAGAGCTGCTCACACTGGGCACGGCCAACTTCCAACTTCCAGCTCCAGTGGCTTTGATCTCCTTTTGTTCCATTGCCATTGGCAACACTGGCTTTTCTCCCCAGCCCTCATTTGTGCCCAGGGTGAGTGCTGATGAGGTTAAGAGGATTATTCCCCAGTGCATCCCCCACCTGCTCTTCTAACACTTGGTTTTCAGGGCTTTGAATGCTTTGTGCACATACCTTGGGCTCAGTTATTGCAAACACTGATAATCTGCTTCCTCAAGGCTTGTTTCTGTCTTATTTGAAGACAGCTGTAATTAATAATCTCCTTTTAAGGGCCTAATTTCTTTTTAGTTAAAGCCAACTTTCATCTCATTACTAATCTTCCTTTTATTTTAAAGTCAACTTTCATCTCATTACTAATCTGTCTTTTATTTCAAAGGAGGCTCTAAAGTTGGAGAGTGAGCAGACATCTGTAGAAAATAATGACATCTGTGAAAATATTTAATTGCAATTTTTGTACAAAAAGTTTTAGTCTGACTTCCAAATAACTCCAGATTTATGATGATTTTAATGTTCAGCACACCCTTCACACCCCTCCTCACCATTTCTCTGTGCTTGCTGACAAAAAAGCCTCGGTATCGTGAAGTTGAAAGATTTTTTCAGATTTTTTTCCTTTTTTTTTCACTCTGATTTTTTTTTTTATCACTTCTCCATACTGGTACAAGTATTTCTTTTACCCTGAAATATTTGTGGTGTTGGAACAGGGACTTTTTAGGTTGGGAAAGATCTCCATGACCATCAAGTCCAAGCTGTGCTTGATCCCCACTTTGTCCCCAGCCCAGAGCACTGAGTGCCACCTCCAGCCCTTCCTTGGATGCTCCAGGCCCCCTTTTGGCAGACTAAATACAATATTCTAGATCTATCTCATATTAAATCTTATACAGAAATTCAACTCCCCCTTTCCCCTGTTCCACCATCTTGGTGAAGTTGTAGGGTACTTTATCATGAAGAGAAACAAAAATCCCCTCTCCTTCCCCCAAAAATTTGCTCCTGTAATTTCTTACATTTCAATCTTCCCTAAGATTAAATGTGTCACATCAAAAATTGTCATTGACCTGAAGCTGACTGGTTATCTGCTAGGAAGGTGGTATTTTAATTACCAAAGTTAATTACCATCTCCATGGAATGCAATTTCCTAACTTCATGCAGTTGTAAAATAGGAAATGGAAAGTACAAGCGATGCAAAATCCACAGAAGGTCTACACAAAGGCGTCTGTATGACTAATTGGTCTGAAATTTAATCAGTTAAATTTCTGTTTCATGTTCCTTTGATAAGATTATCTTAATTACTTTTTACAGTATCTAAGTAGGAAAGATAAAGAAAAAACAATCTGCTGAAGGGGAAAACTAATTCATAAGTCTAAAGGGAGAGAGGAAAATAAGGGGAGGGGGAATACACAGCTGTTGATTAGGCCACAAAAGCTCCAATCTTGTACTTCCAACACTTGATGTTTCAGAGTAGTCAGGAATATATGAAAGCCTCAGAAAGCTGAACTTGTACTCAATCAACTTGCACAATGTTTTTGGTCCTCATCTCCTTTCAAAGGCTCCATATGTGCACTGCTTGTAGACAAACACGAGAAAATCAGGGCAGGGATCATATCAAGGCTGCCCTTGAGGGGTGCTAGTACTGCTCTGATATTTTATGTACTTTACATGGTGGTTTTACAGTCCTTATCATCCAGAGGGGAAAAAAAACCAAAAACCAACCAGAATTAGAGACTCAAAGATTTAAAAGAAATTTTCTTTGCAATGTGAAAGGTGCAGACGTACAAAACCTCACCAGTGGAGAACTCCAGGGCATTTTGACTTTTACCTTCTTTGAAACTTAACAAAGATTCCTCACAGACTGGTTTGGGTTGGGAGGACCTTAAAGCCCATCCCATTTCACCTCCCATCATGGGCAGGGACACCTTTCACTACCCCAGGTTGCTTCAATCCCCATCCAACCTGGCGCCTTGGACACCTCTAAGGGCAACCACAGCTTCTCTGGGAATTCCAGCCCCTCATCACCCTCACAGGGAACAATTCCTTCCAAAATCCCATCCAGTGTCAGTGAAAAGCCATTCCCTGTGTCCTGTCATTGTCAAACATCCCTCCCTGCCCTTCCACACGAGTCACGCTAAGCCCAGCACGACACGAGTCCTGCTGGGGACATCTTCTGTGCCAGCAGCCAAAGCCAGCCCCAGAGCAGGCTCAGGAAAATCATCTTTGGATGTGTCTCAAGAATTCTTTATGCATTCAAGATGCCACATCAATTCTCACGCTGCTGTAACATCCCCAAAGAGCAGCAGGGAGAAGGCAGCAGCAGCACGGACCCAGGGCAGGGCACTGAGGGGCTGCGTGCCAGGAGAGCTTGGCTGTGCCTTGGCAGAGCAGAATGGCAACTGGGAACAACTGGGAACCACTGGGAACAGCTGGGAACAGCTGGGAACAGCTGGGAACAGCTGGGAACAGCTGGGAACAGCTGGGAACAGCTGGGAACAGCTGGGAACAGCTGGGAACAGCTGGGAACAGCTGGGAACCACTCCATGTCCCTGTCCCAATGGAGCAGCCAGGCTCAGCTTCATTTTCACCTTTCATTGCTCATTGTTCTCCTCTCTGTCATTTCCCTGCTGGAGACAGAGGTGACAGATTTGGGCTCCCCAGAGGGAGGGTGAGCTCTCTGAGCACCCATCTCCCAATCCTGCTGATTTCCAGCTGGGAATGAGGCCTGGGGAACAGGGAATGGAGCTGCCCTCATGCCTGGCAGACCAGCACCATCCTCTCTGGCTGTGGAACAAACACCAGGGATGATCCCATTACCTGGTCTAGTTTAGGTGTCCTCACCCATAGGGTGGAACAAGATGGTCTTTAAGGTCCCTTCCAACCCAAAACATTGCATGATTCAATAATCACATCATTCCAGTGTTATTTTAGAGGAGATTTGGGATCATCTGGCCCCGGCTCACCTCACCAAACTGTTCCTTGGGGATGGGCTAAGCCAGCAGGCACTGTGCTCACAGGGTGCTTGAACACATTTCTATAGATTCATTCCCTTCTCCATAAAAACCCAACTATAGATTCATTCCCCTCTCCACAAAAATCTCTACAAGCTTCTGATTTTAAAAATACTTTGTTTTCTCCTCTCTTCAGCTATGAACTTTTGCCTTGGAGCCAAATCAAGTGCCTTAGTGCTATGTAAAAGCTGTTCATTTTTAATTTGATAGAAGAGGTTCATTGTTTCAAAATGTATGGTTTTGATAAGTGTGATTTCTGTGAAATTAAAACAGAGTAAAATTAATGTCTGTAGTTATTTCACTTCAATTATGTCAGCTTTACATTTGCATAAAATATTGTTTTCATTCCTCTTTAGTGTAACACATAATAAGGCTTTGTATTTTTAATTTATCTGGAAGAAAAAATATGAAGGTTCTGCAGCCATGTGGAGAACTCTAAGAGTAATTTCAGATTTGGTTTCATTTAGCTGAAAAACAAGAATTTGGACTGCCAGAATTTCTCTTACAATGGAAGCTTGCTTCCTTTTCAAGTAATATTTAATTTACACCATTTTAAACCTTCACTCTTTGGGCAAACAGTCACCTGAAGTCGGTTCAGTATTTCTGTAGACCCCATCCTGTTACTCCTTTTCTTCTGTGGTGGAAATAAGTGTGGGTATGTTTTAAATTAAAAAGATCAGACAAAAATAAACCCCAAAAGATGGCTTATCCAAACCCTCTGAACTCCAAGGGCTGTTTTCACCCATACCAGGGATATGGAGCAAGGTCCTCTCTCTAAAATTAAATGAAGATCCTGAAGGAACTCAGGTTTAATTACACCACAGACCTCAAGTGCTAACTGGAAGTGACAAGAGACACACTGTGATCCCAAACTTTTGCTCTGCCACTACTAGAAATTACAGAGAGCAGAGCTTGTTGAAGTGTTGCATTATAATATTTATTTAAGAAATAAATTGAATCCTGGAGACGTTTGAGCCGCCTCAGCCTCCTGGGATTTCTGGTCCCTGTGATAATTAACAGAGATGGACTCAACCAACGAACACCTCTCCTGCTGCTGTCCACAGGCAATTTAGGAGTGGGATAAATTGCTAAAAGCTCCATGTGAGCTGGCAGTGCCAGCAATTCCCTGTGCTGCTCTCAGCTGCTTTGATTCTCCAGACACGTAAAAGACAGGAGTTATGCATTAATTACCATCCAATATTCTTAATCAACATCAACTATCAAATTCTTCGTCAAGCTCTCGATCACAAACTTAATCATGCCTAGCCCAAACTGCTTCACCCCGTTAAGTGGCATTCATTAAAAAGGCTCTGCTATCACATCATCAGGCACTTCCCAAGCGTGAGACTCTCTCAGTGACAAACAAGGTGCAGTTGGAGCAATCACTGTGGGGCAAAGATGGCATTAATTAAAGAGGATGGATGTTTAACTTCACATGAGCCAAGCAGCTCCACAAGAAAAGGAAAACTAGAGCTCCACTTCCATTGTTTATCCATTTGGAAGACCCTTGTGATGCCTCCTGCACCACCAAAGTGAGGATAAAACTGATGAAGAAGAAAAGTAGCAGTGAAAAATTAAAATATCTCTTTTTTATGTTATGAAAGGTAACAAGTCCTTCTCAGAGTAAGGAATAATTGGAAGAGCAATTAGAGCTCCCCTGGGATGTTTAGGCACATCTCATTTTAAACACTGAGCTTTGTTCCCAACGTGTTCCCACTTCACCCCACAGCAGCTCTGAGCAGGAGTGAGGGTGGCTGGGAGCTCCTTTCCAGCCCTCACAGCTGGAATTGTGTCCTCTGCCACTGGAACAGTCCCAGGTCCCTCTGCACACACAGCTGAACCCCCTGGATCTGAACACCAGCTTACCCATCCCACAGGCTCCATGGCACAGCTGTGTCCTGCAAAAATTCACTACCTAGGAAATTATTTCATTTCTCCCCAGAGTTTTATGGGAAGAGGACAGGGGAACACATTGCTTTTCATCACTTGATTTCTCCAGTCAAAATGAACCAATGGATGCAATTCCAATCCATCAAAATGCACAATGAGAAAGAAGAAAAAAATCCTGATTTTCTATCAAATGCAAGTAGAGAAGTCTTCTCAACCAGACAGTTTAGAAATCCCCCCAGTCCATAAAACAACACCAGGATAAGATGTCCATTATGACAAATAACCACTTAATAAATCTTTGAATCAGTTTTTCTACACCTTAGTTTAAAAAAAGAAATCCATGTGGAAGAAAATGTTGACAACTGAGAAATTTCCATTAGTTCAACACATGATATGTTCTAAACACAAGTGAATTCCTTGGGCAATTATGAATGAGTGGTTACTACCCAAGAAACAAGTCTTTTAACATTCATTAAAAGATTTCTGTCACTCAGAAGCTGTAGAACAAACGGAATCTGCAGGCTTTGAAAATTAAATGCAAACTTGTACCTGATTTATTACAGAGATGTTGTAATCAATAATAGAATTGAAGCTTAAAAGCACAAAGTGTCCTCTGACAGCAGAGCATCTTCTTCATCCCCTCCCTGCCCCAGCTGACGTCTGATCCACGCCATCTCTGGTAATGAGAACCCCTGTCTGCCAAAGGAGAGACATCTCCAACTATTGATTTCTTTTTTATTAATTTTTTTTACACACCGAGTACCTGGGTAGATTTAATGGAGCTCTCTCCCCCTGTTTTGTATGTGCACAGATGTTGTAATTCCGCACCATTTGACGAGGTGAAGGGAGACGACATCCGATGAGCATCGAACTCCAATTTATTGATCCAATATCCACATTCTTATAACCATGTTAATTAAGCTCATGCATATTGCAAAACCTGAGCTCATCATTGGATACAGATTACAAACTAATCCCTCCTTGTTTTCTTTAATTAAGACTTTCTGTTTTTGACTTGTTATCTACTTGTTCTCACGGCCTTTATTTTTTCATCTTTCTTTCCCATACCTATTCAAGGATGTGGTGTTTATTGTTGTTAAAAGTTGGGCTGGGAACGTTTGCAGTGTCTCAGGCTCAAACCTGAGAAATTTTACTGTTTATAAGAGCAGGCCTGGGAAAGCTACTGATTACAGCTGCCCTTTACTTTTCAACCAGCTGTACCTTCATGGCCTCTCTCCATAAGCCATGTCTGAGCAAAATTCTCCAACACACAGAGTCTGATCTCACTTGCAAAGCTGGGTCTTTTGTCAGAAGGAAAAGGTTTGAGCTGATCCTGGGGAGGTGTTATCTCCAAAGATCATCCATCCCTGATCACCCTGGTTCATTAACTAATTCTAAGCCTGGTGACTTTGATCTTTCGGGCCACTGGCTATTTTTTGTCTTTAAGGAAGATCTTCAAGCTAAAATTCACTTTTTCTGGCTGTGTTTTACTTCCACCCCTCCCAATACCAGCACAGGAGCTCCTTCCCAAACAGCACAAGGATGGGTTTTCCTGCTACATCCCATAAATCTGCTTCCCCCTCTGCAGCTCAGTAACATCATTTGGGATCCAGGGTCTTCCAAGCAACAATTCCCACCCCTGGGGAAGGTCCCAGAGGGAGCAGGTGACTTTTCCAAGCCCACAACCAAGCAGGTTCCACACACAACAAATTCCACATGTGGGCTGACCTTCAAGGAAACCCCGAGGACTTTATCAGGTGTTTATCAGAGATCTCAACACCTCAGCAGGGAATGTGCTGCCTCAGCAAAAAGGTCTGAGAAGCCAAAAAAACCAACATTGGAGAGAAGAGTTAACCTCTGTTTTCCAAAAGTGTCGCTAGGCCTTTATGTCCCTTGATCTGGACATCAAACATCATGTTGAGAACAATAAAATAAATAATTAAAAATTGATATTTTGAGGGAAATAGGCACAGAATACTTCTTACACAATGAATAAAAACTCTGTTTAGTGGAATAAGGAAAATGAAATTACTGCTGCACTTTTCTCCTTCAAAGAAAGTTCTTTAAGTGATTGAAATTTCATCACTTGACTGCTTGTATTGCATTAAAATACATCTCATGTAAATCATCATGTAAATACATACAATCTACATGCTGTAGGTTAAACTTCTCATTGCCTCTACCCACTTTATATTGATACAGCACACAAAACAGATATAAGAGTGCTCCAAACCTAAACTTCCTGCACTAAAACCTTTCTAACCCTACTAAAAATGAACCTATTAACCCTCCATGCACTCCTCTGCAGCATTAGCACATTTATGGCTACTCAAAAGTATTAATAATTTATTGCACCAACACATCAGTGCTATCTATTCCTATATACATGTATATGCTTGAATATCCACTGAATTTCATTTACTGTCACCACCAATTGCTGCACAAATTTCACAACTTTTTCCCTATCTTTTTCTCTAAAAAATAACTTGGGCTTTCTCCAGCATATCCCCAAATTTCCATACTGCTGACCACTGTATTTTTGTGCTTTGCCAAGCACTGTGCATCCACCCTTAAACTGAGCTTAATCCTTGAATCTTAAAAATAAATATGTTCATCATAGAGTAATTAACACACTGTCATTAGTCACAGCCAGCTTAGTGAGACCCAAATTTTCTCAAAGATAATCTGGAAATGCAATTAATTACTCAAGTACACAACTTTTCATGTTGTTGAATCTCTATTGTCACCTTAAATTCCAGGCACCTTCAGGAAATCCAGTGGTGTTGTAAAGGTTTAAAAGAACCAATCTAAGTTTCAATGGCAAGGAGAGATTATTTGGATACAAAAAAAGGCTTTTTGCTTCCAGAATTCCTGCTGCACCCTGGGAGCCATTGAAATACAAGTGGAGGAGAAGGATTTAAATCCACTCACTTTTCTCCAATACCTGCTTCCAGGTGTTTTAATGCAGCTGCCTGATACCAACAGGTAAATGGTCACTTTTATTCCTTCAGTGCCCCGATAAAATCAACCTCAGGGACTGCAGACTGTGAGGAAACAACAAAGCTGAGCAGGCTGGAGAGGTATCAGGAGATAATCACATCCTCAGGACATTTATCTATCGTGCGAGATAAGAACCACTGCCAGAATATGATTATCTGCTGATAACAAGAAACCCTGGAGTTTGCACTCTGCTGCAGGAAGCTCATTATGGGCATGAAAAGCTGTGTTTATTGTTCCTGTGTTTATTGTTCCTGAATGTGTGGCAGCTGCAGGGGGTCAGTTTGTGACACGAGTTCTTGAGGTGCCCACCTGGACACTGAAGTGAGCCCCTCTGAGCTAAAACTGCCCTGGCACAGCATTTCATCTCCTCCTCCCAGGAGCTCCACTGGTTGATTGAGATGGAAGCACTTGCAGGGAGAATGAAGTTGTATCAGATCATCAAAAAGAAAAAAACCCAGCAAAAAAGGAATGATAGGAATAAAGGATGGCGTTGTGGATAAGGGAAATAAAGTTGTCACAAATTCTATCACCATATTTGACTCAGAGGTCTTTGCAAGGGTGTCATTTCCCTCCTATATAAGGATATAAATAAGTTTAGATGTGGAATGGTTTTACTGTCCTGTCAATGCCTCAGTTCCAAAAGGAACCCAACCCTACCAACACATCCCAGGCTCCAAAAATAAACCCAGCCGGCCTTGGGACAACCTTCTCCTGCAGGAAACTTCTGCCAGTGAATGAAGGACATCTGCTCCAGAATGGCCACTCATTCCCTCAGGTGCTCCAAACCACATTCAGGCACTTTTTGCTCTTGATTGACCCCAAAAACTCTGCATGGAGGGTGCAAACAGTGGGTCAAGGGCAGCAAAGAGCCTGAGCAGGGCTGGCACAGCACTGGAACAGGCTGCCCACAGAGATTGGGGCTCTCCATCCTTGGAGAGGCTCAAACCCCAGCTGGACACAGCCCTGGGACCCTGCTCTGGCTGCCCCAGCTCCAACTGGGGGACACTGGGAGGTCTCAGGGGTCTTCACCAGCTCCAGCCATTCTTTAACACCCTCCAATGATATCTTTCCCAATTAAAACCCTTCAAAGATATCTTTCCCCATGAAAACCAAAATATGTGGTGAGGGAGGGCAAGATGTAATTTCACATTGATTAATTTATTTTTCTAAATGAAAAACACTTCCAAAGAGCTCCCAATCCCAGACATTCACCCCAAAATTCAAGCACAACTTGAGGTGTTCAGGTGTCTCAATACAAACAGATGGGACTTTTGATTCTTGATGCAGAAAAGCTGATTTTTAATTTACATAGTTCATATTTTATAGGATTATTAGAAGGCACTGTGTTAGATCTAATTGGTTAATAACATATGGACCCTCAGTTCATTGGTTGGTAAATGGCATTTTGCTTATTTATTAAATCTCTCTGTTTCTAGATTGTTGACATTTTTTTACTGATTCTCATGGAATAATTTTCTTGTTTTTGTATGTGTGAACAGTTCTGTTACTAGAATAATTTGTTGTGCTGTTTTTGATTCTTGTAATTTTTTACATGGGAATTTACAAGCTAACTGCTAGTTTAGCTATAGTAGGGCTTGAACTATATTTTATAAGGCTTTTATTTTATAATATCTTAACCTGTATGCAACATTCAGCCAGGTTTTTCTCTCTGTTCCTGATTCCAGGCTCACCACAGACAGAAAACGACCTAATTCAGTGCCTCCAGTTCCTTGCCAGACTCAAAATCAAATTTAAGGATTGGATAACTCCGACACAGTGGGTGCTATTTTGTCCTACCAGCTCTATTTCACTCAGCAAAATGTCAAGTGTGTCTATCTGGACAAGAGGCTTCTGCTTCATAATCTCCTCAGCTCTCAAAAGCTCTTGGAGAGGCTCTGGAGAGGGAGGAATTCCCTGCAGAGCTCTGCCCCTCTCCTCCCTCCTGGAGGGGATCATTCCCTTCCCTTCACTCAACTGGTGGGACTCGAGTGCCTTTGCTTTGCTTTTAGTTCCAAGTGCTTTATTTTATTTGTGTTTACTTCCTCTGATAGTAAACCCACCATCCAGACAGCTGTAGCTGCAGGGAAACATTTTTTTTTTTCCTAAAAATACAGAACCAGAATCTCTCTAAATAAGAGACCTTAAATTCATATCCTATTTTCTCCCACATTTCTTTTTAGCACATCACTGCTGGTTAAGGCATCACTTCCCACAATTATGGAGATGTTTTAATTGGGGACATGATAATCAAGCAACAATAATCATATAATGAAAAACAGCTTGATTTTTTCAACAGGTAACAAACAAATTTAAGGAAACCCCAAATTTCTCCTAAGGATCATTTGCCAGATTATCATCCAATGCTCCATTATTAGAGATTTCTTTTCTTTCCTCAAATTTAGGCTTGCAAAGATTAAGTCTTTAAAATAAATATGTAAAAAAAGGAGATTTGGTAAAACAAAAAAAAATAGATTTTTTATAATCTTCCTAAAAGAATCTTTTTCTAACCCTACACTTTTACTTTCAACATTTCTTTCCCCCCTTCAAAGCATGTAAACAGTTTAATGTTTTAGGATTGGAACATCATTTATACTTCAGGCATGACTAGACACTTCCATAATTTCATCAATACCATCCCAAAGGGCCCTGATGCTGGCTGTGCTGAAGGTACATCATCTACCACAGCTTCCTGATGGATAAAAGAATAAACAGCCTTATTTTTATCATCCTAGATTAGTGCAAATATTGCAGCCCAGCGCATGTGGAAAACATGCCCACCATCTGAAATCCTCAGCAGCCCAATTAGGAGAACATAAAATACTCCTCAGGAAAAGCAAACTGTGTAAAGGTCTGGTTTGATGTCAAAGATTTGAGATACAGTGATGCAGGACAGTGATTCAGAAATGGAAATGGAAGAAGTTGGCTTGTTCCCTGCTCCTGCAAAGTGTTTTTCTGATTTCAAGTGAATTATTGCTAATTACTGCCATGAAGAACACAGAGAGGCAGAGCTCTCTGCCTGTGTTTAGGGAAAGCTCACTGCACTAATCCAAATGACAAATGGAAGTTTTCCACAATATTTTAGGAGGATAATTGTGCCATCTGGGAAGCCATGTCACAGCTGTAACAGAGTGAGCAGGCCCAGGGTGTGCAGCAACTCCTTCTGTGCTGAATTCATTTCACTTAATAGATTCATCTTGGAGTTTATTTATTTATTTATTTCGAACATCCTGGGACTTGGAGCATTGTACCAGGGCTGCCTGGATGTGCATCAAATGAGCTCTTTCTTGGAGCTTTTATTATAGATATTGTAGCAGAAGTGTATCAGTAGCTCTTCTCGAGATCATTATCAGGGAACTACAAATTAAAATTCATTTCATCAGGACCAGTTCCTTTATCCTGCAGCCCTGTGTTATCACTTCTCTCTTTTAGAAAAAAAGGGTTTAGGAGGAGAAGAACAGACAATAATTCACAAATATAGAGACCTTAATATTGTGTTAGAAGTGAGAAGGCACAAAAGCTCCCATGGTGGCAGGAGATGATGAGCAGCATTCCATGGAGGAATCTGAGAGGATCTGGGGACATTATGGCATGAACAGCACAAAGAATTCCATGTAAATGCCAAGATTAAACCCCCAGCAGCTGGGATCAATCCGTGCCTGACGACAATTTAATACGTGTGAGAGCAGGAGGATTACATGTCACACTGGGACCACCAAATTTCCATATGGGGACCTTTCAGCTTCCCTTTCAACAGCTGCAGCTCCCATCCCAACATTCCTTTTAATCCCTTTAATCCACGCTGTGCAAAGCCAGGGACCAGAGCTCCACTTGCAGCAGAGATCCTCAGAAACCTGGAGCTGCTCAGGTGGTCCCTGGGGACAGCTCCATTCCATACTCCACTGACCATCCATGGAAAAACCCTCATGGATGTGGAGGGGAGTGCTGGAAGGAGCAGTGGACAGCAGCAGAGCCCTTTGCCTGTCCTCAGCCACGCTGAATAACTCCTCAGGGTAAGGAGCATCACAGCAGCCTCATTCAGACACTCTGAATTTGCTTCTGTGCTCACTCTGCCCCTTCCTCCAGAGCTGGGGCTCAGCCAACGCTCCTGGGGCTGCTCTCACCAGAGCCCCCCCAGCTCCTCAGCTGCAATAACCACGGCTTGATGTGAGATCAGAACAGAAAGTCTGATTTCCCTGCACACGGCTGCTGCTCCTGACAGCCACTGGAGCTGTCCAGAACAGCATCCAGCCCCAGGAGCAGC
>JAHXMQ010003857.1:1429320-1442377 GCA_020466415.1 Ammodramus savannarum pratensis
GAATCCCAGAATGGTTTGGGTTGGAAAGGACCTTAAAGCTCACCTCATTCCACGCCTTGCCATGGGCAGGGACACCTTCTACTATTCCCTGATTGCTCCAAAACCTGTCCAAGCTGGCCTGGGACACTTCCAGAGCAGCCCCAGCTTCTCTGGGCAGCTCCTTACCCACCAAAGTGATTTCACCAAGTGATTTCAAGGAGGAACATCAGCTCTGCACGTAAATGAAACCAAGCCAAGTCAGCTGCAAACATTCCCAGATCTCCTGTGCTTCAGTCAATGATCTCTGCAAACCTTGAGTGGCTGCTGGGATCTGTCACCATTTCCTGCTCCTTTCACTGCTCCAAAGAGATGGAGCTGAACCAGTCTGCACTGGGCCAGCACTCACACCAGCAGCTCAATAAATGGTGTTCCACACAGATTTAGGGACTAAAGGAACAGCTGTACACTTGTACTCGTCTTGGTACAAATTTTCTGTTTCAAAACATAATTATAGGCCGGGGGAGTAAGGAAGATAGAATAAGAGCATGATGAACGTTACAAAAACGACCAGGAAAGCAATTATTTCCAATCAAAGTGTGCTGGATTAGCCCAGAAGCATTTTTCTTTTGAAGTCTCACAAGTTATCTGATGGGAGCTGAAGCGTTTGATGAGCTCAGCTGGTGAGCACAGGGGGACAGGGCAGGGCAGACACCTGGCACAGGTAGGGAGGGATCTCTGCCCTCAGACAGGGCTGGGGATGCTCCTCTGAGCCTCTCTCCCTGCCAGGATCAGCTCTCCAGACAGGCAGCACATTTAATAGAAGGGAAATGATTTCGGATTACAGTGATCAATGCTGGAAAACAGTGACCCGGGGATACAAAGCTACAGTTCATAAAATACCAGCAGAGATTATCACACTCAAAGTACTTCCATTTCAGTTGTTCTGACCTTCAATTGGAGCTGATTTCTTTTTTTTTTTTTTTTCCTTAAGCCCTTTAAATCTTCTGTTGAAAATACCATGGTGTAGAAGACTGGCCTGCAGCAGCATTTAGAGGATTTCCCTCTTGCACAGCTCCATCCAAGGCAGGTGCTGGGATTCCTCCCACAAGGGGTGGCTGCTTCAAAGCCAAAAGGACTCTTTGAAAACCCCCAGAGCAATCTCATTTCAAGACTAGCACGTGCATCCATAAAGCAAGCTCCACTCGCACTGCCTCTGCTCTATTCTCCCTCTGAATAAATCCTGGAACATGAAAATGCTCTGAAGAGATGCTGCTGCTCAGCAGAACGAGCCTGCTGAGTGTTACCAGCACCAGAGGCAGCAGAAAGACAGAAGGAATGGGAAATGTAAGGCAGGTCCTGTCAGTCATTTCTCTAAAAAATAAAAATAAAACCAATAAAACAGAGTCTGACAAGACCATTCAGCTGTTGTTTGGTTTCTGGGGCAATGCAGTATGCAAGTGGTCAATGGCTGCTCTTTCCTGGAGATAAATGTGCCCATAAAAGCATTTTAAATCATGGAGGACATTACTCACAGCAGTGCTGAGTGATGGACGTGCCAGCTACGGAGGTGATTTCTTTGCTGAGCTGCTCTGCAGAGCAGCACAAACGCTCAAACCAAAATAAGCTCCTCACACCTACAACACTTGTGAGAAGACTCATAAAACAAGACAAGACAAGCCACGTTTTAGGCTAAGGAGTTCATGTGTGCTCACCAGAACTGAGATGACAGATGTGTCTGTCTGCAGCCAGCCTCCTCCTCAGCCAGAAATAAAACACACAGCAAACACAGCCGGGCTGCTCGCTGCCATCCCTCATTGTTCACGTCTTTGAGGAGATAACCCAGGCCCTTCAAACAAGCAAAACACTCCTAAAACCACCCTGGAGCTGCCTTTATGAAATGGCTTTTCATTCTCTGCTTTTCCATGCAAATGCTCTAAATAAGTGGGGAAGATTCCCTGGAGAAAGGCACCAATATTAAAAGCTCTGGGCATTCTAAGGAAGGTTTTTATCCCAATCTGATCTCCAAACCCAACCCCTCTCCAGCAGATTTCTCTCCAAATATATCAAAATGTCACATGAGATGATTTTATGGTCAAATCATGCCTGGCTTCACCAGCTCATACTTCCCCAACTCAGCCCTGCAAGAGTTAAATTCTGCTGCAATAAACAGCAAAAAATCTTATTTCCAACCCTTGGCCCACCTTCCAGCTCAGTAAATAGCAGGGGAATTATTTAATGCAAATAAACTCCATTTGCACCATTCCTAACCAAGAAAACACCCAGTGGAGCCTTGCACAGCTCCCTCTCCCAGGATGTTCACTGATAAATGCATTTTTTCTGCCCCACCCATGGGAAATCACAGATAAGGAAGGATTTAGAAATGAATGAGGTGGTCAGGGCCTGCTCAGATGAGACCTTTAAGTCAACACAAACAAATGGTGTGGCCTTTCTGTACTTCAGAGACAAAGGTAAATATATAAATAAATGAATACAGATATTTTCATTCTGATCCTCTCCCATTGTCCTGCCTGCAGTCTGTATTTATGAACACTTGCAGATCAATGGGGCTGAGAGAGAAATCTGCTCTGGATCTGGGCAAAAAAAGAAAAAAAAACCACAAAAAACTGGATTTTTCACTAATAATCTCTTAAAGTGTTTTCCACTCTACATTTTGGGCCCCACATGATGGATTCACCTGAACACTCTTTATTCCTCTTCCTGTTGAGCTGATGTTAGGGCTGATCTGGTCCCTGAGTGGGACCCAGAGCCTGAGCATCCTCCAGCTGCACCTGGAAGCAGCAGGAACAGCAGAAAAGCACCCCTGAACCACCTTGAGAACACAAAATCACAATTCTGCTCTCAGCTTCACACAGCTCCTCATCCCCACCAGCCTAACCCAGAGGAAAAAGGAGTTTTAGCCATGGAATTAAGCCCAAGGAGTGATCATGGAACCAGTCAGTCCAGAATTAGTTAAATCAGTGCCTGCACAAAGAAAGATGCTCCACCAATTTTAATCATAACTGGTTTTGCTACCCTAAAAATGAAGTGGCTTTCTGAAATAATGAGGTTATTGTACTTCATTAAGTGAGAAAAAATTAATTGGGTTCACAAGAAAAGCCACGCTGTGGTTAAACCCAGCTTTGCCTTTCTGATAAGCAAATATTTGGGGGGAAAAATACATTTAAGGAAGGGAACACCATCCCTGGCAGCCAAGAGCATGGGGGTCATGTAAACAGAGAACACAAGTTGAGCAGGAGATGTAAAAAAGGAGGAGAAATAGGAGAGAATGAACTTCTGGAGCAGCATCTTCAGCAAGCACTGAGCAAACCAGAAGAATTTCACCCAGAAAAATTTGGTTTTGTGCATCCACTGCAAATTGTTCAAATGACCAACTTTATTCTGCTAATGAAGGAGGAAATTCAACTTTTGGGATCAGATATTGTCTCCTCCCCACATTTAGGGGAGAATTTGTGACTGTTTTGAGACTGTGATTGAAAGAACAGGACAAACACAAGGGAAAATCTGTGTTTTTGTGGGATTGTGGTGGTCCCAGCTTTGTCCAACACCCTCCAAGCAGCCTGAGATATTCTGCACCATCACCTAAAGGGTTTCACATCTGCTGGGACACTGCTCAAGGCAGATAATCAAATTATCCAGAATCAGAGAGAATGAGACAGAGGTGAGGCTGTTAAAAACCACCCATCAACCTAAAGGTCAGGGCCTCTGGCAACAAAGAGAAAGAATTATTCCTGCAGTCCTCAAACAGATTTATCCTGGATATAAAGCAGGGCCATTTACAGCTCAGCAAAATTTGAAAACTGGGAGTAAAGCACATTACAAGCTTCCTTAATTCAATTTTCCCTGGCATTTATTGTGGTTAATAAAATACCCAAATGTCATCGAGATTTATAAAAATGTATTTATAGGTTCATAAATGCGTAAAATGGATTATTCAGAAAAAAACAGCTTACAGAAAGCCTAAATGGATACAGATTTGGGGTTGCTGCCTGTCAGGGGGGTAATTAGTGCTTATTTACACAGATTTTCCTTCCCTGTGAAAATGCAGCCCTGAATTCAGAGTTCAGGCTCAGTGTTCTCTCCTCTGTGAACTTTTCTGCACCAAAATGAAGAATAAAGGTTCCTACAAAGATCATTTGCAGAATCTTTTGGGAATACAACAAAACAAAGACCATAAATACCAAAATTCAGGATGAAGATTTGCCTGGGCTGGAATGGTGAAAAATAGGGGAAAAAGGCTCTGTTTTGAGTTCAAGGAAATAATTTTAAATAAGAAAAATCCACATTAAAGCATGCTGGAACAAGGCTGGATGCACTGATGGGAGTGACAGTCTATTTCCACATTTTTATGAAGTATTTCCAGAGAGTGACTCAGATTTTTTGCTAAATAGACACAAAATTTAAACTATTTATTGGCTTTTTCCAGCTGTGTCAATAAACTGCTTTGGATGGTTCAGTGTTTGGTCTGTGTGCACATACATACACAAAAAACTGGATTATTTCCTTTCCTCACATGCTGGATAACAAACATGCTCTGCTATCCAAGCAAAATTCTAAGTATAGAGAGGGAAAAAATATTAAAAATATTATAAGTATAAAATAATATAAAAATAGTAAAAATAATAGAATATACAAAAATAATAAAAATATGAATAATAATTTAAAAATTAGAATAGATAACAGTTTAAAATTAAAATAATGGCATAATTAAAATTATTATAAAATAATATTAAAAATATAAAATACACACATATAAATATATATATAAAGTATATATATATATACTTTATATCTACATATATATATATATATAAGTATATATAAAAAAAACCTACAAAGCCATACTGATCCCAAGAAAATTTTGTCCTTTTTGCCCCATTTTTAACAAACCCTCCTGGAAAAATCCTGTCAAATATTAGGTTTTCTCTCCCTGCTCTTCACCCTGAATAATTCAAGTTCAACCTTTTCATTTCTGATTCCAGATCTCGGTCTCACCCCGAGCCAGAAGTTCCTTGAAATAAACTTTAATGTGCTTTAATAATCTCCCTGCTAATGCTGGTGATTGGCAACGCTCTGGTTTTAACAAGTGCTGCAACACTGAGTGTAACCAAAGCTTTTATTTGTAATTACTGCTCTGAGCTGAATTCTGGTACAATCCCTTTTATATCCAAATTATTTCTAATGAACGTTGGGCTGCACCAGACTAGAGGGCTGCATGTTTAAAAGAAAATGGATTAATATTTTATTTTCAAGCCATTTCAAATGCATTTCTGTAACTAATAAAGAAACAAAAAAAGCCAACATCAAGCCCTTGCTATGATAATTGACTGAAAAGGGGATTTTCTAACTCAAGGAGCACTGCATGAAGTTTTCTGTTCATTAGAGCACAAGTGCAGCAGAGATTTATGGACACAAATAGACACAATTTCAGGAAAAGCAGAGAGAGGGATGCACACACACAAATAACATAAAACACAGCAACTTATGGGATGTGCTGAGCCTTTTAAGCACTGGGAGGACAAACATTTTGAGGCACTCATCCCTTCTAAAAGGTATTTAATAGAATGGAAAAGCCTCACGTTTCCCAGAAAGCTTTCATGTGCAGCTCAGTGTTTTTAGACAAATGCTTTCTGAGCCCTCACTAATACAGTAAGTTATAAAAATTCTTGGCAATGTCGTTCTCATTCCATAAGCTGCCATTTTTTAATTGACACTTCTGCATTATACAAGTAAAGGACACTGCTTTCCCCATATTTATTTTTTTTAATACCTTCATTTCCCTTAAAACTTATCAGGGAATTACGGACATTTCCAGGCATTAGTCTTAAAAGACATTAGCAAAGAAACATTTCAGGCCCTTAATGCCACGAGTTTTAGCAGTTGCTGAGCTTTTCCAAAGCCAAAATAAAACTCAAAATGTCCTATTTTAACTTGCAAACAAATATTACAGTGAGGCCAGCTGGAAATTTTGCTTCTTTCAGCAAGGCTCCAGTCCATGAGCAAACACAGCCCCAGATTATCAGTCAGGGGAAATATCCAGTCCTGGGGAGCCCAGCATTATTCCCAGTAGGTAAAACACATCTCACATGTAAGAATTTTGTTATTCCACAAATTTCATTATTTCTGTTCAGCACTGAACACTTCCACTAATTTTCAAAACCTTGCAAGACACAGAAACATCCTGGCAGTGCCAAATGTCTTCATTCCAAGCTAAAAATGAGATTTCTGGGATGGACAATGATCACCATTCCCACACTTTTTATCACAACAATAATTATTTAATAATTATTATTATTTTTAGAAACATTTCCCCACAGTGCCACAGAGTTGTGGGGGTGGGAACCCCAGGCGTCACTCCTGCCCTTTCCAGATCTTTAACTTTTTGGGATTTTGAGTTACACACAACCCTAAAATTTTTAGCTTCCTTTCCTTCCCCCATTTGCAATCCCACTCTCTAATTAGCTCTAATTAAGATTTGCATCATTAGCTTTTGGTCTTGTCCCTGGGTGCTCACCCACCCCTTGGGGCTGACACAGCAGGGACGGGAGATTCACTCCAGAAGAACTCCCAGGAAATGTCACAGTCACAAAAATTTCACTGTCAGAAAAAGTTAAGGTTTATTCAAAGCCCTTTTTGAGACAAAAAACTGAGACTGGAGATTCCACAAACTTTTCTTGGCAGCTTCTGGGCCTTTTAAGTGACAGCTTTTCTAAGGCAGTCAAACAAGAAAGTGCTCACTGCAGCCTCCCTCTCTCTGTGCAGCGTTTTGCCTCCAGACTGAATTACATATTCTGCAAACTCTACTTTTTCAGAATGGCTTTCAAGAAAAAGGGGTAAATTTTTAGATGATCCAATTAATTTAGTCAGGACATGGCTGTCCTAATTAATCCTGCATGATTCAAAGACTATTTATGCAGTACAGCTGCAAGCACACAAAAATGTATTTATCCTAAAAAAAAAAAACCCTTAGAAAATAAAGTTTCCTGTCTTGGTCCAAAGTCCATTTGACCCACTGGAAAAATACCACCAATTTGGAAGGAGGCTTTTAGAGCAATTTGCATTATTTTTAGGAAAGATTATCTTAAAGCCAAGATTCTGAAAGACTCTTCAGAAGTCTAAAGCACCACTCGAGACCAAGTCACAAAAGCTTTCTGCAGACAAAATTCTCATTACAATCAGCAGGGGTTTGCTCTCCTAATGAATATTTGAGTGAACTGATTGGAGTGCTCAGCTTTGGAGGTGGTTGGAGCACAAGATCTTCTTGACTCGATGATTTCCCTGCAATACACAGCACGGATCTCTTGGAAAACAGCAATTGTGGCAGGGCTGAAAAGGCTGGAAATGGGCGAAGTTCTACCCAGAGGAGCTCTCTGAAGTACAAATTGTTCTTACTTCAATGACACCGCTCAAAGTTCCCATCAAATAAATGATCCAACTGTTCTAACTCCTTCAAATAATACAGGCAGGCTGGAATTCTTACCCTCTTGTGCAAATAAACTCGGAGAAAGAGAAATTAAGGAGTTCTTGTCCTCTTAAATCTGCCTTGATTCTCAGCAGGGTAAAGCCGCGAGCGCGGCACTAACGCGGAGCTGAGTTACACTTTGCAATAACCAGATCCCACAGTGGAAAATGTCACAGCTCCTGCCACTCTCATGGATCACAGCATCCATCTCTGGGTTTTAATGACCAAAGGACAAACTGGATCCATCCAACAAAAGCGTTTATGTTCCTGCACCACCCAAAATCCTCGGCACGCAAAGCGACGGCACCGAACTCTGAGAGTTTTTATTGGTTCCACAAAGCACTGAACCAATTTAGGGAGATTTTAAGGGTTTTCAGACACATGCACTTCAGCAGTGGGACTTTGTGTCAGTCCATCCACTCCCAGTGTGAAAAATTGGGATCAGACTCCAGAGGTTCCTAACAAGTTCCTTTTAACCCCACACAGCCCCTGGGGGATGCTCCGTAGGCATCATCCCCCTCGCCCCGATTCCTGCCAAGTGCACTCTGGAATTGGCCACCTCAACACCAAATGCCAGGGAAACTTCTCCATAGGATATTCCAAGTGGCACAGGAAGGTTTCTGAGTCTATCCCAGCCCACCCTTGTACACCCCAGAGTTCCACAATCAGCCAGTTTTGCCACCAAATCCAATACAAAATCCTTCTGTCTCCTCTCCCCATCTTCATTCTTCTTCCCCATATTCCAATCTATACCCTGTTCTCCTACAGCAGTTTTTGTTGGGCTGTTTCATCAAGTGGATCATTAAAAACAACATTTCTCTGATTACATTTATTTAGTTTTACTTATTTAAATAGGTTGCTTCTCCAGAAAGGTCACCTACTCGTATTTCTCCTTTTTTCCCCCCAAGAAACAGAAAATATTTTAGTACATTCTTCTATTTAAACAAGCACAGTAGATTAATTAATGTATTTAGTCTCTGGAAAGCTTCTAAGTTCTGTCTAGCAGAAAGTGGCCATGAAATTTTCTAGTTTTTTCCCTGTAATTAGGCATAATAATTAGCACAATAATGCCCTTGTTAACATCCCTAATTATATGCAACTAGTGCATCAATAGCTCCTAGAAGGAAGCTGGTTACCTTTCCCATCTCCTGTGGGCACAGCAAACCAGGATCCTGTGCTGAGCAAGGACAGGCTGCGGAGCCACAAATCAAACAGCAAAAACTCCTCAGTCTAAAACAGCCCCGACATCAAAACCACTCCTTGGAAAAGTCCTAAAACAGCTCCCAGCCAGGCAAAAAAAAAGTTCAATAAACCCTCCACATCAAAAGCAGCACCAGGTTCTCCAGCACCCAAGTTTTGCCATTTGTTCTTTTGGACTCGTTAATCAGCTCCGGCCGCGGGTTCTGCCTCGGCGCTGACGGATTCAACGCAGGCACCTCTTACATTTTTACATTTTCAGTGTGTCCTGCCCTATCACCAAGCTGCTCAGGTTAGCTCTGCTGGGAGGCTGGCTCCTTCCAGGAATAGAAATTAATTAATCAGTGTATTTTCCGCCCCCGTGCCAGGAAAAACATCCCTGATTAAAACGCCGCGCTCGAGATTTCGCAATCACGGCCGACACCGCTATTGATTAAATGGAAGCCTTGTGAGCACTTACTCATTTTAGAGGTGGATTTATTTCATTCTTCTCAAGCTGCTTTGTTTTAATTAAAGGGTGTATTCCAGACACACTATTATTATATATTGAGAACACCTCTGTAAGCCTAAACTGTCTTTGTGGGAAAAGAGAGTGCTCGTGGATGATGGAAGCATTAATTCCCCAGTTCAGATCAGTCTAGAGAACAGCATGCCTTGGAGGCAGTCACTGAAACTCTGTGTGGAAGCTCCAAATCCATCTACAACTCTGCTTCCAGACAGAAAAAAACGCTTCAAACACGAGCAGTTGGGGCACCCCAAATAAATCCCACCCAGACTGCAAAGCTGGCATCTTACTTGGCTGATTCCACTTAAATGGAAATAAAGGAACAACATTTTGGTCCCAGCCTCCAACAGCAGTCATCCTCACACACTTGGTACACTCAAATTCCATATCATCCTTTCCATATTCCACAGGATAGGACATCACATTTGCCCTGGCACCTTTTCACATCTCACTGCTTTTTTTTGTATCTTTATGGAGACAAATGTTCACCAATTTCTTTTGAAAATACCCGATATTAATCCTCACACATTCCATTATAAGGAAATCATGCTAAATTAGCCCAATAATTACAAATTGTGAATTATCTGGTCAGGTCTGATAGATGAGAGCTTGAAGCACTCTTGACCTTAAATACCTCATACATTTCTAAGTATTTTACTTGCAGTGCAATTGCATGGAATCCTCTGGGAAGAAGGTTCTGATAAATGCGCATTCTTTAGTTATTTTGCCATTTTTTAACTCACCAAAAACCACACAACTCTTCTCAAGATGTCTAGAACACTTTCAAACCTCTGTGTGCATAAATTAGTGGTGCTGCATAAGGCAGCCTCAATTTATGCACTCACTATGGACCCAATTAGTTCCCCTGTACCAGAATGCCAAACAGATTTCCTTAATAAAGAAGAACAGATCACATCTAATATTTATACAGAAGGCCAAGCTTTGACTGTTGTGTCACCAACTCCAGACTTTGAGAAAGGGACTCTGAATTAGCAGGGACACATTTCACCATCCCAGGCTGCTCCAAGCCCTGTCCAGCCTGGCTTTGGACAATTCCAGGGATCCAGGGCAGCCACAGCTGCTCTGGGCACCTGTGCCAGGGCCTGCTCACCCTCACAGGGAACAATTCCTTCCCAAAATCCAATTTACATCTCCCCACATGATGAGGCTCTGTGATCTCACCCCCCTTCCCCTCTGGGGCAGGAGGTGACAACCTGCTCTCAGACAGCTGTCAGGGACTCAATATCTTGATTATTCTCCTGTTAATGTTTTGCTCTCTCCCAGCCCAGCTGGTTGGGTTAAGGCTGAGCCATGCCTGAGTGCTCACAAGCTGAGGCTCCACCAAGGGAGCTGAGAGTGGTGAACTGAGAGAAAACAGCCCAAAAGTGCTGATGACGTTTGTGCTGAGCATGTTTCTCACTCGTGTTGGGAAGCAGAAACGCTGCCAGACATCCCTGTGCTGTGGTGGTTCTGCTTAAAGCCCACACTCTGCATTTATAACCTACTTGAGGCATCTCCCATGGATTTATTTGGTCAAGTTTTGGCTGCCCCAGGTGCCAAGAGCATCACAGAAAGCACCAAGACCACATCAAGGTGGTCAAATCCTGGGAAGGTTTAACTGTGCTGAGGTTTTCCAGTTAAATCTCAACCAAAATATTGACTTAAAGCAGTGCTGGGTAGACAGCCAAGATCAGTGTAAAGCAGGCTGTGAAGTGGACCATAAACTGATAAAGAAATCAAGTGAAATGGGGAACTGCTTGCCTGCATCTTCTGTGAGGAGAGTAATTTCAGATACTGCTGTCCCACAGGAAATCTGCTTACAGGGGCTCTGAGCAAAGCCATGGCTGATGTGCAGTGCCAGGATGAAGTGCACTAAGTCACTTCACACGACAAGCAAACCATTTTTCACCTTTCAGACATTTATTTCAAGCAGATTCATCAAAATGAGCCATTTTGATTTTTATAGGTACATAAATTATTATCAAACAACCTCTGTTCAAGACTCTGATAATAAGTTAAATTCATATAAACATTTTACAGCAGAATAACAAAAAAAAAATCACTTTTTTATAGCTCTAATGAGAATCTTATACCAGCAGAAATGATGTAAAATGATACACCTGCAATAGAGTTGCTCCAGTGAGTGCTCACATTTTGCATCCCCAAAATCCCTTCCAGCCCCAAATAACACAAAACCCTGGATAAAAACCATGCATAGTTTTGCTCAGGTATGTTTAGGTTTAAGTGAACAACTCTGCAATGAAGTTTGGCATTCTTTAAGCAGAGGGCAGTATTACATCAGGAAATGGTTATTAAAGTTACCTGCTCCACAGCATGGGAGATTACAGCACTGCCATTGAGCAGACACATTCCAGATAACTGATTTTATGGATGTATAAAGTTTCTGAAACTACAGCTATATTCAATTACAACAGAAAATTATAGACAGGAGAGCACTGCAGCCTCCTCCTACACTTGCTGAGAACAAAAAACCTCCTTGTCAATGCATTGTTTTACTTTGACCAAGTCCCTTTAATCCCAGAGGGTTTACCCTTCTCTCCTCAAATTAGCAGCTCATGAAATATAAATGTACCAGCAACTCTGTCCATTTACCATTTAAATCCACATGTTCTGCCATCCCTCCTGGACCTGGCTCTGCAATCAGAGTAACTCCTCTGAGCATCCTTTGCTCCTTTGGGCTCCTGCCATCCCCAGCCCTGCTGCTGCCCCTTGTAATGGCAAAGTGGGAGCTGCAAACCCAGCCAGGAGATGAAATTCTCCTCAGCCTCAGAACTTTCCCTCCTGCTTTGACATTTGTGTAACATTCAGAGGCCTCTTGCTCACACAGAGATGTTCCTCATCTCCAGCCAAGCACTTCAGATGGGGAGAATTATCTATTCCTCACTGACATCTTCCACTAAATGGAACATTTAATTAATTTGGTCCTAGGCCAGTCTGATCTCTTCTGCTCGCACGGAGACGAGCACGACTTGCAACTCTCTGGCACTGCTTCTTCTCCTCCTCCTCCCCCTCAAAAGGAACTTTAGTTGTTTACAGAATAGATACAAGAAAAGCCAACTGGTACAGTGACACATCATTAGTTAAAAATACACCACAGCATAAAGAGCTTTAGTGCCGAGAGCGCGTCGGAATGCGGAATTACACGAAAATGGCTTAGGAAGGAAAATGAAAGTCATCTGGAAAGTGGTGATTTTTCCTGCTACAGGCTGCAACAGAACAAAAAAGACTCCAAGCACTTTGTGTTATTGCAGAAAGCCAACTTTAGTGCAATTAACCGAGTTGGAAAAAACTGTACAAAGGGTTGTAAAAATACTTGGAATGTATTAGCATCTCTAAAATGCAGATGGTGAACAGAGGGTGGGAGGAGAGGGAGGGAAGGTGTCAAAAGCCAGGACCCTGGCCAGAGGCAGCACAATCAGCAGAGGCAATTGTGATTTGCAGCAAGTTGCAGCAAGCTCTGAAGGTGGAAATGCAGCAGAGAGGAGAGAGCTCCTGGGCAGATTGCTGAGCAAAGCCCAGAGCCAGTGAGCCCCACAATGAGCTGGGACTGCAGAGCACAGCACAGGGAGGCTGAGCTCAAAACCTACAGCAAAGCCCAGAGCTGGGAGCTCTCTGTGACAGACAAAGCTCAGCTCCTGCCTGAGGCTGGTGGTGATGCTGCCTCATGGCCCTGAGCTGCTCAGAGAGAGCCCAGGTTCACAACTCAGAACACAAATATGGCCAGAGACCCTCTGAAATAAACCACTGACACCTTGGTTTGAAATAGAGCTCAGACTAAAATAATTAATTGAAAACCAGCAGGTGAAATGTCATCAGGTACCAGCATCTGTACAACACCTGCAGAAAGGTTTGGGTTGGAAGGGACCTTAAATCCC
>JAHXMQ010003857.1:1570292-1590862 GCA_020466415.1 Ammodramus savannarum pratensis
CCCTGGAGAAGCCTGGAAAACATCCCACTGGATTTGCTGGAGCAGCTGTTTGAGCTGGATGTGTGCTGGAGGAGACACCTGTAATGCAGATGGCAGGAAACCTGCAAAATATGTTCACTTCCATATTAATTGTTGTTTTTGCATCCCCAGGTGGGGTTAAAAAAAATAAATTAAATTGTTCTGTAATTACATTGAACAAATTCCAATCCATTAATTTGCATTCATAATTTTGACACATGGCGAATTTTGTAATTTATTTTCTTTGTTGCCTTCTGTACACAACACATTCCAAAATGAAGGAAGACTTTTGGAGGGAAAAACTCTTTGTCAGGCGTTATTACTGAGATCTGACATATCTCAACTTCTAGGGATGGAGAACCCACTACAGTCCCTCGAAAATTGTCATAAAAATTAATTGTAAATCCTGAATATTTAGCTTGAACTTCCAGCTATTTTGCCTGGTTGCACTCTGGGCTAGACTGGCAGTGTGTTATTTAGAATTTCCCTTCTCCAGACTGAGTTTAGCCCTTGATCTTTGCTTTACCAAGAAAAAAACACAACAGCTCAATTAGCTCCCTGTCTGTGCCCTCGAGGGCATGTTTCCAATCCTTTCATCGTTCACTGGTACATATCTGATCCCATTCCAATTTATCAGCATCTTCCTTGGGCAGTAGCCAACACAGAGGGACAGAGCACTGAAACAGCAGAATAGCCTGTCAGTAATTAAAATTCCTCCTTTTGCTTTATCTGAGGAACCCAGAATCTGCTCTGCCTGTGGTGTCTCCAAGGCACCACGTGTTCAGCCCTTATCTGTTGTGATCACAACAGGTTTTTTTGGGTTTTTTTTTGGTGACTGCTCCTCCAGGTGACTTATACTGAATTTAACTCAGCTTCAGCATTAATTTAAGTCCTGTGAGTTAATGAGTTCATTTAAAGTGGAGGGAGAAGGAGGATGAGCAAGTGAAGGAGGAGGATGAGCAAATGAAGGACCAGCACAGCCGGGAGGGTGTGAGGCTCAAACCTGGGAAATTCCTGGAGCAGGGATGGGCAGTTGGGGATGATGGGGCTGTATCTGTCATTGCAGCCTCCAGAATGATGGGGATGAATGGTCTGCATGGGATTTTTGGGATTTTTCTTCTCCCAGAGGGTGCTGGGTGCTGCCCAGGCTCTCCAGGGAATGGGGGACTCTCAGAGCTCCAGGAAACCCTTCAGGGATGCCCAGGATGGGAATGTTGGGTGTCTGTGCAGGGCCAGGGGTTGGGATGATCCTTGTGGGCCTTTTCCAGTTCAAGATATCCCAAGATTCCATGTGGATTCAGCTCCCTGCTTCCCAAGTTGTGACCTTGAACAAGTCCCTTCAGCTCCTTGTTTCTCCCTTCCCTCCCCATTTCCATGCACAGGATAATATTCCCCGTAGCACTGGGGGAGTTGGGAGGATAAATAGATTAGAAAGATGAGCCAGATCATAGCTTTATTTCCATTTACAATGTATAAATGTATATGAACACACTTTCTCTCTTCTGCCCAAGCATAAAATGAAACATTTAGAAGGTAAGATCCAAAGAATTTCATTAAGAATCCATCGCAAATTGCAAATGACACCTCATGGATTGGAATGTGAATTGTGAGCTGGGTGTTGCAGAAGTGTAAAATTATTCCATAAATTATCTATGACAAAGTCAAAAAATGTATCAGTCAAAGAATGTATCAGTAAAGCCATCGTTTATTTTTAGTTCCTCAAACTGTGCACAGCCACATGTATAATACAGCAATAATTATGCCACTGCAACTTGGTGAAATAAAACCAGAAAGGCACCATGAAAAGTAAAAAATAATATGAAATTCATTTGTGAAATTGTGAGATCTCTGCCTGATGACGTCTTTGAAAGCACATTAATGTTACATTAATCAGTCTCCTCTGTCATGCAGACAGATTATGTGTTCTAGCTCACATATTTCCACATTTTAATACTCAGCTGAAGATTCTCCTCATATGTCAAGGGATGGGATGGATGCATGGATGGTACCTCATCTATCCTTCATAACGCTGGGGACAGAGTTGATTCTGCTGAATTTTATGCTGAGCTGAAGTTCAGTTTAAGAGTCCAGGAAATGGGTTAGAGAGAAAGGTGGATGAGCAGAAAGCAGAGTTGGTTTCTTCCTCTCCTCCAGCCCTTTGTGAGCTGCAGGATGGACCTGGATTTCTGCAGACACATTTTCATTGTCTTTAGATTGCCTCATTAAGTAATTATCCAAAAATCACAAAATCCATGATTTGAAATTCTTTGAAGGTCCATTTAAACAGTCCAGTGCAGCTCCGTTATCATACAAACAGATGAGACAATTAATGGGTTTAAAAGTAATTAATTTTATTAAAAATTATGGACCCATCTAGAAAGACTCCCTTGGGATGTGAGTGAGGAATGTGATCTTCCAAAACCTGGTGTGGTGGGATGGGTCACTCTTATTCCAAATAATCCAAATTGTCCAGACTTGGTGCTGGCAAGGTGATGATCATTTAAAGGCTGGACTCCATCATCTCAGAGTTCTTCCCAAGCTAAATGATTCTGATTTATACCAAATCATAAAGAAGTTGATGACATCAATATCAAATGCCACGAAAATATTTTCACACTTGGAAATCTCCCCCCATAAACAAAATATTAACTTAATTAATGGCACCAGGAGTTGTCTGAACATCATCCTACATTGAAAATTCTGTATTCAGCTGGTTCTGAACAACTACACTGATGTTTCTTAGAAGTATTTTCATGTTTGCAATTATTCAGCTCCAATTTTCTTCAATCCCAAGGAACAAGGCATGACATTTTTCCACATTAAGATAAACTGAGCATGTTAGTCAAGTCCTACAATTTTTTGCATTGCACTGTTTATAATATTAATAGCTGTGCTTTAAGAAGTTCAGTATTGAACTGTCAGGAATGATTTGTTACCAGGTGTTAGCATAATTTGCCAGCTGTCATATTTTAATCATTTTTATTTGCCTAAAATCTGACACTTAACTTTAGTTGGTAAATCAAGACATATAGCAGCACTTATTTGATGCTACAGTAGCTAAGGGGGAAAAAAAATGTGTGTCCTACAAGTGATATTTGTATTTTCAGGCAGAGAACAGATTCTGAAGTCCACTGTCATTCATAATTCACACTGAATCGCTCCTGCTCTCCACAAAAGCTGTTTTTATTTAAGTAGTTCAAGCAGCTGCTGCAGGCTCTTGTTCAAGTGTATTTTCACTCGTGTGAGGAGTTCCAGCAAAGCTTTTCAGCTGGATTTGGTGAGGAAAAGCTCCTCCTCATATTAATGAGAGTGGAGACTCAGATCTTGTGCTCTGTTATCATTGTTCTTAAAGCCACAAATGAATTCAAGGCTGCTCTGCTGTTGTAAGTTCATGTCAAGTGTTCTTAAAAGTCTGCATGAACATGAGATGAGGCTGTAGCTAATTAATTATCAATACCTGAACAATGAGAAGGAGACAGATGAATACAGATGCTTGTCAGATGAGCTTGAATTTTTTTATTAGTATTCATATTTACCTGCACATCAGATAAAAGATAAGTGTGTGAAAGACACATTTTGGTATTAGAAAAACACTTGATTTTTTCCATGAAAAATCGTATTTTGGGCATTCACTCCACTTGTTTTGGATAGAAATATTATCTCCTCTACCGTGGACTAAAAGGTGATTGATTACATGCAATGATGAAAAAAATTTATTAAGTTGCAAAGAGTTTTATGAGTTTCACCAGCAACTCATTGAATCTGATTTTATTACCTGATATTTTCAACCTAAAAAACCTCCAGAATCAATTACATGGGAATGCAGAAATGTGCTTTTGTAGTAAAAAATGGCTGTAGAATGCAAGGCTGAAAATAGAGAAACATCACAGAAGTGATAGAAGGAATTTCTTTCTGGCATGGTTTGTAACTATTACATATATATATATAATATAAACTCATTCATTAAAATGCACTGATTCAGGAAAAAAAGTGGAATTGCAGATAGAGAAATGCAGACAAACATGTGGATAGTTACAGAATAGTTACAGAAAGGAGACTTCATCATTTGAGAGTCATAAATTGAATAATAAGAAGCAGAAAATTAGAAAGAAGCCATGGGAAAACTTCCTCAGAGTGGAACAGCAATTGTTAAGGCTGCATCTTTTGAGTCTTATAAACCCAAATTCCATTGCTTTTGGATCATTGTCCCAGTTTTCCATATCTCTTTGCATATGTGTCGACAAGCCTTTAAATATCATTGGAATTGTTTGCTGTGACTGTTTACAGTGATACCACAACTGGAGTAATTAATGTGGAGTCAAAGATTTATGTCAGAAAGTTTTGGCATCTTTCTAAATATTAATATAGTTCCCCTAAAATAATCCTTGTGGTTCATCTTGCTGGTTAAAGAGTCATTTCCAAAAGGCCTCTGAAAACCTCAGCAGATGGAGAAGGACAAGCTTTGCAGCTTTTCCTATGAAAGAAAGAACTTCCATTCTTAAAAATATTTGTCTTTCCTCTTGTTTGAATATATTTTGGTTCAACTTCCACTTTGATGCCTTTTACATTCAGGATCTTCTCAGTATCCAGAATTCCCCCCTGTGGGGTGGCCTGGTGCAGGAGCCTGTCCTGAAAATGGGGAGCAGCTCATGGTGGGTTCAATGCCCTTTTAATGGAGCCCCCTTTTAATAGGAACCAAACCAAACCAAATCCTTTTTCTCCCTGGAGGAATTTGTGGGTTTTCCCCCCAAATTCTTTCCACCAGCACTGGAATATCTCCAGATAAACCATTATGGATTTACCTCCCCTCTGCTGGTGCATCCTCTCAGCCCTGTTGTCCCTTTGCTGTGTGGAAAGCTAAATAATTTTCCTTGGGACACTTTGCCAGGTACCAACCTAAATTTAGCAGATATGGCCTCATTCTTGTCTTCTAAATACATCTTTGAACCTGAGCTTATTAAACATTCTCCTTCTGAGGAAGAGGTGAGTGTGGGACCCAGAATGCTCTTTATTATTTCTCTGCTCTCATGATTATTTACCTGCACATCAATCTTTGTGTCATCTGAAACTTTTACCAGCCAATCATTACTGAAAATGATGAATAGCAGTAAGCAGATACCAGCAGAATCCCAGCTCTGCACTTAATTATGATTCCCCTCTGATGACTCTGTTTCAGATCCATTAGCTTGCCCATTTTTAATAGATTTAACCTCTGTTTTATTGCTATTGAGTAATTCTCATCTTAATCAGAATATTCCCAAGGCTGAGTCAGATATCTTACAAAAGTCAGAGTGGCACAGGAGCCACACTGGTGATGTTATCAATGACATAAAATTGGGGTTGTTTGTTTGACAGGACCCTTTTGTGGGATCATGTGGAATGACAATCACGTTCCCATCTTCACTTCCTCCTCTTGTATCAGCTTTAATCCCATTATTTGCCCAGGACTGAGGTCAGGGGAAGTCATGTAGAGGTGCCAAGGTTGTTCTGGCTGTGCATCTGGAGCACTGCCACAGCATTAATGCTCCAACAATCTGTTGGAATTTCTCTAGGATCAATCACAGATTAAAAACCAACATTCTCCTAGGATAACCTCACCTGGCTACAGGGATCACCCTCTGCAGATGATATCAGGGCTGTCAGTTTTAAAATGTTTGTATTTATATGTATTTTTTAACATCCTCAGTAGTTAATAGCTGACTACTAAATAATCCATCCTCATATTTCTTTGGAAAGTAGATGTGAATATTTAAGGAGCAGTTCTCCTTTCCCTGCATTGTTATAACAACGTTATCACCACTATTGTGAAGTGATAAACCCAGAGCTCTGCTGGGATTGCTTTTGTACAAAAACCTCTTATAATTGTGTCTGATTTTCCTCAACAGTTTTGAGTGGACTTTTCCTGAGAATTAAGCTTTCTTTTTAGCTTACTGTACTTCTAAAGTCCTTCCACTTATTCGTGTTTATATACTGGGGTTTTTTTTTCACATTTAGCATCTGATTTCATTTTATACCTTCCACAGAAGGCACGTTTTGCCCCTGGTTAACAAATCAGCTTAGCAACTTCTTCAAAAATGCTACTTCTCACTTCAATTTTTCACTAGGCAATCTGAAATTTTTCTCTTCCCACATCCCTGTGCAAATTTTTGTGTCTCTCTGGGACCTATGATCATCAAGTGTTGATTCACTCAAAAAACCATTTGGACCATCTGATATGATCATCGTGCACTGCACAGCATCAGGATTATCCTACAATAGTGGCATTAAACCTATAGGGCAGAAAAAACAAAATATCAAAGAATGCATTCAAAAAGAAGAATTCTTTATTTCTTTAAATATTGGGAAAAAAATCCTCCCTGTGAGGCCCTGGCACAGGTGCCCAGAGCAGCTGTGGCTGCCCCTGGATCCCTGGAAGGGTCCCAGGCCAAGCTGGACACTGGGGCTTGGAGCAGCCTGGGACAGTGGGAGATGTCCCTGCCATGGCAGGGATGATCTTGAAGGTCCCTTCCAACCCAAACCACTCCATGATTGTAAAGTATTGCTTTAAGAACCCAAATTTTTGGATGTAATTCATCAGTTAATTATTCTTGTAAACTTCCAAGCCCTGAGTGCAGCTCTGCTCTCATCTTCTCAGGGCTGTGTGGCTCTCCGTGGGTTACGGTGATGCTCACACCTTCACCAGCTTATTTGTAGGATCTGGCTTCCCTTGGCTCAGATATCCAGTGAGGGTGTTAGAAACCTGACTAATGAGGACTTGGGAACAGTGCCTGGAAGTGAGGTAGAAGCCAGGAGATATTAACTAAAAGTTTTCAGTCAATAACATGAAGTAGAAAACCCAGCCGTGAAAACCGTCACGTTTTTGGGCAGTTCATGAGGAGAATGAAAGACAAGATTTCATCTCACAAACTCCTTGTTGTGACTGTTCTTCCAGTTCTCCTTGTAACTGACAACAGGAAAAAAAAAATGATTCCTTCCACATTTTCCAAGTTGTGACAATGGCTCAGTTTTAAAATCACAGAATCATTAAGGTTGGAAAAGCGCTCTGAGATGATCAAGCATTAACCCAACACTGCTGATATGTTGAAATAATTTTGTGGTTTATTATTCCTGCCAGAGTTATTATTTCCTCTGCTAATGATATTTCCACTTGAGAATTATTGCATTTTGAAGAAGTTGCAAAACCTCATCTCACCTTGAGAGGAAGAGCTGAAAAATGGAACAGAGTTTGGAGAAGGCCAAAAGGAGACACAGAAACAGGGTTGGTGTTAGGGAAGGATGGATGTCTCCTCCAGATCTGCCACATAGAATCATTAACCTTATCTGGAAGGAATATTTGGGTAAGACAAGGGAAGTTTTTCTCAGTGTGAGATGAGTGAACCAATGGAGGAACCCATTGAAAGCTTGGGAGCTGGAGGATCTTAGCACCAATTCTACACCAAACACCACCAGCAGTGGGGACGAAGGAGAAGAGATAAATCAGGGGACCTCTGAGGATGAACCCAAAGTCCCTTCAGAGCAATCTTCTGTGATTTCATATTCAGGTTATTTTTCTAGAACAAAAGCCTTGGCAAACCAAACAAGGAAAAATTATTTCAAGGCTCAGGGACATTTATTGCCAGCTATAAAAAATGACACATCATAAAAAGTTAGTTAATATATTAAATATGTCATTGTATTTATTATAACAATTAAAATAGCAAAAGCTTAATAACTAATGAACATTGAGAGAACTTTACTTTCAAATAAATTTGGTGATAAAGAATTGTTTTTGACAACAGCATTTATCATGGCCTACCTAGAACTGTTGTATCTGTTTGTTGTACTTAATAAACAATGATAAATATATCTTTGTGCAAGAGAGTAGCTCAAATGTGTGTTGTGCAATCTTCTTGAGAAACTGTAGCCAAGACTAATTAAATGATTCTAATTAAAATTGTGTGGATAGAAAGGAAATTAATGGCTTCATTTGTACTATTTGTTTATTTCATTGTCAAGTGTACTGGATATAATTGCAGTGCAAAGAAGAAATCATCGAAATTATTTTTTCTTCTGTTGGTTCCCTGTTCCATCAATTTATTGTAGAGGCTTCATTTTCTCTATCTTTAGAGGGAAACAATGCTGACAAAATGTGAAACCTCAACAAAGTTATTTTCTTGTTTGGAGCTGTTAGATGGAGAATACATTTATTGAACAAAGTAAAGGTTAAGCTTCAATTAAGCATTCTAAATATATTTTGTGAGCTATTGAAAAGCCATAATGTCTCAGCCCACATGGTTCACTGGAAGCTTGGAACAAAATAAATGAGAATAGAAGCAGAAGGAGTGCTCAGATGGTGAATCTCTAACGTGTGGCTTACAAAAGAATGTGGTGTTACTCCTACCATCTTTTATGGATGGTTTGTATCAGATAAAGTGGGAAAAAAATTCCTTATTAGTGATATTTTCTTTTTTTAACTGCAAACAGAGTCTCAGACACAAAAGCAGAAGAACACCTGATTTTTTCCCTAGGGTGAGGTTTATATTTCACCACTTCTGTGGGGACTCCTCAGATCCAGGGAACAATAAATCAGATTATTGATCCAGCTCCTACAAGCAGCTCCACATTCCTTTATGTGTGTCTGGAAAATTGCATATTGGAGCAGCCTCCTTCTCCTTCTCCTTCTCCTTCTCCTTCTCCTTCTCCTTCTCCTTCTCCTTCTCCTTCTCCTTCTCCTTCTCCTTCTCCTTCTCCTTCTCCTCCTTCTCCTTCTCCTTCTCCTCCTTCTCCTTCTCCTTCTCCTTCTCCTTCTCCTTCTCCTTCTCCTTCTCCTTCTTCTCTTCTCCTTCCCTGCCCACTGCTGGGAGCTGGGGAGGGACCAACAGGATCCTGCAAGAGGAACTCCACAGGTTTCTTTCAGGACACTCAGCACTGCTCAGGTAATTCCTAATTCCCTTTAATGAACTTGAACAGAGGCAAAATTGTTTTGAGAATTTCATTCCAACTAAAAGATGCAAAATTGAAAGATTCTGAAATTCAGGAGCTTAAAATATGTTTATGTTTGGGCTGGTCTGTGCTCCTGGAATTTTTTTCTTTGCCATGTCAACATTTCCTACAGAAAGCAGATGTTCTTTGTGGAAATCTCCGATTAATCAAAAATACAGTTTCCCTTTTAAATTTGTTTCAGCCAAGCACTTTTGACAACTGAACCGTAGCTAAATCCTTTATGCTGAAAATAAAATCCGTCTTTATGTTTTTTGTCTAAATGTGCTTCAGCAATGCCATACACAAACTCACTTTTATAGCCTTGATAAGTGGAAAAATGTGGGAAACGAGAGTATATTTGAAAATGCTTCCATTAGAGACGTTTGTTAAAGCTGGCTAAACTAATGGCTTATTTTCTGCCTAAATCAGAGAGATTAATCTATAACTTTAAAACCAGAACAAAAAGAGCTCTGCTGAAACATAACGTCTCGAGTAAAACAATTCTCCTCAAGGGCAGGAGACTCATCATGCTGCTCAGGGATTGTTTTTTCTTTGCCTGCACTTCTCTGTGACCCAGGAACGCCCGTGCTGGCTGGGAGCCCATCATGGCCTGGTGCTGCTGGGGTGGCCCTGGGAGATCACCTGGGCCTGGAGAGCTCTCCTGGGGCACTCCAGACAAGGAGGGGAGTGCTGAGGGAGCAGCTGCAGCCCTGACTCGGTGTCACAGTGAGATGTGAGGTCAGTTGATGAACGGAGCTGTGGGCCTTGGCCTTGCTCTAAGTGCACAAACCATGGGGCCTGCTGCTGGACTGGTTTGGACTGGAACTCCAGAGCTCTCACCTGCCTGTGCCACCGTGAAATGTGAAAGGGAGAGCCTGATGTTTGCCCTGAACAAGCCTTAGAGGTTTGGGTTTTGGGTGTTTTTGGCCAAAAACCTTCTCTGGTTTGGCCCCACGGGCTGAAGGCTCCTATGTGGCCATCACCATCTCCTGGTGGCATTGTCCCATCCAGCACTGCCCAGAGGGGTCATTCCTCATGGGCAGCCATGCCTGGAACTGGGGATGAGCAATGAGGAGACTGGAAAGGGGCTCAGCCTGGAGAAAAGGAGGCTCAGGGGTGACATTTTGGCTCTGCACAACTCCTGACAGGAAGGGACAGCCAGGAACAGGGACAGGAGCAGAGGGAGCTGCCTCAGACTGGGGTGGGGAGGTTCAAAGTGGAAATTTAGCAGGAATTTGTCCATGGAAAGGATGGTCAGGCCTTGGAACTGCCCAGGGAGGTTTGCAGTGCCCATCCCTGGAGTGTCCAAGGAATTCCTGGAGGTGGCACTGAGTGCTCTGGGCTGGGCACAAAGTGGGGATGGGCACAGCTGGGACTTGACCCTGCAGGTCTTTTCCAAGCTCAGTAATTCTGTGATCCTGTGGTCAGGAATGGCCAGGGGATGTGCCTGGGTCTCACAGCCCTGACCCCACAGATGTGAGGCCCACACGAGGCCCTGCACAGTGAGCAGCTGCAGAGTGGGTTAGCCTGGCTGCTTCATCATCAGTGTCATGTTTTATTGGGGTAATCATTGTGCTATCAGCAGCTGGAATGCTCTGAGGACAGAAGCACAGCAAGTTCAGCAAAGACACTACGTTTTATTAGATCAGCTGATGTAGCTGAAAGAAAAGCAGACAAGATCTTTATTTCCCACGGGAAACTCGCTTTGGATGTGAAATAGAGGTCTTCTGTTTCCCATCAATACACTTCCACAAGTTCGGGGTCCTGCATCGGGGTGGGCAGGCAAAAATAACAGAAAATTAAATCAAATGCATGACAGATGACTGTGGAGGTGTGGAATAGCACCTTTACAAAGCCAGATTCACCTTCTCTTTCCCTGTGATGTGATGCTCACATGGTTTTACCTCCCACATGTGCCAGGCAGGAAATTGCCAGATGCAAAGTGAGCCACAAACTTTCTTTGAGTCATTTTTGAAGGTGCCAACCAACAAAAAAATCATCTGCAACTCTGAAGAGAAAGGCTGTGATTTTGTTTTACCAACTCCTGCTCACAGGGGTAAAAAGGTGAAGCAGAGTTATCCAACCTGGGGATGTTTTCCTGTTAATTAAAGTTATTGCACTAAATAGATTTTAATGGCAGAAGGGTGTAAGCTACACCATACACAGCCAGGAGCTGTTTTCCACCAGCTGTGAGGAATCATTGCTCAATAACAGTGAGAAGATCTCACTCTTTGCTCCTTGAGCTGCAGCAGTAGGAGCACACAAGTGTTTTAAAGTTCCTTGAAATGGAATATAAAAACATTACTACAGGACCTCCCTGCTTTGGCTGGAGAGCCTGTAGAGAAAACCACTTTCCTTCATAAAATTTTTCCCTTTTAATTGCCTGAAAAGTGTCCAAAAATAAAACAAATTCATTTTTTAAAATTCTTTTTGGCTTGGTTTATTAATCTGCTTGCTTCTCGTTGTTCTTCAATGAATATTTCATTCAAGCCAGCTTCAGCTTGGGTATTGCTTTTTCCTCTCCGCTGTGAGGATTCCTTTGAGCATTTATTATTCACATTCAATAGTGCAAGGGGTTGATTTGACACCAGGGTCAAACGGAGGCCTCAAGAAGCCACAGACCACTCTTTCCTTGAGGCCACACATGACAAACATCCCCAGTTTGAGCTGTGGCTGTGAGGGGTCAGCAGGAGCTCTCAGGCTGGTTCTGAGTGTGAACCCAAAGCTATTTTGGGGCCAAAAACCCCCATTTTCTATGGTTACCCCTTCACGAGGGCATCCTACAAGACAATAAATCCCTGGTGTTTAGGATACAAACCCTGATGCCACAGAATTGAAGGGCCAGCACACCTTGCTGTGGGATCACCTTCCCCTGACCCCACCAGGAACTTCTGCCCCCTTCCCTGCCTGGTTTTGAGCAGAGAACAAAGAGGACTCAAAGGGAAAAACTGGATTTCCTTAAGAGCCAACATTACTTTTCCTGGCTTCTTTAAAAGCATCAGAGGTAGCTTTGGCTCTAAAAAGAACAGCAGGGATCAGATAAAAGGAGGACACTTGCTTTTAATTGTCTCTTTCCCTTCTCCCCACCCTTATTTCAGGGCGAGATTGCCCAGCAGAGTGGTTTTTTCTTTACATGATTTTTTTTCTCTCTGATTCTGGATGACAGTATATTATAAATCCAGCAATCTTGCCACTTTCCTATGGAGCAAGTGAAAAATGGAAGGAAGCAAAATGTGCAGAATTAGTGGGCTTGCTGTTAGGCCTGAAGTGCAGGTGTGTGTGTGCCACATCTCCAGTTTGTGCCTCTGTGGGGAAGGGGCACTGGAATAACCAGGGAATACTGCTGTGCAGAAAAGTAGGAAGCTGCCTGAGTATTAAATGAGAGGAAAATCAATGCAGTCCAAAGGTTGCCTCCAAGGAAACAAAACAGCATTTATAGCTACGTCTGTCTTGCTTCTTTTTTGCCTGAAATTGCTGCTTGTTTGGCAAAACTCCTCCAGGATGGAGGCTGAGCTCCAGCATGCACGGGAGTATTTTGGCCAGAGGGCTTTGTTTCTTCATGTCCTGGCCAAAATACTTCCATGTGCTCTCCAAAATGAATTTTGGCCAATCTGAGCTGATTTGGCTCAAAGAGCAGGTAGGAAATGGTTTGTTGGATCAGGGGGAGGAGGTGGAGCAGGGAAGGAGTGACCATGGAGGAGACCCCACTGTCCCATGGAATTGCTCCATCACACCCAACAGGAGTGGCAGGGTGGGTGGTTATCAGGGATAAAAGGGTCCCCACATCCCTCAATCCCTCCCTCTGTCCTCCCTTTCCCCTTTAGCCCCCTTGTCCCCAGTTTTGGGGTAACTGGATGTTGTGAACTGGTTTTAGGTTTCCTGGTTACCAGTCTGGGCCACCCACCTGCCAAAGTTCATGGTCATGGTTTGCTTCCCTACAGATTTCCCAGGGGAATGAAATGCGCTGGAAACCGAGAAACCCAATATCAATTTCCCTCTATCCTTTTATTTTATTTGATTCAAGATTCAAGGACTGTGAAACATTTCTCCATTGTTTGGCCTCAGAGCAAATTTACATTTTATTACATAGATCATATTTTTTTCCCTCTGTGTTTATGACCGTGGACAGCAAGAATGAGAGAATGAAGAGAGAAATAAATATGTATACATGAGTAAAAGAAATTACATTGCTCACTAAAGCAGCCTCAATGTCACAGCTGAAAACAGGCCCTGTTCATATGCAGCTCACAGGTAACACAAATTTTCAGAAGCATTTTTAATACAGATGATGTATCACCTAATTACATAATCACAGGATGCTTTGTAATGGCTCAGTGATTTGGGGGAGATAAAAACTTCTCTGGCAAGCTCCGTGTGATCATAAGCTTTAAAACTCCAGAGGGGATTGCCAGGTTCTATATATGTTTTTGTCAGCTTTTTAATTTGATATTTCCCTGAAATCATTAGACTATAATGGGCTATAAAGGAGGAAATGTGCTTTGGTTTTTTTTTGATTGGTTTGGTTTTTTTTTTTTTTTAATGCAAACATCTAAAATAGATTACCAAAATAAAAGTTAGTTAAATTTGATCTAAAAGGCCGAATTAATCTTTTTCTCTCTGGATAAATAGTTCCAAGATAGTAAAAGTGTGAGGGGAAAATGGAGAAAATATAGAAAATGGAACAAATTCCATCAGGGGCAGGAGTGAATGAATGATGCTGTGGCACAAATTGGCACTTCATGGTCTCAGCTCAGGACAAGTGCAACATAGAATGAGGTGGGTTTGCAAAGGTCAGGTCCTACCTGGTGACCTTCTTGCTCAGCTGTGAATAACCCCCACAGTGCCATGGGCTGGGTGAGCCCCCAGTGCCCAATCTGTGTCATTCAGCAGTGGTCAGGACCCTTGTGCAAGTTTAAATTGAATGCTGCTTTTCCCATGTCACACTGTGCTGCAGCTCCTCTCTGCTGCTGGGTCACAGCCCTGGAGCTGTCTGGAGAGAAGTTTCCTGTGTCCTGGCAGTGATTGACTTTAAACAATGCCTTGGAATTGGGATTTTTATAGGAACACAGAATGACAGAGCGGCTTGGGGTGGACGGGACCTCAAATACCACCCAGTGCCACCATTGTCATGGCAGGGACACTTCCCACTTGTCCCAATGTCCAACCTGGCCTTGGGCACTGCCAGGGATCCAGGGGCAGCCCCAGCTGCTCTGGGCACCTGTGCCAGTGCTGCCCACCCTGCCAGGGAACAATTCCTGCCCCATATTTAATCTAACCCTGCCCTCTGCCACCTGAACAAACCCTTTTGTGTATCATGAGCCTACAAACATGAATCATTCTCATCAATATGACAGCACACAGGAACAGGGGGGTGAACACCCCCAGAAATTCAACTCCTTGATCCTGATAAGGACTCAGATCCCCGAGGCTCCCCAAGACCCCAGGGGCTGCAGGCAGAATTGCCAGAGGTGTCCCAGCACGTTTCCTGCAGCAAGGTAAATAAATAAATAAATAAATAAATAAATAAGGAGGTAGATGTTGAACTGTCTCTGTGGAAGACAGTTGTTATCTGCTTTGACTGATAGTTTAATTAACACTGAAATTAGTGGGTTAATTTGGGGAGGGAGAAGAGGAGGGTTCCAATTAATGGATTGGTAGCATTGAGGTACAGACTTTGCTGGATGCTTGCTTCCATGAAACCCTGAAATGACCCAGTAAATCAGGCCTGATCCTCAATGATTGAAGGTCCCTCCTCCTTTTGAGAGAAGCCAAAATCAAGCTGGCAGCCTGGCAGACACCAGGCCAAATCATTGTCCCCTTCTGGTGGGAATGACACTGTTCATTGTGCAGGAGCACAGAGCTCCAGGGCTCAGCTTCCTCACTGCTGTCACACATCTGCCACTCCAACAGAGCTCTGGGAGAGTTTGGATGGATTGTTTCACTGAAAACAGAAAAAAAGTTGGTGTCAGCTGGGAAAAAAAAAATCACTTCCAATGAGTCTGCCATGATAGGATCCAAAGGCCTGGCTCCTCAGCAGATGTTAAATGCTGCCACTTTCATCATGCCAAATCAGGAGAGCCTGTTCAGTGGAGCAGGGACGGGCTCGTTAGTGCATGGGAGCTTAATTTGCTGCAGAGCCCTCTGTGCCCCATCCCTCCCCAGCTGGGCATGGCATGGGAGGGAGAGGATGGATGGTGGGACAGCACTGGACACCAGGGACACCACAGCACACACTGAGCCTTGCCAGCACTGAACATTGAGAGAGTTAAAAGTGAGATGTTGGAGGAGTCAGATGCTACTTCATCACCCAGATGCATTCCTGCACATAACTGTGAAACACAAGGCAGCAGCCACGATTATTTCTCCAGTTCCTGATATTAAAGGATTTCTGGGTTCATTAACCAGTCAGGTCTGTAACAGTGTCTGATAAATTGAGTTGCCTTTTGTACAGCTGCATTATCTTCATGTCTTTTCCAGAAAGCAGAATTTTACTGACAAGTGCGTGTCACACTTCCATATCTCACATTGATTTTCCATTAATCTGCATTTCCTCTCGCACTTGGAGGGAGGTAACACACAGCTACACGCTGTCCTGATTAACACCTGAGTGCAGCAGCATTTGTGCTGTGCTTGATTATTAATAGAACAAGTGCAGTTAATTGCATTGGTCGAATCGTCCCTGTCACTGATTAATGACTAAGTGCACTCCTTGTGTTTTCAAGATCTGAGGTGGAAAAGGAAAAGCACAGAGATTCATGTGCTGTCTGAAAGGATTTTTTTTTTTTTGTGATAAAGACAACTGTTTGGAGAGAGAACATTTGATATCTTATTATAGACTGTAAACATATACCATCTAAAATTAAACAATTTGAGGCTTGGCTTTTGTTGCAGTCATAGGGAAATGTTACTGATGCAACTCAGTGTGATACAAAGTGCTTGCTGAAAGATTTAATATAGTGCTTCTCCTCTGACTGAATTTAATCAAACTGCATTTTAAACAATACCTTGCCAGTCATGAAAATCTCTGTAAAATGTAGGAATAAAAGTGTTCCCTGTGATGCATTTGTGCTACAGCAGCCTCCTTACAGCAGCCTCCCTCCTCAGCAGTTCAGGATATGTTAATACCATCATCTTTCTTTGAATTTTAAATCTCAGGGGAAAAAAAAGAAAAAAAGGTGGGTAAGTTCCCCACAGCACTGCTGCTATTTTAAGTTGTCTTCTTTTGCATTCTCAACAATTGCCCTCGCTCCTCAGTGGTCTTTGTACAGCAGAGTTAAGTACTTGCATTTTTGAAGGTGAAAAGAAATCAAAATAGCAATAGCAAAAAACCTGAGTCAGAGCACATAATCCTGTGATGCAGGGCACCAGGTCCATGGAAAAACACTGTCAAATAACTGGATTCATGATGGGAAATGCTCTGAATGAAGGAAAATGCAGGGCACAGCTAAAGCAATTGCCAAAGAACACCCAGAATGGAAGGTGCCATGGACACAGAGCACGGAATTCAGGAGTTGGTGTGAGCTGAGAGGAGCAAACACAACCTCAGGGGTGTCCTGGGCCTGATGGACAATGAGCAGAGCCATGGAGCAGCAGGATCTCTGCTTCCAGTCCTTATCCTGAGCCTGTGAGGAGCCATTTTTGGGGATGTTTCAGCATTTTCCCCACTCCAAGCTCTCCAGGTGATGCTATCCCTGCAGCACAGGTTATCTTGGCTCCTTGGTAACACCTGGGAGTCATTTCATGGATGAAATGGCCGCTGCCCTGGATCTCCCAGAACATTCCAGAATCTCTCAAAGCCAAGCTGCATTGGGAATGTACCTGATTTCCCACTGCTTGTCCAGTGATGGATCCTCACAGCCACAAATCCTTTTTGGCATCCTGCTCAGCAAGGGGCAGAGAGAAAGGTCCCATATTTAGGACATCTAATGCCTCATCTCCCTGATGAGGGTCATGACAGAGGTTTTCTCCTGCTTTACACACAGCAAATCCTATTTCTGGTGGCACAGGGTGGGATTGTTGAGATGTCTGCATAGGGCCATGATTTGGGCTTGATGATCCTCAGGGATCCCTTCCAACTGAGGATATTCCATGATTCTATGGTCCTCATTTTCTTCTTTCTGTCCATTATGTTTCCAGGTAAATTTGGAGAATAAATCTGTCTTTTTGGCCAGCTCCTGGTCACCTCTGTGGACATTCTTGACATTCTTTAAGTGACAATCTCACTCCCAGAAGCTGTCAAAGCTCCTATACCAAAATCACCTCTCAGGCCCATTTGATCCTAAAAAAGGAATGTACAGACACAGCAATGCACAGAAATTTTTGCTTTTCAGGCTGAAATCTAAACCTGCCTCCCCTCTCCCAAGGGATGCCTTTTCTCCACTTCATCAAATGGTTTTGGTTGGAAGAAACCTTAAAACTCACCCAATTCCAACCCCCGTGTGGTACCTGGGTGATTCTGGTGCCTCAGCACTGTGTGGTGTTATGGGAGCCACACGACAATGAAGAAACTCAAAATAAATGTCAAAAGCTCAGCAGAGAATGACTCAGAGCAGGAGAGTTGGAGGAAGTGGGTGGAGAATTACGAAGTTTCCACACATTTATCAGGCTTAGTCATAATCTCACTGCTGAGAAGCAAAACCATGACAAAATCTGGGGGGGAAGGTGGGGGTGTGAAGTGGCACTCCAGGTGCTTCAGCAAATTGAAAAAAACCAGCCCTGGTGGCACCTCTGGAGTGCAGGTGAGGCAGGAATGGAAAATCTTGGTTGGTTTAAGGTCAGTCCCATTGTGGATTTCCCAAAGGAAGGAGGAGAAGAGATTCACCCACCTCACCTGGGGACAGGGATGATGGCTTGGGATCACACAAAGCAATGTTCTGGTTTGGTTTCAGCAGCTGCAGGATGAGTGCTGGCATCCCAAACACCTCCATGGAAAATCAGCTTCTCACAGAAACCACATTTCACATTGAAAAAAAGTTCTGTTCAGCCAAAAAAAAAACCCAAAAAAAAAAAAAAAACAAACCAGAAAACATTTGTGATACATTCCTCAGAGTATGGATTGGTCCTCATTGCTTTTTTTTAATATCCCTTGATAATTCTTTCACTGGAAAAAATAGATTTACAATGTCTGAAGGATACAGACCTATAGCCACAGCTCCCATCTTCCTGCACAATTCATAGAATCATGGAATGCTTTGGGTTGGAAGGGATTTCAAAGATCATTTAATTCCAGTCTCCTGCTGTGGGCAGTGCTACCTTCTACTAGAAAATTCAATTAAAACCAAAACTAGAATTCAATCATTTATCTCATTTGCTGCTGACTGATCACAAATACAATGAAGATGTGAGGTTTTTTTCCCTTTAAAACCTAAGAGCCATCAAGATGCCACAAAAAGACAGCGAGCCACAGTTTGCTTTTTATTGGCCATGGGATGACAGTCAGTAACAATCTGTCAAACAATTAACACAGCTAATAGAGACTCACCAAGGAACCTACCAGCCACTGGTAGCCACTAGATGGAAAAGAAGGTTCTGGAGCTGTTGGGTCCCACACCTGGCACCCAAGCAGATGGAAAAGGCTCAGGGAGTGGGAGATGATGATTAATGAGGGAAACGTGCAGCGATGATAAGAATTGAGGCAGGAGCTCTGGTTTTGTCAGGTGTGGGCTGTGACCATGCCCTGCAGGTGACACAGGACCTGCCAGAGCTGCTGAGGTGCCACATGAACCACAGCTCTCCCTGCTGAAACCCAGGGATGTTCTGGTTTCTCTGGGAATTTTGGTCCTTCCAGCAAAAAGGAGGACGGTGAGGAATAGTGATGATCTTGAGACGTTCAGGATGAGGACATCTCAAACCCTGCAGGATTCCCCTCTGATGGATTTTGGGCTGGTTTGGTTACCTGGCAGGGCTTTGTGGGAAGCACAGGTTGCAGAACTGCACCAGCAATTTTTCCATCAAGCCAATAAATCCTACTTGAGCTCCAGCATGGCAGGACAATTTGGGAAATCAGGCCGTGCATCACTGAGCAATTCCAGATTGATTTTTGAAGTCTGTCTTACAACAACCTGAATATTTACATGCCCAACATCACACTGCCTTTGGAGTCCAGCTGGGACAGCACCCACGTGTCTACCTGGGAATAACTCAAATTTTGGGGAGAATAGACTTAATTTGGGGAGAAGAAAAGTGTAATTGTGGATATTGCTGCTTTTGTCTGAGCTCTCTGCAGGGTTTCTGAGAGCTGAGAGAGCTGAATTTCACCATAGCCATGCAAAGATATCAGTGATCACTGTCCTGCCTTAAACACAGGGAGCCTGGAGAGATGCTCAGGAAGAAAGGGAAAATAAAGCAGAAAAGGAAACTGGTGGGTTCTGGTTTTCTGAGGAAGACATCCTCTTTAACTCTGGGATCAGACAAAACAGAGAAGTTTTTGGAGCACTGAGAAAAGGATGTTTGCATATTTTCTGTTTATGAACCTTTTAAGCTTCTCCCCAATTACCCAAATATATTAGTGAGCACAGACAAAAAGAAATCAGCCCCAAATTCAGTCTCTATGAAACGCTTTTGAATTCCTGACTCTCCCTTCCTGCATTCAAACCCAGACAGCTGCTGCTCGGGCTGAAAGCATTCAACGCTTTTGAAATTCATGGAAATTGTGGAGAAATCCATGGGAACTGCTCCCTCCTGTGGAGCAGCTGCTGAGCAGGAACTGTTCCCCAGGGCCTGGGGTGGCAGCTGTGGCTGCTGTCACCCCCTGCATGGTGACAACCGTGTCCATCACCTCTGGTGGCCAAGGCTGCCATGGGGGACTCTGAAATTCCAGCTGCCATTCCAGGAAGGGCCACCAGGTCCAGGTGGGGAGCTCCCCACAGCACCACCCAACATCAGGCAGAGGGAAAAAGGAAAATGCTCCTCACTCATGGCAGCAAAATTAGTTATTCTTATGCAAGAACGATGAAAAATCCTCATGAATTTCCCATGTGTTTGCCAAATCCACATGGGAAGGGATGGAGCAGCTTAGAGCCGTCTGATGTGGTCAGCACAATGTGGGGCTGTTCTAAGGTGGGTTTTGCCTTGTGAAAGGCTGGATATAAATGTCTGTAAAATGAAAATATTAGGTTTCACAGCACAGTTTTGTGCCATTTTTCCAGTCCTGTGGAAGAGGGAGGGCTGAAGCTTCAGGAGCAGGTGAATTGAGTGTGTCCAAGGGCACAGTCCCCACTGGCAGAGCTCTCTTGCCCTCCTGTTTGTCCAGCCATACCCTGTGCCAGCTCTGCTTTGTTCATAATACACAATGCTTTAAGGAACAAACTAAAAATACCCTGATTCAGAGGAAAAAATATTCAAACCACAAATGCAGAGCATTGCCAGGGCTTTCCCACACTCCTTTAATGATGGGCTGCTCAGTGGGGTGGGACTGATCCTGTGGGAGCTGCAGCCTCACAGCATCCTCCCCTGCTGGAATCCCAGTTTATTGCTGAACACCCAGTGCTCCTACACTGCTGAGGGTGCTGGGACAGCCTCATCCTGCAGTGATCCATCCAGGGGCTGGGCTGGCTCATCTCCTGCCCACCTGCAGCTGTGTCAGCCTCCCA
>JAHXMQ010003857.1:1719187-1730536 GCA_020466415.1 Ammodramus savannarum pratensis
TTTGGTTTCGTTTGGTTTGGTTTTCTGGTGTTTGTTTTTGTTTTTGTTTTTTTGGGTTTTTTGCATACCCAAGGTCTGATTTCTGGGAAAAAAAAAGAAATTCTCATTTCTACTAGTTGAAAATTAGACTTCAGCTGGATTTCTCTCCATTTCATTTAGGACACAGCTGATCCTTGAGGTCCCTTCCAACCCAAACCCTTCAGTGATTCCATGATTTTATGGCCATCATTATCTCCATAATAAAATTTGAGGTTTCAAGTGTCCATTCTTCAATTAAGCCATTGGTTGTGGAGATTAAAAGGGAGTGGATTTGGTTCTCAAACTCAAAAAAATCCATGTTGGTAAATCTAAAATGGGGAATCTCAAAATTCAGCTTCTCTGGGCAACCTGTGCCAGAGCCTCAACCATTTTGGGGAATAATTCATCCTCAAATCTGATGTAAACCAACTCTTAGTTTAAACAATTACATTGTTTAACCAATTACTTAAACCCAGCAATTTTCCTTGAAAACTTTGTGCTTCAATAAACTGCTTCACTAATATATTATTGTGCTTTCTTAAGTTTAATTTCTTTATACTTAAATTTGCCATTGTTGTCAATAGAAAATGCTCAAAATATTTGAAGTGCTTAATCACCTGCTAATTTCAACTTCTTGGCAGTGATAATAAAGTTAAATTGAATTGTCTTTGAAGCTGTTGCAACAAAAAAAAAAAGTGAAAAAAGAAATTAATGGCTTCTAAAGTACCAGGATGTTATTTTAAAAAGTTAATGAGCCTTTTGTGTTGGGAGATAAAATGGGTTGATATGAAACAGGAAGAAATCATGTAAAATTTAAATAAAAGGGGAAAAAATAATGCAAAGCAACTAATTGAAAAGATTTGGAAGCAATAATTATTGAAACCAGCATAAAAATAGACAAGGCCTTTCAGACTAAAGAATTTAGACACTGGAGCCATATGGAAAACATAAAAATGGTGAATTCACAGCCATGAGCTGCAGCATCTCCAGGATCTGTAAATAACATTTCCCTGATAGGGAAATCAATCTCAAAGTGCACCCTCAAAGCAGCACCTGAACTCTCAGCACTCTCACCACATCCCTGCACTCATGGGAATCACAAAAAGAGGATTTTATGGGAGATGAAGCACAATAAAGGAGATTCTTCTGTGGGGTGAGTCCAGCCTGTGGTAGGGAATGTTGGACACAATTCCTGGCTCCAGCTTTGGGGTGGTGTGGAGTCCTGTCACTATAGGACACAGAACAACACACACTGCTGCTCTCAAGGTGAATAAAAAGGGAATTTTCTGACTCTAATATTTATAGATTTCCCAAAGTGCCAGTGGATTGCAGGGTGACAGTGCCACCTCTCCAATGACACTGGACAAACCAACAGCCCATCAAACTTCTCCTCCTCCATAAAAGAATGCAAAACAATGAGTTATTTACAGAAAGTGTGTGAGAAAGTTTGTTACAAGAATGTAAACATCAGAAAGCTTAGAAAAACTTCTTAAAAAATCAGGGTGAGAGAGTCCTTGGGAAATGTGAGGGGCACTGGTGTCACTTTGCCCTGAGTGGGTTTAGGTCAGCCTGGTGGAAAGCCTCAGACCCCCTCACATCCCTAAATGCAACCTTCAGGTAATGAGGTTTCCTTTTTTCTGTCTCTGTTGCACCAGGGGTGGTTGTTGTTCACTGATGTTGGGGAATGAGCTGAACCTCCTGGCACCCCACAGCACCAAACAAAAGTTCTCCAAATGTCACTGCTGCCTCTCCTGGGAGGGACATTGCAGTACCAGCCTTGTGAGTCCTTCACAGAAATTCAGCTTTTTATTTCCCAAAACCACAAAAACCTCCATGCTGTCTGAGGGACACCTAATTATCATCATTGTCTGACTCATCAGCAGCTCTCCAGGTGCTTCTGGTTGTTCTGGGAAGCCTCAACCTTTCCAGGCTGGACTAGTTCATCTCCACATTTTGCTGTTAGAAATAGCAAAGATGTCACTTGTCTTAAAATATATGGTGTGCTGTTCCATCCCTAAAGGTGCTGTTATGCCAACACTAAATCTGCCAGACACTGCAGGCAGAGTGTGGGATGTGATGTGTTCAATATTCATCCTGCTGTGACCCAGAGGAGGATCAGGACACTCTGCATCAGGAAATGTCTCTCTCTAATTTAACAGTTTCCAAAATGATGGGCCAAAAGCCCAGCCTGGGAGGTTGGGGTTGCACCTCGGATTGATTTGGAGGCCAGGAGCCAAAGGGCTGTGTGAAAATGCAGCTGATGCCTCATTTCCACATTCAGGTCAGACTGGTTTGGGATATTTCTGCTGTCCACAGCCTGATAGAATTCAGGGCCATACTGCTTTTTCCTTGCTTTAATCCTGGAATTCCCTTTGCTTGCACGGTGGGGCCATGACCATCAGCAGAACAAAGGACAGTGACAAAGGACAGTGACAAAGGCCACCTCTCCATGAGTGCAAAGGGATTTATTGGAAGGGAAAAAGCCACCAGGAATCAGGTGAAAGAGGTGTCATTTCCCTTTAGGAACAAGAAGGACACAGAAAATTGGGATCAGCTGTCCAGGAAGAAGACAGACCCTTGGAATTATCAGGAGGAATTCCTTATTGACACTGAGAGAATGGAGGGACCAGTGAGGGAATTTCCTCCATCCTGATGGAGAACCTGAGCTGGCACCCCCAAAGAACAGCCTGAGCTGCATCTGATGGACCCTTAGGACAGAAATATGATATCAGAAATGAAAATAAAATTCTGTCTCATTAAGATATTCTTGGCAGCCTGCCTTGCACAACAGCTCCAGAGGAAGCAGCACAATCCAGGAGCAGCCATAGGAGGAAAACCTGAGAGAGTTTTGGTGTGAAGAGACAATTATTTTATTTTATTGAGCACTTTAGACAGGTCTGTTCATTTCAACTCCCCAAAATCCTGTCTACATCTTTAATCCAGAAAGTGAAGGCTCTTTCCTAACACATTCAGATCAAATAATGTTTAAATTTCAATGATGTCAGGAGATGCTTGTTGTACATCCCTATGGCAAGTACACAGAATTTAAAGTAATGATCTCTGAGTTTATCTTCATCACCCTTCTTGCCTCTGGTGCTCTGCTTAGATCAGATTATCTCATTTAAATAGCAATGGGTTATGAAAAAAAAAAAATCTAATCTGTTCCCTCGCTGTGTCACTGTGCATGCATTACCTTATTTTATTTTGTCCCCTAAGGCACTGCAAGAAAACCCTAAAGACCCTCGTTGAGACACATAAAAAAGCTTTGCTGGAAAATAAGAGTTGGAGGGAACATTATTCTTTCCACGATTTTTTGCCTATAAAGAGAATATAGAGGGCAGTTTGATTTTTGAGTAATTGAATTGCCATTTGGGGGGGCTAATAATACCCAGTTCTTCTGCACAGCACATTTAATCCTGAGATTTAAAATTAATTTATAGGTCAGAATCATTTTCATTCTGCATGTCAGGTGGAATTGAGGAAGGAACAAGGAGGAAATGAGTGACCAATGCCATCCAACAGCCTGAATTACCCTTCCATCCCCAGCCACAAAACTGCTCTGCTCAGCACCAGGGCTGCTTCCTCACCTTCCCACTCTTTTCTATTATTCCTAAATTGATGTCAGCCTTCCATGTGATAAATCAGAGAAGTTTTGCCATAAGTGCAGTTTGACTGTTACCATCAGGCATATTTCAGAATGTCATGGAGCGAAAATCAGCAGAGCTCTGCTGAAATCAATGGAGTTAATTTATACCCAGGAATAAATTAACTTATCCCAGTGAAGTCAGTGGGAGCTTTTGCTGCTCCTTTAATTGAGAGCAGGAGCAGGACAAAAGGGCCGTTGTGAGCTGCTCTTGGTGCCTGGGAATATGGAACATTTACATTTTTAGCTATTTTTAAGTCTTTAAAAGCTGAACATGTTCATCTAAAAGTGAGCTCCCAGTACCTTTTAACTCAGGTTTAAAGCCCGGGACTGGGCTTGTTAAAGAGGATCCTCTGGCAAGAATGATGAAGATGACAAAAGTTTCAAAAATTAAAGCCAGGGGGTAAAAATGAGAAAAAAAAGAAGGAGAAGGCTCTTTTTGGAGATACAAATCATGGATGTGAGAATATCTTGTCCCTCATGCATCTCTCCTGCTCCTCCAGCCATTCAGATTTCAGGACCACCATCCATTTCCCAATATTTCCCAATAAATCAAGGCATTGCAGGGGAATCCTGTGCTCTGACAGACTGCTACAAGTGCTTTACTCAGAGTAGTAAAGGAGGGAAGGATCTGTGAGAGGAACCCAAGAGGGCTGAGTGGGGTAATGGGGAATTAAAGGAAGAATTTGGGTCCTAAACACGTGGTTGTTGAGATTAGTTCAGCAAAGCTTAAATGAGCGACTGCTCACTTGGAATATTTTATATATCACAATATTTTATATATCACAATATTTTACATATCACAATATTTTATATACTCCAAGATTTTTAGTCCTTAATGTGCTGGCTGTTTGTTACTGAAAGAGCAACTTTGTATTGATTTAACAGAAAGTCTGATCCTGAGATTTGCTTTTTTTTTCATCCTGAGGTTTACATTTCACATTTAGATAAAACAGCATCGAGGTTCATTTAAATTGTATTTTAAAATGGTACTGAAGCCTGCCCTCTGCTCTGTTTCTCCACTTCAAACAGCTGCTGACTCATGCACTACATAATTAATTTAAGTACCATTTGAGGTTACTTTAATACAATTTCCTTGTAAGTACATGAGTAATATCCTGGCTATTTAGAGTTCAATGCATTAATTGGAGACAAAAGTCAGTTGTCATGGTTTCTATCACAGCCAAGTGTGAGGGGTCAGTCCATCCCCAAATTCATTAGAGCCTCAAAGAGCTCAGTTCCCACTCAGTGCCTGTTTGGAGAGGAGCTGTAATGAGCCACATGAGTTAATCCCATTTTCATGGCTCTATGAAGCAGCATTGTCAAGTTATATGCTTTTAATTAGAAGAAAGGTTCAGAGCAGGAGTGAACTCAGAGTGCCAAACCCTCACTGTGAGCAATGCCCAGCCAGGCAGAAAAGAACATTTTACCTCACAATATGCTACAAACTGTTGATATTTTAAATAAACACAGGGGATATTCAGGAAGGAGAATGGGGGGAGGCATTTCTCCTTCTTCCAAGCACATTTTGTCCTCTGATCCAACCTGGGGAGTGTCAGGGTGGGAGGATGAGGGTCCATCACCACTCCATTGTCATTGCATTTGCTTTGGGCTTTAAGCAAGATTTTCCTTCCTTTTTATGCATTTATATTGACAGTCCTTATGATTCTCACCCTTCATAAATAAATACTTTAATTTGCCTTTCAGTTAACTGTGATTTAAGGACACTTCACTCACATGGAAGCACTTGAAGAGTGTGATATGAAATATGGAATCAAAACCATCAATTCAGTGCTCCCAAACTGGTCTGGTTTTCAATCCAGCTTCATTTGCTGATATTGTGGCCAAGAAATGTTTTCATGATGTTGTCCCCCAAGTAACAATTGTTCTTCTTTCTCACTGTTACAGCTTAGACTATTTTTTAAAGCTGTTACCTGGATTCCAGCTTTCTTATGCTCCTGAAAAGTGCTTTTCTGGTTCAAAGGCAGCACCTGGAGTTGTTTAAAATTAAAGTGTGTCCTAATGAAAAGCTCCTTAGTCACTTGTTCATACAAAAAAGGGCTGTTAATTTTGGTAATTGCTTCTCCTTTCTCCAAGAACTATGACACTGACAGAGATTTATCAATCACAAACACTAATAGTGGAACATTTTACCTGTGCTGCAGCTCATGAATGGCAGCAGACTTATTAGTTTCCATAGCAACACCATCTCCACTTTCCAAGGTCAAAAATTCCTCCCATCCAATCAGTGGAAGAAAGTAAAGTGTGTCTTCCTGTGGCTACCTGGATATTCTGCAAAAACAGGAAGAGATATTGGGCGATTAAAGCACAGACCCCCAAATCAATACCCCAAATTTCCCCAGGTAAAATCACCTTGAACTGCACCTTTTGGAGAATCAGGCACTGCAAATGCAATGGGATAGGATCATCCTGGCACAAAAATGAATCCAAAATGAAAATCACAGGTAAAGTTGGGGTTCCTCCCATCCTCTCCATGTGGCACAGAGACCTCTTGGATGGGAGGGATTTTCTCCAAAAATCTGCCTGTGCTCCCTCTGCCAGGGATGGAGGAAAATATGTTTGGGAAAATGAGCTTTTTCAACTGCTAAATGCTCATCAAATGTTAAGATATTTCTTGTTCCATCCAAGGGAGCCCCTCTGGAACCAGGATAGGGGAGCTGGAGAGGAAAAGGCTCCAGGAAGAGCTCAGAGGCCTTGCAGGGCCTGAAGGGGCTCCAGGAGAGCTGGAGAGGGCCTGGGGACACGGCCTGCAGGGACAGGACACAGGAATGGCTCCCACTGGGAAAGAATAGGTTTGTATGGGATATTGGGAATTAGGGATTGTTCCCTGGCAGGGTTTGAGATGGAATTCTCAGATTCTGCCCCTGGATCCCTGGCAGTGCCCAAGGCCAGGTTGGAAGGGGCTTGGGGACACCTGGGACAGTGGGAGGTGTCCCTGCCATGGCAGGGGTGGCACTGAGTGGGATTTAAGGTCCCTCCCAATCCAAACCAGTCTGGAATTCCAATATTCCATGGTGGTCTGGTTCTGATCCCAGCCAGGATCCTTTGGTGGATGTGTGATCCATCATTGATCTCCCACGGGAGCAGAAGGGATCACAGTGTCACACTCACCCCATGTAAAAACACAAAAACACCTTTTCTGTGGGAAATTTGATCATTCAGAAATGAACCATCCACAGCAAGGATTTACATAACAATTTCCTCTAATTTCCTTTGACATTTCAGTCAACAGATGATGAATTAAGCCAGGAAAAAGTATCTGTTTGGCCTATACTCCCAAAGGGCAAACGAGTGATTTACTGTGGGGGATCAGTTCATAAAGCAGCTGAAACCAGAAATCACTTAATAAAATGAGTTTACAAAATTGTAAAATCATTCCAAACCTTTTAAGTGCTGAAAATTTTCCACTGAGAAATTACAATTATGAGGCACACTTATGGATCCATATTCTCTTCTCACTTGGCTCATTTTTCACAGCAGTGTGAAAAGATCTCACCCAGGGTTGCCCTGGAACTTATTGCTCATAGGGGTGAGAGAGATGTTTTTTAGAAAATTAAGAAATCCAAATCTTCTGGAAGGGACTTAATTTTGTTAACATTTTCTATAAATTTCAACTATACAAATGCAGGTGGTCTCAAGGGAGACCCTTAAAATCCTGAGGAATGATCTAAACTTGACAAGCTTCTAAATTTTGGAAAAAGAGGATGGAAAAACCCCAGAGTTTCTTTTAGCTTTTCATGATGTCCTACTTCACACACAGCTGTGATCTACTGAAGAACATTTGCAAAATTTATAAGTGTTTGAAAGGAAAAGGATTAAAAAGTATTAAATTATAATTCTGCCGAAGTAGAAACAGGGAAGGATGAGCTGGGTTGTACCTTTATATATCAACCCTGCCCAAAGTGGCTCCTAAACAGCCTCAATCAATATTTCCTTTCTTTTTTAATACTTTTGGGTGCTTTTTTAGAACACTTGCCTTCAGTCCAGGTTCCACTCCAAACCACCTGGTGATACTGAAGGTAGGCATTGATTATTTCTGCTTCAGTAGAAAACCTGGTGCTTTCCCTTATTGAATCACATCATATTTATTTCACACCCTTTCTCCTGCTTGTCAATATTTGTCTCAAAGCTTGTGTACATATCTGTGATATCTGAGACAAAAAAAGATGAAATACCCTCTTTAAATTTGTTTTCTCTCATCCTTCATGAACAGAATGTATCCCTTCAGATCAAAAAAATGTAAGTTAGGATTTTAATTAATTACTTAGATGTCATCTCATTCCTCCTGTATTAATTTTGTGACTTTACCTGTCCCAGTTTTAGATTTTTTTTTTCCCTGGAGGAGGGAGAAGATTCCCCAAGCACCCAGGGCCTGTGTGCAGCACCCCAGGGTGAGGAGGCTCAAATTTCCCATTTGCTGACAAATCATCCTGGTGGGTGCCAAGTTGGCTGTTAGCAGATAACAACCAGCGTTTGTCTGCAATTTATCCCCTTTTGCTGAAGTTATTGCCATGAATTTTGCACATTTTCCTTGGCATTTCAATCTGGATTCCCCCCCTGTGCTGGGTATTTTTCTGTGCTTGTTTTCTTGGACAGGGAGCACCTCCCAGTGCTGGTCCCATCCAGCTCCTTTTCCTCAAGTCTCTCAAATATATTCAGTTTCTGCTCCTTCTACATTGGGTGTGTGAGTTATTTAGTGCAGAAATCCCTTCTAAAAGTGCAGGAGTTGCCAAAGAAAATTGGGGAATGGATTTCGATGATCCAGAGTTACTCATGTTCTTCCTGATATTCCAAACAAAAAGTATTCCAAACAAAAAATATTCCAAACAAAAAATAACCTATGAAAGCCAAATAACTGGCCAGACTTACTCACATGCTTCCTGATATTCCAAACAAAAAGTATTCCAAACAAAAAAATATTCCAAACAAAAAATAACCAATAAATGCCAAATAACTGGCCAGACTTACTCACATGCTTCCTGATATTCCAAACAAAAAATAACCAATAAAAGTCAAATAACTGGCCAGACCCTGCCTTTTCCAAGAGGACATATCCTTTTTTTTGCAAGGAAATATCCTTTTGAAACCCTCCCTGCTTTCTATTCTCCTCCTGTTGGGTTATGGATGAGTCTTTTGGAACCCTGAAACAAGAACCTGCAGCTGCCAATATTGAGAATATACAACCCAAACTCTTTGTATTCATACAAGGCATTGATCAATCCTCAGAACTGTAATTCTTCTGCTCCTAGGACTGCAAATTATGGGGCATTACTGTAAATATACACACACACACACAAATATTTCCTTTAAGTTACCCAACTGTTTTATTCCCTTCCCTTTGACATACACAAGGACTGAACTGGCGAGCAGGCACTTAATATTTTTTACAACATCTTTCCAACAGCTGCTTCCATGGGATTATTTACTGTCAAACTAAATCAAGAATAAATGAAAAAACTGAAATATTTATAGCATAAGAAAAATCTGGTTCAGACCAGAAATCCCAGCCTGGCATTAAATCAAGAAATGTAACAAGATAAATTCTGCCATCATACCCTTTGTTTCCTGGATGTGCTGCTATCACTTATTCTAATTGTTATGCCATGGTTTGAGCAGAGAGATGGATGGAAAACAAAATATGTTAAATATGATCATGGGGGAAACATTACATTTCCCCCTAAAAATCCTGATTGTGCGTCCATTTGTCAGCAGGATGTAATTTATACAAATATGTTTGTTACAGAAGGAGGCAACATCATTTTTTGTTGTTTTCCCATTAGAGAAAACAAGTCCATAGGAAAGAACTCAGTCCTCACATAATTTATATCTGTCATTTTCACTTCTGATCTCTGGGGGAAGGAGAGATGTTTTCTCTTGGGACATCCAAATGTGTGGGATATATGGGAGGTGAATAAATGGAAAAAGGTGGATAAAATTCCCAGGTCAGAGTTGAGCTGCACCTGCTCCTCCTTGCAGACACTCTGGGAAATATTGGAAAGAAAGGACACAAAACTATTGCTGTCATCAGCATTCCCTCCTGGACATCTGGAATATTGAAAAATTCAGTCAAAAATGGGATTTGAGTGTTGACTTGGCCCTTAGCACATGGAGGGAAAGGCTGTCCTGTTGTGGGGCTGGAGGTTTCAGTTGTACTGCTGTTTTCCTTGGAATTTAGAAGGGAACAGGCTGTGGATTCATTTATTAATTAAAATAATCTGACATAAATTTAAGACATTAACATAAATACCAATGTCTTGTTCTTCACTGAGCCCAACCTGGTTCTGAGGCTTTGGTTTTCAAGACCCTTAATTTCTACAACCACTTATTTTTTGAGTAATAAAACATTTACAATACCAAATCTGTGACAAAAGATAAAACTGCTCTTCTGGTGTCATCTGAATTTTCATGAAAATAAGCCCCATTTCCCACTTCTGCCACAATTTTCTGTTAAGTTTTCTGCAAGTAAAAGTTGGCTCAGGTGGTGATGTGACATTGAACTGGGGTAAAACCTGTCAGGCCCTGGGAATGATGAGATTTTGCTCTCAGCTAAATTCCAGCAAATTGACATTTTTACCCATGGCAAAATGTAGCTGTGCTTGCAGAAAGAGCAACTTTTTGACCTGGTGGGAGAAAAAAAAATAAAAATTGTAACAACAGGGATTTGGGGCCAAATTCCACAGTGGGGCTGGTGGAGGAGCTTCACACCAGGTTTATTGGTGTGACCACCTATGGAATGGGATCTGCATGGCAGAAGAAAGGAATGGAAATGTGGAGGGAAAGGCTCTAATCCAGAGAGTGCATGCACAGCCTTTTTATTCTGCAGCCTCAGCTTTCCCTCCCACCAGCTCCCACACATCTCTATTATCTTTTGAATTTGGCCTTCCACACTTTTGTATTCCTCATGTGCCAGGAAATAAGTCTGTCCCAGCCAGGCTTGCATTCCTGGCACACCATCGCTCCTGATCTCTCTATTGTCTCCTGAGCACCTGATTCCAAGGCATCTAATGTGAATTTTCTCATGAATGCCAATGATATACAGCTACATTTTTCTTTTCAAACTTTTTATCCCTCAGGCGCTTTCTGCACTCAAACTATTTTCCAGATATCCATAGCAGAGTGAATAGCAAACACTTGCAGCTACCAGGGCAGGAGCAGAAGCGACCAGTTTGCCAGGCTCCAGCAAGATTTACGTATGCTGTTGGAGTTCTCAGTGCTTATTTAGAATTATTGAACCATATTTTGAGGCAGAAAAGCACCCTGTGCTATTTAACAAAGGTTTCCGATACCGATCGCTCCTGTTTTTCCTCTCTCACAAAAGGACTTGGATTTCCATTTGGTTTTCACTCCTGACTGCTATTGCTTACTTTTCCTAGAGAAACTGAAAATATTGTGGCTCATTTGCAATTGAAATTCAGTGCATGGAGCCTTTGGGGAGGGTTTAAATCTTGTGTTTTCAAAACATTTTCCTAACTCCGAGCAAACAGCTCGTTGTGTTGCAGGTGACATTGAGATCCTACATGGTGGGACACTACAGAGGCTTTTGGTGCCTTAAACTCCCCAAAATAAGATATTTGAGGAGAAATGAGGTGGGCTTTCTCTGGTGTCTGATGAGGCCTCGCTCACTGTCCCAGATGGACTCACCAGCATTGAAATGGTCCTGACATGGG
>JAHXMQ010003857.1:1866465-1877062 GCA_020466415.1 Ammodramus savannarum pratensis
AAATAATAAACACCTGAGTCCAAACATGAAATACTGATTTAAGTGCTTCAATCCAGACCCAGAAAAACCCACAACTGGAACTGCCACAGATTGGGAAGGGAACTTGCCATGAAATTATCCCAATCTCAATTTGCAGCCCTGCATTTCCCTCCTGGTGCAGCTGGGAGTGGAGCAGGCAGCTCTGTGTGCAGCCACAACATGTCAGGAGCACATCCTGAGCCACAAAGCCATCCTGGAGCCTGTTTGATTTCCTGGCTGCCTTATTTGTTTACAACAATGCTCTTAAAATTGTCTCTCCCATCTGTGTAGTTCCTACTTGTCTGAATGAGAATGAGATATTAAAATGCCATCCAGATGTCTGCATGCATATCAGCATTAACATATTATGCAAATTGTCACCAGGATGGTTTTTTTTTCTTCCTTAAACAAAACAATATTTGGAGGTGGAATGTAAAGAAGGGAAGCTGTGAAGGATGACAAGTGAAAAAAAAATAAAATAATGCACTGAGCATATTCAGCTGAACTTTTCAATCACTTTGGATGAAAGGGTTATGTACAAAGTGTCCTCAGTTGTTTTCACTGTAAATCTAGAGAAGGACAATTGGATGAAAACAATCTTGAAAAGCAAAACACATAATAAGCAAGGAAACAACACCAAGCCTGAAGAGCTCATAAAATTAATTCAACAAAGGAAAATATAAAAGTTGTCTCTGATCTCATGAGAACAGGACTTTATAAACAACAGAAACAAATATTTGTTGGCTACTGGGCATTTAATTTAAAGAAACCTTTGGCTCTGCCCCTGCAGAATGAGTCCATGGAATTAACAGTGTAAGATCATACCTGAGCCTTCATTGCTCTAAAAGCAAGAAAATTAAGATCAATATCTTTAATTGAGGTTGGGTTTGAGGGGATCCTTCCAACTAATAATAAACACGGTGTCTCTTGAGTTTCTCCTCACAAAATACAAAACACCAGAACTTTTAGATTTATTATTTGGCTTCAAATATTTTAATTACTCCAAGCTTAAGCTGGATGTCAGGGAAAAATGAAAACAGAAATGTAGAAAGCAGGGATAATGGAAAAAGATTTCTTAATGGAGTCACCAACATTATATTTATCTCAAGGTAACATAAATCAGACTTCAGTTGTGTCTGGGAGGTGTCTTTCCTGCCTAACCTGTCCTTCCAGAGGTCCTACACTGTTTACTCCAGTACCCATCTGGCCTTTAGGCTGGACATTTCCCTGATGTTTAATCTGAATTTTCCTTGCAGTTTCATCACAGAAATTCTTCTGTTCCCTCCTGATGGGAGGACACTGCCCAGCTTTCCTTCCACAGAGGGCAGAGCTGGAGCTGATGGCTTGGAGGTTCTGAAAGAACTTTATCCATATGTGAAGATATTTCCTCTTCCTCACCATCCCCCTTAGATAAACCCATCCTTAACTTCCCACATGTGAAGATATTTCCCCTCCCTCACCATCCCTCTTAGATTAACCCAGCTCCATCTTTAACCCAGGCTTCCCTCATGCTCCATTTTTTCTGTAATTTTGGCCACATTTCCCCCCAGAATTCCCTTCAGTCCCAGGCAGATATTCCAGCTGTGGAGTTAAGGAGCCTTGAAGAATTGCCCCACATTGAAGATGTGTGTTCCTGCTCATTTATCCAGATTTTCTCTCTGTTTCTCTGTGTTTCTAACCCACCAGCACAGCTCCTGCCCACATCTCCCCTCCTTCCCCACCCACCTTATCTGCAGAAGGGAGCTGGATATGATTTGTTCTCAGAACATCCATGCTGCTTCTTCTCTTATCATCCTTTATCTTCTGAGTGCTCCAATAGATTGGCTGACTGTTTATCCTGGCATCTTCCTGGGCACAGAGCAGGAAATGATCAGCCTGTTATTATTCTTTTTCACCATTTTTAACAACATATTCCTTCATTACTGTCATTTTTTTGTCTAACACCAGAGGCACATTATCTTCCCAGAGAGTGTCTATTGTTCTGTGTGTGCCAGGGTTTAATCCACAGAGGGATGGAGAAGAAAGGATTGAATTTCAGCTGCTCCTGAGTGAGGATGACAATCCCAGTGTGCAGGGGATCAGTGATATCACAAAAATTGATCTTTAATAAATAGACTGAGAGTCTGAGTGTATCCTGCAGCAGACAGTGCAAGCAGAGGCTCTGTGTTATGTACATTATTTCAGAGGATATGCACAATCCCATCCTGAAAATAGATTTGATATCTTTCACTTTCCTGCACTTCTGGGCTTCAGCTCCAGAGACTTCTAATGATAATTCTCAAATGCCTGCCCAAGAGAGCAAAAAGAAGGAAATCTATTCATATAGTTCAGTTCCTTCAGTCATTAAACCAGGAAAAAAATTGCTGCTTTGAGGATTGCTAAGCAGTCAGAGAATAAATCTGTTTGTGGATTATTAATTGCAAAGTAAAAGCTAATTTTGCAATGGGTGAACAAGATCTGCCTTTTGTGTTGGTGGTTTTGGAGTGGCTGAAGTCAGAACTACAAACATTTGTAAACCAGCCCTGCATCCTGCTTTATTTTGAATTCCTGAGAGTATAAACTAACACCAAGAGGATAATGGTATCAAGGGAAATGAAAGATTTGCTGTAATCTGGAGACCAGTTCAGCTGAAGGTGGACAGTTGGTGTTGGAGCAGTGCAATATCTGATATTTTGTACACCTGAGGTGATATTGTCTGACTCACAAAGCTGTGAATCTGCTCATTTAAGCAGATCTGGTAATAACAATCATTATACTGGCATATTAAGAAATATTTAATTTTTAGTTGGCCCTGAGTCCTTCACAATGGCTCCCCTCAAGCACATCAGTGAGATTCAGGTGCACAAAATGTTCCCAACACACTGATTTTAGCTATAAATATTTTCTCTGAAGCTATTTCCTAAATATTTCTCAACTACTACCAGGGGAGGTAGTATGAGACTTTCTCAATTTACAGCACAGCCCGTTTGGATGGAGTTACCACGAGCAGATAAAATATCTGCTGATTTGCTTCCAGGTACCATTCAAGAAAGAATAGTAATAAATCTAGTCAGGAACATTTCACAGAGAGAAAAAGTGAAGAAATTAGGTTAATACATTATTTATAATGAGTGATTTGCTCAGCTCTATGCAAACCAGAGGAACCAGACGAGGAGAGGTGAAATCCATTGTTTCCCTCGTTTTTCTCATTTTCCTGGCAGACTTTCTTAATTCCTTATTAAGCTTTAGCTTTGCCACTTGTCGTGTGGCAGCTGACAATGAAGAGCTGTGCCTGAACAGATGAGCAAACATCTGGCCAGCCCTGGGAGCAGTGCCTTTGCTGCCTGCTCTCACCCCCTTTTTTCAGCCACAAACTCCTTTCTTTGGGGTTCTCCTGTCTCCTCTCCCCTCTCACTCCCTTTGTGCACGGTTCTGACAAAGGAATTGCAGCTGGAGGAGCGCTGGAGTGCGGAGTGGAGAATGGATTCTCATTAATCATGCAGGTACAGCTCACTGGATAATTCATAGCCCATCTCCCTGCCACATGCAGGACTTCAGAAGTGATTAACCAGCAGCTCTCGCTGCTGTCCCACCACATAAGAAAGCGTGGCAATAAAAGAGGATTCAGCTCCACAGCACCACAGAAGCTTAAATTTCCCTGATAATAACAACAACATGAGCATGGAAATGGGAGAGATGGGGAAAATATCTCAGGGAAGGGAAAAAAAAAAAAAAAGAAGATAAGAAAACAGTTCTTCAAACCTGAAAATAAAAAAGCAGGAGAACATCGTAGCAGGAAATGTAACAAATTTCCAAAGAGAGGCTGCAAGAGAAAACACTCCAATCCCACAAGAAGCAATTAGAAGATCCTGTGGAAATGGTGCATTAAAAAGATGAGTCTCCAAAGGAATGAGCTGCTTTTTCCTCATCTCTTTTTTTTATTGTTGTTCCAATGGAATTCATCTGCCTGCACGCTGTCTGCCTTGTTGGAACAGTGCTCTCCCCTTCCAGAGGATTATCTGGCCTCTCTTGTCAGGGGCTGTGAATAAGCAAAAGCTTTCAAGGCTTCTGAAGGGGGTGAAGCACGTTTTTATTTCTCTTTGTAGAACACAATGCCTGTAGGAGGGAAATTGCAAAATATTGTTCCTCTCCAGCAGGCGTTAGAAGCTCTTGGTTTATTTACTCGTCTCCCACCTGAGCCAACCTCCAGCTTCATTTCAATATTCAATAAATGAGCTCCCACTTTGTGGTTTTTATGTGGGGAGTGGGGCAAAGAGAGGAAGGGAAATTAAGGGAAATTGTTTTATGGAGTGGATTGTACCTCTCCCTCTTTCTCCTTTTTTCCTGCTGTTTCTCTTGCCTTGAAGAGAAGGAGTGGGGCAAAGAGAGGAGTGGGGCAAAGAGAGGAAGGGAAATGAAGGGAAATTATTTTATGGAGTGGGTTGTACCTCTCCCTCTTTCTCCTTTGTTCCTGCTGTTTCTCTTGCCTTGCAGAGGGGCTTTGACCTGAAAGAATTTGGGTATCTCAAAAACCAGGGCACTCAGCCCTTGGGCTCAGACATCCATCACCTTCTAGATGAGTTCATGTTGGTTTAAAATGCAGCTTCCCATTGCAGTTCTGCAGCCCCACTCACCTGGAATCTGAAAAGATTCCTTTGCAGAGCCCTGCAACCCTCAGTGATTCCTGCCCTTCCTTGGAGGGAACTGGAGGCAGCTCAAATCTGAGTTAATGGCTTTTATGATCAATCAGCTCATACCTGTCCTATTAATAATGCAAATGGGATAGCATTATTGAGTTATGAGGAGCTTATACACAAATATTAACCACTAATACATTCATTAAGCTGACTAAAGTATTAATTAGCTTTGATGCTGCTGGATTGCAGACTAGCAGATAGTTTTTACCAAGGCCTGCTCAAATTGATTAGAGTGATCCCATGCTGAGCACTGTTTCCACAACAGAATTGATCTTCCTCCTGGATGAAGACAAACAACATCCTGAACCACATCTGGGGATGTTTGTGACTAAGCTTGGTCAGGGAAATCAGGGATGGAAATATCCTCTGGAGTGGTTTATCTGGATGGGATCTTGCTCTGAAGGGAATCACTTTAAATTCAATGTGATTGGGCTTAGATCCAGAAGAAAAGCAGAATAAAAGATTCTTCAATTTCACTGGAAATACAGAGATTTAGGCCCATGACTAAATGAGCTTTAAGGTCCCTCCCAACCCAAACCACTCTGGGATTTTTGCTCTCATCCAGGAAAAATGAAAGCAAAAACCCTACAAGGAAAATGATCATCCTAATGAGGTGGGCACTGTGGATTTCTCCACAGAGAATAAATAAATCAGAATAAATTGCCACCACAACTTCAATGCAGGCACTCAGTGAGAAAGGTGTAAATATTGATACTTTACATTACAGGGGTTTAAATGATTGATTTTTTTCATGCATCTTTGAAAGGGTCCAAGACAAACCTATGCAAGATATGCAAGATATTTTAAAGATATCACTGGCCTAAACTGCCATGGGGTCATTTCACTGCATGTCTGGAGGGTCAAGAAAGTCCTTCAGGGCTTGATGTGAGATGAATATTCTCAAAAGGAATATTTTTTTGAGATCAAAAAAATAAGAAAAAATTCAGTTTCCTCACAGTTTTCCCCCCAACTCTGGATGCTCTTTGCCTCTGTAATATTTTCTCATTTCTCTGACTTCTGAAAGTGCCTTTTCCTTTGCAGCACTTCACTGACAGTGAGTGGCAGTTGTTCATTAACCATTATCTCTTCTAATTTTCTGTGAACTAATTGCAAGGAGCATAAGAAAAGCTATTAGAATAGCAAAGCTCTGAGGGATAAGAGGAGAAAAAGAGCAGGTCAAGATCACTGCAATTTACAGCAATATTTCTTTCAAGAAATGTGGGGGTCTGAAAGTCAATTGTTAAAAAGAAAGCAGAAAGAGACCTGCAAATATCAATTCAAAAATCAATAGAAATGTCCAGTTTGATACAAAGTTTTACAACAATTTCTAGGGAAAATACTTACCTTATGACATGACAAGCACCTTTATTGCATGGGGTAAATGAGCCAGTAAAAGCAAAAATATTGGGAGCATATTGGAGCAGAGCAGTAGGACAGAAAAACAGGAATACTCAGGCACAAAGATAACAGAGGGGATAAAAAACCATCCAAAACCAGCCCACAAAAGAAACCCCATGTGAGGTGATTCTTGCCATCCAAAGCTGTTTTCTGAAAGAGGGAACAAGCATGGTAATCAAAAGGCATCATTATCTGGCTAATGTTTCCCAGAATTCGGAAAGAAACAGAAATAAAATTATTAAAAGTACCACAGGTTATGAGCACAAAGCAATTTTGCTCCTGTCTGCGTTGATGTGTAACCCCAGCAGGAGATTCCTTACAACCTGAGCTGCTGATGATTACAAATCATCAGCTTCATTTCTGTATCACTCACGGTTAAAATTCACTTTGGAGAGCAGGGAAGGAGGGTGGTGAAAATTGTAAATTAAAATACCTGCCCAAGCTCTTGTGTCAATATAAAAAAAGGTAGAAAAACTTCAATGAATGTTGGTGGAAAGAAAAATTTCAATATTTTCTTGTCTTAAAATTCTGACTAATAGGTGGATGTAGCATGAAAAAAAACCAAGAATGGTAAAAAAACAGCTGCATTGGTCACATGCAGGCAACAAGTGAGATCCAGGAACCCTCATAAATCACATGCACAGCCCGAGCACAGACGGATTAACAGGTGGTGAAACAACAGCTGACACATCCACTGTGATGGGCAAGAAATATGAGCAGGGTGAGGAGTTTGGACAAGCTTTAATTCAGCACAGCACCCTTTGGGAAATGGATGGCTTTGCAAATAACCTGAGAAGGTTTCTGCCCTCCTTTGGTGCCCCTTGGGGCTGGGGATGAATCCAGAGCCATTGTTGGGACAGCAAAGATGAGGCTGAGCAGGTGCTGGTGACCACTGGAACCAGCCTGAGATGGTTCCCATCACCAATTATTGAATTACTCAATCACAGCTGGTCTGACAACACCAATAGCTCAGGAGCTAAAATCACAAAATGGAAAGGATTGATTAGCATGAACAAATCCTCCTGCTTGGGTGGGGTATTCCTGAATTCCTGGGGATGAGAATAAAAACCCCACCTCAGTTAGCCTTGAAGGGCAGGTAAACAGAGCATCAGAGAGATCTGTCATCAGAAGGACACAGCTCTGCCAGCTCGGTAACCTTCAGCACAGAAATGCAGGATGAGGCGCTTTGAACACAGATTGGAAGAATCATGGGATGAAAAATTAGTTAAATAAATCAGCAGGCGTGCCAGGTGATGCTCTGCAGCAGAGATGGATGTTGCTTTTTTAATTTACTGAAAAAGGCACAATCCCTTGGCTTGGACTCGAGGCTCTTGAAGGTCTTTTCAGCCTCAACTTTTCTGATTCTCACAGGGACTGAAGGTTCAAGCAGCCACCTTGGGAAAGAATAAAATCTTATTTCACCCCTACTTCGATGAGTTTATGAAGACTTTGTAGCAGTTCAATTTATGGAAGTTGAATAACTGTGGAAGATCCCCAAGAAGCTGATGGTGACCAGGTCCATGGAGGGCATCCCAAGGAAGGAATTCCACCCTCCCATGAATCCATGGGTTGGATCCCTCAGGAATCACAGCTGGGGCATTCTTGCAATGGCTCAGGCTCACCTACATGGCCATGTAGCACCCAGTGACTCCAGGGCTTGGTGGCATCTGAGCTGAGGCTTTGAGTCCCTTAATATGAAAATAATTGAAATATTGAAAATACTGAAATATTTATTATTGAAAAATTAAAAAACCCACAGTTAAAATTATTGAAATCCTCCAGGGGGTGTAGCAGGTGGCACTTAAACTCTGTAAAAGTTTCTCTTTTGGTGATGCAAGTAATACAGATAAAAATTAATCCAAGAGAAAGGGGTGGGAAATCTGGCTGGGTTATTACAGTTATTTTCTAAGTCCTGCTGCAACTCCACCTTTTTATGAAGTTCATTTTATTTTCCACAATCCATTGTCAATGAAAATCCAGGCGAGCAAATGAAAATAAACCCATGATATCACTGAGATTTAATGATTTCCTGCTGGCCCTCTTTAATGTTCAGGACTCACTTTCTTTTTTAAATACTTACCAGCAAATTTGCTGTCAGTCTTTGGTTTCTTCTCCCCTGGAATGGTCACCTTTTCCTGTCAGGTGAGGCTGAGCATTGCCAGCATGAACAATTTCTGCCTCTCCTTGAGCTTGGGGTTTGTAGCTCTGTGCAAACATTGTCAGCCCTCAAGTCCTGGAGCAAGGGGAATATTCAGCTCCAGAAATTTCCATTCCAGGTGATGTGAACTTGCTGATTAACTCTGTGAATGAAAAGAGGTGTTTTAGTGGAGTGCTGAGATGACAGCAAATGAAAATCTGCCCTAAAATACAGCAAAACCTGCAGGAAATTCCAGGTACCCGCTGAGGAAACAATGTTCTCTTGAGCTGAAATGTTTAAATTAATATTTTTGACTCTTGCCTTGTTCTTCTGGGGTCCACGTGGTGGCCATGGCACTAAAGTGCCCCTATTAATCTGGATTTTCTGCTGCCTGGCTGCTGGCAGTGAGAACAGTTAACATCCCAATATCACTGCCCCTTCAAGGATACTGGAAGCATTAAGCTCTGAGGTCGGTAATTCACTAATGAGAAAACTGATTCAAAGAGAAATTAGGAGCTGATTCTCTCCTCCACTGAAGCCAGTGGAAATCACTTTTTGACCATGTGTGGCTTGGAAAGGTCACACAAGAAATCACAGAAGAATTGGACCTAAATTCCAACTCCTTTTTGCTTGTTCAGCACAAGAACAATTGTTCCTTATCCAGAGCCTGAATCCTTTGGATCTGAATCCCTTCTGCTTAAAGCAGTTCAGAAATATTTCAATAAATTCAGTTTTTCTAAGCCTACATTTTCAAGATTTTGGAAGTAGTTGAACATGAGTGAAGAATTGGACCTAAATTCCAACCCCTTTTTGCTTGTTCAGCACAAGAACAAGCAAATTATTCCTTATCCAGAGCCTGAATCCTTTGTATCTGAATCCCTTCTGCTTAAAGCAGTTCAGAAATATTTCAACAAATTCAGTTATTCCAAGCCTACATTTTCAAGACTTTAGAAGTAGTTGAACTTCATTAAAAAGCTGCTGCTGTGTCTTGCTGAGACCTTTCTGAGGTGTTCAGTTTTCATGAGGACACTGAAGAGACACAACTGAATTCTCCAAACTTGCTGCTTTAGAGGTTGTGCTCTCCAAGGGGCTGATCCAAAGTATTCTGAGATGTTTTCCCTGTCCCTGCAGTTGCTTTTGTATTTTCATGCACTGCTTGTGTGGCTGGAAACGTTTTTACACAACGAGTGCAGATAAATGCCAGTTCTGCCATCATAATACACCTGAACACAGGTAAGAAACACAGTGTTGTGTTTATAAATCTGATTCATGCAGGGCCTGGAGCTGCAGTAACTCAGGCAGAGGGGAGTTTATGCACAGAATCAGCAGAGCATCCACAGGATTATTTATCAGCATGGCCTGTGGAGAGAGCTGGCCTGGGGCATTAGCACCCACTTGACAGAACAGGAATAAACATTTCCTGAAAGGGCTCTGGGAAGGTTTATCACAAACACAGCTCTGTAATGAACCCATGGAATATTTATGCTGTACATTCCACGTGAAATATGTGAGAGCTGGCCAAGTAAAGCCCTCCCAAAACAAGGCAAGCAGGACACTTTTATAATGGTGATAAAACTGCAGCAGCATTTCTGGACTTTTATGAACCTTATGCTTCCTATCAGTGTTCCTTCAAATTATTTATCACTTAAACACCATTCCAGCACAATTGAAATGAATGTATTTCCATGGCAGACAGAGCAGACTGGAGATTTTGCTCTGCTCTGGGCTTAACAAATTCCAGTGTGCAGTGAGTGGCAAAAGTATTATTCTACTGTGTCATATAAAGGATTATTTCAGATGTTTGAAATAATGCATACAGTTAAAGGTTATGGGAGAATAATGTTAAAGAAATTCATTGTTTCAGGCTTGGCTGGTAATCTGAATGATAAAAAGGTGATGACTGTTACAGCCTTGAAGCATTACAGTCATTTGGCTATGATAATAGTTCTCAGATTTGGTTATGGCCCTAATATGTTACCTGAAAGTTAAAATCAGATTCTCAGCTCTGTTGGCACATAATGATCACTTCTTGTCTAGAATGTAATTTCTGAAAGAGAATAAGAGTTGATCTTGAGGATAAATCCTGGTTTATTTTATGGTTTTCCTTTTTTTTCCCCTTTTTCAGAAGAGCTAAACATGGAGCTTGTATTTCAGAGAAGGAATCAATTCGGGATCATCATTTCTTGAAATACACTGAGATAAATCTGTCTCCTGCTCCCTGCTTTTATAGCTCTTTGTTCCAAGCAGTTATGGACCATGGGCAGGCAATGTTTCTGCTGCTGGAAGCAATCCCCCAGAGCTGGGAGGTGACAGAGCTTCAAACCAGACCCTACAGATGCTTTGGGATTTGCTTTTGGGGTAATTTAAA
>JAHXMQ010003857.1:1958276-1971795 GCA_020466415.1 Ammodramus savannarum pratensis
GATCAAGAACCAGCCTGGGAGTTGGAACACTCTGGGAATCCTTGGATCAAACAAGGTTCCTAAGCACCCACTGCAAGTCCCTGCAGGTGAGGACAAGCATCAGGCTCCTGTCCCAGCTCTCCTCCATCTCCAGGGTCAGAGGAAGGCTGTTCTGAAGCCTCTGTGGCCTCCTCAGGCCTGGAAGCTCAGCCTGGATTCCTGCAGGGCTGCAGGGATAGGCCTGGCACAAAGCTCACAGGGCTGTACCAGGGCTGCTCCAGCTGGGCTCAAACACAGAATAAATTGTTCATGGATCAGTGTTTCACCACCCACAGCACCTGATGCCAGCACTTTGTTCCAAGCCTGGCACACCTGGGCAAATTTGGATGCCCAAAACGCCACTGGAGCTGATGTGGGAAAATGGGGAGCAGAGCTGGGTTGGAGCCCACCCCAAACCAAAGGAGGCTCAGCTTGGAGATGATCCCAGCCTGCAAGATGGAACCACCCCTTGAAGGAACTGAGCTGAGGCAGCTTCAGGGCTGATGTCACCTCCTGCTTTCATTCCAGGCAAGTTCCAACTGGCCAAAGTTTCACTTCAGACCAGCACCAAGCAGCAAAATGAGCAGCTTAATTACAGTAAATGAAGCAGCAAAGGATGGAGAAGGTCCTGGCTGTGCAGAGTCAAAGTGGCACAGCCAACATCACCTCCCTGTCACAACAGGGAGCTCTGAGAGCAGCTCCTCACCTTGAGACATCAATTGTCCAGCAGGGAACCTGCAACAGCCCAGGGCAGGGGGCAAAGGAAAGGAGAGGGGGAGAAATGCAGGGATGGGACTCTGAGGACACTTCACACATCTCAGGATTAGTAAACATGAAAAGAAGCAATCACTCCAGGGCTGAATGCAGACTCTGCAGAGATTTTATCTCCAGCAGGGTTATTAATAGGTTAGGAATTCTTAGGAGAGGCAAAATGCAGCTGATGAGCATCACCCACTCTGTAGGTGAAATTTCAGGTGAAATAAAAGAGCTGCATATTCATATCCAGTACCTTCAGTAACCTGCACTCTACAAGCCCTGGGAAATACATCTGCTGACTGCAGAGGTGGAATATTTTCCAGCAGGAAAAAGCCAATTTTGTGATCTAAAGCTTATTTATTCCCCAAAGCACATCACTCCCAACACAACTTTCAATAAGCTGGGTCAGGGAAGGATAAAGGGATTTCTGACCAAACCAATGGATCAGCAAATGGACTAATATGGCACCACTTATTTAGGACATTGGAACCCCTTGTTCAAACCCATTTTTTGCCTCATTTAGCAGAACAGAATGTGGGTTTCTGATATCCCAGCTGGGTGCCATAACCACCGGGCTCCTCAGTGAATTTCTGTGGCCAGTAATTACAGAATTATACAGAAATTTCCTGAGTCCCACCAGGAGACAGTGACAAGCCACAGTCCTGGTGTCATTAGCTGGCAGCACAGACATTCATCTCCAGATGTTGGCAGCTGGGCTTCACTGGGGGAAGCAGCAATTTGACCCCAAATGTCCTCCACCTCCAACAAGTATTTGCACCACAGGTCCTTCCATGCCTTTTTTTTTTGCTCAGTTCACCATGAAAAGCACTGAAAAACTTTGATTTTCATCCTCATAATGATAAATTTGAATGGTTTAATCCTTGAAGCTTTGCAAGAAATGAAAACTCATGATAAATTCCTGAGCCAAACCTTCTGACAAGCATAATTTTTTTTTTGCTGGGGTCCCACTGGTCTCAAAGACTAGAAAAAATACCTACTTCTGAATTCAATTTATTAAAAATAAAAAGCTTCTGTCACATTAGACTCTGCCTTTTGCACATCAATCTTCAGAATGTCTATGCAGGCAATATTTTGGATATTTTTTCAGGGCTCCTATGTTCTAATTAGAGGATAGTCCAGAATCAATCACCACTGATTTGTGGCTGATCACAGAAAATATCACAGCTGAGTTCAACTCCACAGCATAATAAAATAACCACAAAATAAATTGTGCCATGGAAGTGTTTGATATTGAGCAGAGTTCTCAGTGCAGCACAGAATTCCAGCTGATGTGACAGCAGTGACACTGCTCCATCAATATTCCATGGAATCCCCACACAGGGATGTGATGGGAGGGGACAGAGGGACAGCAGAGGGATTTGGTGACTCTGAGAAAGCCCCACAGGGCTCTCACCACACACAAATCATGGGGTGTGAGAGGAACAGCCATGGGGAAGATGGAAACCTGCACTCCCAACTCCAGCTATGGAGAATCTCCCAAAATCCCACCCTGACACCTCTTCAGATACTCCTGGGAAAGGCTTTGCTGACCAAGGGTTTTCCCTGACAAGGCTGCCCTCAAAAACCAGAACTGAAGTGCTCTGACAGTGAGTGAACCATGCAAACAGCAGATTATCAGTGGCCAGAGCCCTTTGTGCAAGGAGCCAGGATCTGTTTAATCCCTGGGGTGACTCAAAGTTCAGTGACTGAGCTGGGCTTCAGACCAGGCTGGAGCACCAAATTTGGGGGGTTGGGAAAAAATCAGAAAGAAGCCTGAGCCTCTGCTCCTTATCCCTTCAGAAAATGCAGTTTCTCACCTAAAGCAAATAGGAGGGAAACCAATACAGTGCAACAGAAAGGCTTAATTTGAGTTTAGCAGAAATAAAGCTTCAGAAATACAGCAAGCAGAGCTGGGAACTCCAGTCCCCAAAATTGCTCCAGATTTACTCAGGGATCCATTTAGGACACCTTGTCCTACAGCTCAGTTTTTGTCCTACAGCTCAGTTTTTGTCCTACAGCTCAGTTTTTGCCCTATTGCTGATTGCAGTGGCTTCACACTAAAACTGAATCAATTATGGCAATTTATTCCAGTTTATGTGAGAATGGAGCCCATTCCATCAGGTATTTCACATGTTTTGGGGTCAAGTGTTGAGAAATGGAACAAAGGAAAAGCATTTCTCCAGGTAACTTGTCCTTGAGATCCCTGTGTCTTGTTTCTACCAATATCAGGTGTAAAATGGGAGTGAATTCAGGATGATAAATCAGCAATCAGCAAATACATTGTGAAATTATTGTAGAAAAACATCACTGTAACCCAGATCTCGTTTTATAACTTTCCCTGTGGATTCCACTGAATATATCCTGGGATAAAGGAGAGTTTAGCCTGATCCATCATGGATAGTCTCATATTTTTCCTTGCAAATAAACCCTTAAAGGATGTAAAAGTGAGGCAAAGCAGAAATAGTCAAGAATTTTCTATAACCTCGAAATTTCCAACTCCATAGACACTCAAATTAGTATCTAATTATGATTTTTCATACAGATCTGTATCCTGTACAGCAAATAACCCAACATTTCAAGGAATCTGAACCATGACTTGCAGTCCCTGATGTTGAGCTGCACTGAGTGAAGCTTGGGAGGTTTCCAGGGCTCATCTCCATGCCTCAATTGATATTCTGATCCATGGAGCAGGAACAGTGGTTAAATCTGTAATTTCCATTGCAGCCTTTGAACTGTTTATGAGATACGACCCTGCTTGTTTATGGATTTTTTAATTGCTGCCTTAAATTGAAAAAGTTAGCAAAGCCTGGCTGTCAGGGAGAGCCTGGCTGGGAGTCCACTCACTGCTGAGGATGTGGAATGGAATCAGTGACAGCTTTTTTCTGTGTAAATCTCTGTTATCCTTTTCAAAATGATGGCCACAGGCAGGAATCAGAGCCAGCCCAATGATTTAGGTGGCCATAGGGGAAGGTCACTGGCTTAGGAGGCAAAAGGGTTAAATTTCATCTCCATCACCTGCAAAGTCTCAGTGAATTGCTCTCTTTTGTTTTCCCTTCCATAAAAGCTACACCAAAGCCTTCACAAAACCTCCTCCTTCAATATCAGCTCAGCATCTTGTACTGATTTCAGGATATTCACACCTGAGTGTTTGAATATTAACTCAGGTCTGGTTTCTTTGGGAATTCTTGCTCTAACATCACACCAGAGCACAGCCTGCCACGGGATAATTTTACATTCAGCCAATTTTTCCATCCTCAGGTCTCTGGTCTTTTGGAGCAGCAGCTTTAGAAATACCAAGCATAAATCTCAATTCAGTCTGCCGTGAAGAGTCTTTCACAGCACAGTTAATTAAAGAAGTTTAAAGTGTACTTCTTCTCCTTCCTCTGGCATTGGGCCTGCTCACTAATTCAAGCAGCAGATTCCCGAAATGCTGCAGGAGGGGAGCTGAAGTCTGTGTTCTCACCATTTAAATTCATTTTCATGCTGAATGTATCTTGTAACAATCTGGCCTTTGTTAGAGCTGCAAACACATCGAGATCCTCCGAGCCCATTCTTCCCCCTCTCCTTAATGTCATCCTACATAGGGGAGGTGGGGTATTTTCATTATGTAGGTGAGATTTAATGATCATTTCTGCTGACATTTCTATTGCTTCCCTGCAATGACTACTGTGAGTAAACACTCTTTTGTTCTCCTTTTCAGCAGCAGCCTCACAGACCCAGTATTCTGCTTCTGCAGTGGAAATGTAATTTATGAAAGAACTCTGCCTTGCTGGGGTTTTCTTCCCTTCCCTGGCACGGTGACTTTGCCAAGGAGCTTTACATCTGCCCTGAATGCAGCTGGCACAGCTCTGCCACCTCTGCATCATCATCATGAATGCAGGGAGTGATCTCACATGTGTCTGTGCTCCCAAACCTGGGGGTGAATAGAGGTGATTTATCCCCAGCCCCTCCCTGGCAGGTCCTGATTTACACAGGATCTGTGCACCAGCAGCTCTTTCACTGGGGCACTGTTGTAGAGCACTTCAGAAAATCAAAGGTGCCTTCTACTCCTCTCTGAATCCTCATTTAATTTGCAGCTTTTACATTGCACCAGTAAATGAAAGAACTGATGGCAGAAGAGTTCTAATAACAGCAAGTGTGCTTCAAAAGATGTGTGAGTTGGGTAAATCCCTCTAATACATTATGTGTACCATGTATTTTTGTTGCTGGTTTTAGGAATTTGCATATATTAACACTAAAATTCCTCTTGCTTTTGATAACAACCATGTTTGTAACCCCTCCATAAATTTGTTGCTATCCACTCCAAATATATTTAATATCTACTTAAGCTACTCCAGACTGTTCTTCATTAAAAGCAAAAATCTCCTCTCTGAATACAGATTCAATAATCCCAAATACAGACATCAACTCCTTCTTTTCCATCTTTTTTAGTTCAGTAGCAATGGAATATCAGAATATTCTGCTGCTGGAGTTATAAACATGACACTGAGCACTTTAACTCCTCTCAGATGTAATGAGTTTGAGATATTTTGCTTAAGAGAAGCTGTATTAATCCCACTGCCCAAAGTCAACAGACATAAATGAATTTCAAATTCAAAAACTGTGTCTGAAATTTGACTGCATCACTCTCCTGTCCCTGCCTGAAACTCCAGCTGCCATCAGCTGCCAATTCTACCCTGTCAACAGTTCAATAAACCTCAGCTCACTGTTCTAAAGCTTTCTGCAACTCTCCTCTGCTCTGCAAAGCTCTTCCCTAAAATACTTGCAAGGTGGTGGAGTCTAACCCACAGAGCAGCACCTGGAATTCTGCAAATTCCTCACCCAACACCAAGCTCTGGCATCAGGAATTACTGTGTGGCACATTGCAACAGGAAATAGATTTCCCTAGGAAAAATAAATCCATAAATTTGGATTGAAGGAAAATAAATGTGTCTTTCATGAGGAGCACTCATAAAATACATTTACATGGCAGCCTCAGCAGGTCCTTCCCAGCCCTTACAATGTCTTGTTTTCAATGTACCCACAGCACCAGGACTCTCCCAGCCCTGGCTGTTCCTGGAATGCTTCTCAGGATTATTTCCTATGCTGAAGACAGGACAAAAATGTTTATTCATGTTTCTCATAGCCCATTTCATCTGCCAGAAGCGTTTTCTGTACAAGAGCAGCCACCTCCTGTCACTGTGGGGCTGAGAAGGCTGTGGATGCATCCCCTGCCACATGGATTCCACCTGAGCATGGAGCTGTCAGATATTTCATGACAAAATACTGCAGGAGCTTGGAAATGCAGGATCTCATCTGAAAAATCCACTGCACTGCTGCTTTTCTCCATCTCTGCCACTGAACTACATCACAAAATCTGCTTCAGGTTCTCACCCTGCTCCACCACGGAGCTGGGGGAGTTTCTTGTCCTTTCTACTCCCTCTGGGAAGATTTTGCTTCTGATTTTTCTCTTCTTATTTCCTATGTTTCAATCCTGAATTTAGAACCAAAATATGTGCTCATATTTCAAGCTACAGGTGATCAAATGGATTGGTACAAACCAGGTGTTGCAGCTTTGGGACATGGTTGAATGCTGAACCTGGTTAGGCTGGATTAAGGGTTGGACTCTGATTTTAAGAGCTTTTTGCCAACCTTGATAATTATTTGATTCTATCCATAAATTTCATGCCACTTCTACAAACCTGGTCCTTAATCCCTCATTTCCCTCTCTGCCCTTCCTCTGTGCTAATAAAGCACAAACTTCTAGGATCAGTAATTTTCCCTGCTTTATTTTTAAGCTTGTTTTCTATTTCAGTTCCAGGGCTTTATTTTTCTCCCCATCAGTATTTATCCCAGACCTTGAATGCTGCTGACATCAGATTAATGAACTCACAGCTGATCAAATCACTTCCCCTGGAGTTTTCAAACATTTGCATCCATTGCTATTTTGCAGTAATAACCTGTGGGAGTTGATAGTTCAGTGGTCTGAAATCCGACATCCAGATTTAGTTTCTGTCCTCAAAACCAGGAATTTAATTAAATTATTCCAAGAAGAAAATACCATTTTTTTCTCTGAATGTTCACCGAATAACAAACAACTCATGGTTTGCCACGTGAGCTGGTTCTGGAACTGAGGAAAGACAGTTCTCAGCTTAATAATAAAAGTAAAAATTACAAATTCAAACCAGAAATGAAGAGCTTACTTGGAACAATCAGCTCAATTTCCTCTGACATGGCAGTTCCCAGCACGTTGGAGGCAAAGCAGCGATATTTCCCTTGGAAATTGTTGATGATTCCCCGGTTTTGGATCACAAAAGTTCCAGAGTTGTTGGATGTGACTATCCTGGGGTCAGATGATAAATCAAATGGTTTTCCATCCTTAGTCCAGTTAAAGCTGAAAAAGAAAAGGAATGTTACAGTGGGCAGGCCCCAGGACAGCATTTTGGTATTAATGAGGGGTAAATATCAGGTCAAGAGGGTTTTATCAAAATAAAAGGAAAAATTGGATGGAAGAAGAGAGAATTTATCCACACTCTGCTTTTCTTGGCTGTGCCATGAGCACAGAGCTCTGCAAGGACAGGGACAGACACCCACAGCACCTGCAGGCTGGCAAAGGCTGTGCCTGTAGTGGAATTGCTGCTTTGGAATGGCAAAGATCCACAAGAGCCTTCCCACCCTCCAGCAGGGCTGAATCAGAAGAAATTGAGATGATTCCATTGATTTTCTCCTTGCCACAGATCCATTTGTAGTTGTGATGCTGCTGGGGGATGATTTTGATAAATGCTGTTCCTGTGCCTGCAATTCTGGATTGAAATTTGCTTAAACTGATTTAAAATCAGACAGCTGGAAATTGCAGTAACATCAATTTAGTGGCAGATGTACCTTTCTTTTTGGTTTTAAGAGAATAAATAATTAACAACAAAACCATTGTTTTGGCACTTCAATGGTCTTCATAAAACTGCCTTGCTCCAGGATGGAGGGAATATGGGATCCTTTCTCCAGGATGGAGGGAATATGGGATCCCTGCTCCAGGATGGAGGGAATATGAGATCCCTACTCCAGGATGGAGGGAATATGGGATCCCCTCACCTAACAGGCACTACATTTAAATACACCAGGAAACTTTTCACTGATGCACTGACAAACAGTGGAACAAAGGGAATTTATTATCATGCTACAAATCCCCATTCAGAGCTCAATTAAAAATTACCCAAATCATCGTGATCTAAATAAAAGAATGCCTTTTAAAGTTTAAATTGTATTGCAAAGGAGAAGGAAAGGATAAAAGAGAAAAAATGACATTCAAACCAGTTATTAATTTAGCCCAAACACTATTCAGTGGTGAAAGCCTCTGGAGGAGTTTTTACTGTGTTATTATTACACTCTTGTTAGTCACATTTTCATTAAAAATCTTTCTTTTTTTCCACACTGGTGTAAAATGCACAGAGCTTATCTTTGGATATGTATCAGAATAACTCTCTCTGTGTCTGTCTGTACCATCACTACAGCCCTGCTGAGGTTAGGTACAGACAAGGTATCTGATAAAATGCAAATTGCTGTTTGAATACACAGTTTAATGTGGTTGGGATTTTTAGGGTTGCTGTGGAAGAGCCAGAGGAACAGCTGGGCCCCTCTGATTACCATGACAGAACCCATCTTTTGCAGCACAACCCAGACAAGGTTTTTTTTTTAAAACCAGGGGGTGAATTTGGCACGTGGCAGAGAAATCAAACATCCCCCAGCAAGGAAAACCATGTTGATACCTATTCACAGGGTGAGGGGAAGTGATGGAGCAACAAAAGCTGAATGGTCTGAATGGAAAGCCAAACCTTAACCCTGCTGAGGATGATGAGCAGCTTTTTGTGCAGCAGCTCCTGACAGACACAGCAATGTTTGGAAAAGGTTAAAAGCAAACCCAGCTTCTGTTTGCTTCTCCAAGCAGTACTCACGTGGGCTGGGGGTTTCCTCTGGCTTCACATTTAATGGTGAAGTCCTCATCAAAGGGGTAGGCAACCTGGGTGTGGGATTGCTCTGTGATTGTTGGAAGCTGGGAAACTGAACACAAAGAGGAATTGGGTTAAAACAGAGTTCCAGCTAAAGTGGGCTGCCCTCGAGTGGAGAGGGACAATGCAGTAATATTGCATTATTCCTGCAGAAAGTGAGCCTTGCCTTGGGAAAAGGATGATCATCACCTCCCTGGCATGGACAATACCCTCTGGTCACTGTCATTGCCTCCATGGCCAACAAAAGGCCTGGCAGAGGGACAGTGCCCACCCTGATTCCCCTCCAAACCCACCCAGGGCACAGGGGAGCTGCAACCGCACCAGAGCCAAAGCACGGAGCTGTGGCAAATTTATTCACAGTGAAGTCAGAAACTGGATTTAATCCAGACACAGATGCACACACATGAAGTAGCAAACTGCTGCCTCCATCCTGGATAAAACTGCCAGGAAAAGCCATGGACTGCAAGGCTGGTTTAATGCCTGCCCCAGGGTGCAGCTGCGTGGTCACGCACCGAGGCTGCACCAACTTCTGGGTCTTTCTGAGGGAATTAAAGTGTTGCAAAAGCCTGTGTAACAGAGGAAGGAGAATGTTCCCTGCAGTGGAGCTGGGATAATAGGATCACCCCATTGTTATAAACAGCCAGGAAGAGAATTAAAATGCTCTTTGTGTGCTGCTTTAAGTGCAGGGAGCTCAAAGCTGGAGTGAAAATCGGTGTATTGTCATATCACATGGCCTCAAAGCTGAATGCTTCCAAGCCCACCAGCTCCACTGATCAGAAATAACTTTTTATTATAGTATAAAATGCTTCATTACAGCTAATTAAGGGTTAGGTGGTTCCCTGGGGTAGGTTCATAAAAGCAGTGGATGCCCAGAGAGTTTGTCCTGTGCTTTACAGTCACAGCTCCACTTTGGCTTTATTGAAACACAAGGAGCCAATGCAGCTCCTTCCTGAAAAAAAATCCCAAAAACCTCTACTTCCCAATGCAAATTTGGATAGTTTTACAAAAATATCCTATAAACCTGCTTGGTTGGCTTTCTCTTTGCAGCCAGGGCTATTGGCAGGCTCCAGAGTGCTAACAGCTCATGGCAGATCCACAGGATGCCCTGAAACTGGCCCATGTCCTACTCTGAGACCCTGAAATGAGCCTAAATTTATTCTTCCTTAAATTTACTTGTTTATTTTTCCCCACCATAATTAATAAATCCTAATACTGTTGAGTTTTGCTTTTTTGGGTTTTTTTGCAACCAAAATAACAAAGTAAAATGCAGTTTTCAACCCTCCTGTCCATTTATGACTGAAAAATGCAAAGCTGGGGAGGTCTGGGCTGTACTCCAGGAAGAGGGGTCCTCTGGCTTTCCTTGGATTGCTCCCTATGAGCCTCATCCCATATTTTACACGTGTCCTGGAAGCTCATGATCCATGTAAAACAAGCAGTTTGAATTCATCCCAGCCGGTGATGCTCCCCAGGGCAGGGCACAGAGTGTGAAATCCTCCTCTGGGGACCCACACTGGCCCTGAGACATCCACCTGCTCCTTCCCCAGGCTGGAATGGCAGCTTGCACGGCAAGGAAGGAGGGATTTATGCACATCAAACAAGCTTCAGGGGGATTCAGAGCCAAAATGAGGAATTGAAGTGAAGGACAAACCCAAACCCTCGGAGCTAAGCGTTGTGTTGGATGGCAAACACCAGAGAAATGTTATTAGACAACTTTACTGCTCCATTTAAGCAGGCCCAAACAGGACAGCTTAGCTTTTGATCAGAGCTGAATTTCCCAAAGGCCACATTGTGGCAAGATTAAATTCCAAATGGAACACAACTGGAAAGGAGGATTTAGTATTTTTCCTTCAGGGATAGCTGCAAAGGAATACCAAACAAAACCAGCAAAGTGCACAGCAAATAACTACAACTCACCTGATAATGGTATTTCAATAGCTGCTGCCAAACTCAATACAAAGAAAAACCGGCATATGGTGATGCCTTTTGTGCTTAATAGCATCTCCATCACTCTTCTGTAAACAAGGAGTCCAAACAGAATGAGAGATACCTTATGCTTCTGCTCACTGTCACTTCAAATCAGGCACAGGGATGTGAGAGTGGGAGTCTGGTGAGGAGAACAAACAGCAATATTAGCCTGGTGGGTCTGACACAGTTATAAAATTAAAGCAATGCTTCAGGTTTGCAGCTAAATTGCACTAAATGGTCCATTTTCCTCTCATCCCATCCTTCAGGAGCAACCTGTATTTAAATTCTAACAAAAAAAACACATGCACAAAAGTACAGCTCTATTGTAGCACTGAAATATATTTTTTTTCTTCTGTTTGGCAATTAAAAGTAGGGATGGTTTAGAATATGGTGTCTTTCTAATCATTCCAGTTCATAAATTTTTCTAATGAGAGTTATGTAAGTTGGAAAGTAATGTAACAGATCTAATGAGAGAAATTTGGTACACTAATGACCTTGTTCATGAATCTCATCTGTCTTTTATCTTTCATTTGTACTCAAAGAAGGACACAATCTCATTTAGTTCATTACTAGGAAGCAGAACATGAAACCTTTTCTTTCCCTCCCAGTCCCAGAACTGCTCTATGCGGGTTTTACACATTCCATTGGACACCCTTAGGTTCTGAATGACAAGGTGAAAATGTTGGGTAGCTGCAAAAAGGAGACAGATCCAGCTCTAAGTGAAATTCACAGAGAAGATAAGGAGAGAATTCTGATTTAGATGAAAAATCAGAGAGGAATTGTTCCCTGTGAGGGTGGGCAGGCCCCGGCACAGGTGCCCAGGGAAGCTGTGGCTGCCCCTGGACCCCTGGCAATTCCCTGGGTCAGGGTGGACACTGGGGCTTGGAGCAGCCAGGGATGGTGGAAGGTGTCCCTGCCCATGGCAGGGAGTGGGAGAAGATGATTTTTAAGGCCCTTTCCAACCAAAAGCACTCTGGAATTCTGCAGAAGTAGGCGCACAGAGGATTCTGATCACCAGCTTCATCCACTGTCCCTGAGTGAATTATTAACTACCACAAGCTGTGTTCACCTCTCACAGCACTAAGGGACATCAGTCCCAGGAGAATTCAGACTTCACTTGACAGGATAACCGTGAAAGAACAATTCTGAAGACAAGGCCACAGTGCAGCAGCCATGGATCCACCAGGCAGGCCGGGCTGGCATGGCCTGGCCTGCTCTGCTCCACGGGCACAGCTCACCAGGGCAGTGCCCTGGCAGCCCAGCTGAGCCTGCCTCACACAGCTCTGGTATCTTTGCACACTCCAGCCCGCTAATCCAGGGATCAGAAAAGCAATCCTGGGATCACAGGAGCAGTTGGCATGTGGGGACAGCAGGAGGTGGCACTGTGCATGGCTGGGCTGGCCTAGCACAGCTGGGGCAGAGGCAGAGCTCAGGCCACAGCCTCACCCTCCAGCCCATGGGGGTTTTCTCCTCATGGCTGCTTTTCCCTGCAAACAGAGATGTTTTCCCCCAGCACATTCCCTCTCACAGCTGGTGCTGTGGCCCTCCCTCCAGGACGAGTTGTGTTCACACCAGCCCACAGAAAGTTGCTGGAAGTTCACATCTGTGAGACCAAAACCCCCAGCTGGGGATTGCAATTGGCCAACGAGGGGCAGGCGACAGACACCATAATCACATAAGCCTCATTTGTTTAGAAATGAGGCTAAAAACCAGATGTCTTTTAAGTATCTTAGGCCCAGAGTATTTGCTGATGGAAGAAGCTGACTAATCTGCTTAGTGCCCCGCTCTGCAGAAGGGCACTGGAGGGGACAGGGACAGGGGACAGGCTCAGCTGGCACCCCCAGGCCATCCTGGGTGTAAATCAGCCAGAATCAGGCAACACCAGCAGCTCTGTTCCCTCAGTTTGAGTTCTCCTGGCTCTGACTCATGAGCAGTGGAGCTTTCCAAAGCTCAGCCTGCCCAAACCTGGGCTGTGTGACAGCACAGGGGACACACAGGACACGCAGCAGCCACAGCCACCTGATGGCTGCTGTCACTGCAGGATGGGGCTGTCCCCCTCCTCACCTGCTCCTGGCACACGCTCAGCCCCAGATCTGTGTCATGGCAGTAAAACAGATGCTCTGACAGAAAACCCTCTGGAAGCAGAATTGCAATTCAGGCTCATAAAAACCTGCCCAGCCTTGCTGCCTGCAGATGGCACGTTGGTGGCAGCGAGAGCCTCCTCTCCCCATCTGCTGACAGCTCTGGGGACAGGAGCAGGCAGGTCAGGATGGCAGCCAGAGGCAGGAGAGCTGGGATTACAGGAGATGTGCAGCTTGCTAAGGTCACAGCAAGTTTCATTTTAGATGAGTGTCACAAAGCATTGTATAAATTCATATTAAATCCAAGAAAAAAACAAAAACAAGAGCACAGCTCAATTCCTTAACCAAACCAATTAGCTCACACCTTATTTTTTTCTTATTTTTTTAAATGAAGTGCCACAGCAGAGCAGCAATGTTCCAAGGAAGCAGGATGTCCTTCATCATGTGGCACAGCCCGCCTTGCCTCTGCAGGCTGCTGTAATTAGTCGGCCTGTCTAGCACCTCACTCCTGTCCCTGGCTTGAATACTAATGCTGGGGGCTGGCAGCAGCAGCATTTGGGAGCAGGCAGCACAGGGGGACCTGCAGGGATGGACTTGTGCACACCCAGCAGGTAATTCAACCTGGGGACCTCCCTGCAGCTGCCTTGGATCTCAGGTGGATTTTTAGGAGGGGATTCCATGAGGAGCTGAGGGAACTCAGCACATCAGTCCTGATGT
>JAHXMQ010003857.1:2033524-2045832 GCA_020466415.1 Ammodramus savannarum pratensis
GCCTCTCTCCATAAGCCATGTCTGAACAAAGCTCTCCACAATTATTCCCCTCCACAAGGCTCTGAAAGGCCATGACTAAGCAGCATCTCTAATAAATATGTATTTTTGCCTTTATCACTCAGACTTGAACCAAAACAAACACACAGACTGGTGTTGCATGTAAACTCCTTTTTGTATCTAGGGCAAATTCAATTGGGGGCATTTTCCAGAAAATATTTTAAAAAAATGAAATTTACTGATAAAATAAAAGCATCCTCAGGGAGCCCTATCCCCTTCCTTCAGCTGCTCATTACAGATCTTGCTCTAACAGTTTATCACACTGAATTCTGAATCCCAGGTGTTGGTGAAGGCTGAAAAATTTTGCCAACTGTTTTAAAATCAGTGCCCAGAAATTTTTCATCAGTGTGTAACATTTGTGAGGCTCAGTGAGGTAAAGGCAGAACTGCATCCAAGTAGGTTGGAAGGTGTTACATGAAAAGATTCAGAGGATAAGTTGTTAACAGGGTGGGGGAGAGGGGTTTTCTCATCATTCTTGCTTATAATCTTCCATTTACATAGTGGAATAATCTCAAAATAGGGATTATTATAATGTATGAAGGCCTAATTGAAAGAAGGTGCTGTGGTTAACTCAGGAACCATTTAATTTCAAATGCTTTTATCATCCCCTGATGTGAATCCACATTTAAACGTGGAGGAAAAATACGTGGTATATTCAGGGACAAACAAAGGTATTGTCTGACATAAGAAGCTTATGTAAATGTGGGATGGCAGAGCTCCTTTTGCCATAAACCTTTCAAATACCTCAATAAATCATGAAGGAAAAAAAAAATAAAAATCTGTCTTTTAAGGAGGTTTGCCATGAAATTTCACCTGTCCAGGACTAAGGACAGCACTTTTCAGGGTAAAAAAAAAAATAAAAAAGATGTTTGCTAGAATCTTCCTAGACAGCAAATTTTAAATAAAATATCAACTTTTGTGTGCTTCCATTATGGATCCACTGACAATTTGCTGATTTTCAAAGCAAGGTGACATCATGCAGGGCTGGATGCACCTGCATGGGTGTTTGGCATCCTTTCAGTCCCCCTTTACAAGCCAGTAGGTTTAGCTTTGCTTTTAAATGCAGAGGGACATAAAAAAAATAAATTAAAAGGTGCCTGTACTCCAGTGGCTTAAAGCCTTTGAATGTAACTCAGTGAGAAAAATGCAGGATCAGAAATCCTGGATATTTCCATTCTACCCAACAGAGCAGCTATCCTTCAGGAAAATCCTTCACCTCCTTGTCTCCCTTGCTGTTCTCACCTTTTAATTTTCCTTTTAGACCAGGAGTACTTTGGAGAAGGAACCATTTGCTCCTAAATATGAGCAGAATCCTTTAGTTGCCAGTGCTCTGCTCCCAGTTGGAAAACCAACAATTCTAATTACAGGGAGGCAGGATGCATGTGGATGCAACATTACTTTGTTCAGCCTAATCAGCTCAATTCCATCACTGGAATCTCTCTCAATTATAGGAGAATCCATGTGTGCCACAGAGACAGCAGGAATCAATCCTAATTAATCCCCACTGCCTGCACCATTCTCCTGTGCAAACAGAGAAGGGACGTGAGGGGCTCCCAACATGGGTGGGAATTGTGAGTTCCTTCTTCTGGGAATCTCTTATTGCTCCATCAGGAAAGGATTGTGCTGTGCCAAGCAGGAATACCACCAAAAGCAATAAAATGGGTGTTTCAAGCAGAAAAAGAAGTGGGAAAATCATCAGAGGCTTTTCTAGAGAGAGCAGGGTATGGACTCACCTCCCTTCTGAGCAACAGATCTGTGGATTCATCCTTGTCTAAGAAAAAATAAAGAAATTGAGTTCTTTGGGTTCTATACCAAGTGAGAACTTCATAAAATAATTTCTTCTTCCAGGCAGAAAAGATGAAATTTTGTAATTTCAAAAGGAAATTTGCTCCTTCAGAGCAACGGATTTGTGGATTCATCCTTGTCTAAGAAAAAATAAAGAAATTGTGTTCTCTGGGTTCTATACCAAGTGAGAACTTCATGAAATCATTTCCTCTTCCTGACAGAAAAGATGAAATTTTGTCATTTCAAAAGGAAATTTGCTCCTTCTGAGCAACGCATGCGTGGATTCATCCTTGTCTAAAAAAAAATAAAGAAAGAAATGGAGTTCTTTGGGTTCTATACCAAGTGAGAACTTCATGAAATCATTTCCTCTTCCTGGCAGAAAAGATGAAATTTTGTGTCCTCAGTAAATCCCATCACAAATGGGTACCAAACCAAATCCCCCAAGGGTGAGCAGTGGGTTTTCTCAGCTCTCATGGAGCAGGAGGGAGCTGTGAGCACTGGGTGGAAGGGGCAGGATCAGGTCACCAGCAGTGCCCCACACCTGGCAGCACCTCCTGGTTCACCCTGCAGCCACCCCCAGGCCCCCAGGGGAAACAGGGAATTGCTTTGGTCCCAAGAGCATCAATGGTGACATGCACAGACAATTTTAGAGTGCTCCAAGTACCTCTTGAGCATCCCTGGCAATCAAGCTGCAAGTCTGTGTGTACTCTCACAAAATGAGGGAGTGAATGGGTTGCAGTTGTTCCCTTTAATCATCTTTATTTGGATATTAGGGCCCTCAATGTGCTGCTTCCTGCACTGAAGTCAATTTGAGCTGAAAAAGGCACGGAGCAGTGGCTCCCCAAAGAGGAGACCCCATGGAAAGGGGTTTGTGCTCCCAGCTCTGAGCCCAGCACACAAACCTGCTCTCAGTTTTGTCCTCCCAGCCCTGAGTGTCTGATCTGCCACAAACCCACACAGGAATTAAAAAGCTGCTGCACCTCAGAGAAAGATTTTTGTCCACAGCGTTGACACAAATCAGAAATGAGTGAAATTATTCAGCAGAGTTGAAAAGTCAAGAGAAGAGGGCAATGAACCAGAATGGCACCAAAACCCTCCTGCAGCACAGCACCCTCCCTTTTTTGGGGGCAAAGACAGAATTCTGCTTAATCCTGACAGGAATTGCACTTCCAGGAGTCATAGCCATATATCAAAACACACAGAAGGAAATATAAAACAAAACTAGAGGAGACAATCAGCAAGATTTTGTTTCAAACTTACAGTTGAGATCAAAACATCAATTCAGATTTCCAGCTCTCCTTGTCCCGAGGATAAGCTGAATGATGCCACTCTTCTCCAGGGCCAGATCTGGAAAATATACAAATCCTTTGTTATAATTTGACCTTGCAAAGATCATTCACAATGGGGATTATGGTGTTGGCAGAAGATTATTCTGCACCTGTTTCCCTGACATTTGTCCCTCTCAGAGGAAGTGCAAACACTGGTGACATCAACCCTCAGCAGTGCCTTGTCACTCCTGTGGAGACAGAGCTGGGATGCAGGCAGAAGGAATGGAAAAGGTGATGAAGAAATAAAACAGAAGCAGAAACTGGAAAGCTTTTTTCCCCCCATCCACCACTTCTACCAACAAAGCAAAACAAAAGATGCACAGGAAAAATCAATACAAGTGAAAAGAAAACCACGTTGGAAACGTGCACAGGGAGAGGCAGGAACGCCCTGGCATTTATTCTAAAGTCACACAAAAACCTGCATCTCTCTTTAAAATATTGGGGAAGCCTGGATGAAACACGTCTGACATAAAGGATTGCTGAGATGGAAGTGACTGACAGCATCCAGGGGGAAAAGAGACAGATGAAATCCAGGCTGCTGCAGCTGGATGCTCTGACTGAAGTTAGATGTTTCTTAGCAGGAGAGAAATGTAATAACTTTGGGAAGAAAAATGAATAAAGCTGGAAAGTGTCCTCAGAGGAATGAGTGAGAGGCTGGTGTCACAAGCACTGACAACAAAGCTTGGAATCCCAGTTTTCAAGTGGGGTGAAGCTCTTCCTTTCCTCCCTGTTAGCTTCCAACCAACCATAAATGGGATTAAAGGACCTAATACAATTATTACCTTTTTCTGGGTTTGTTCCCTGTATTTTCATACCAGGCTATTCCTGGTAGTGCAATATGAAGTTCTGTCATCCCTTGGCTGCTGATGGGAAGTGGGAACTTCTAACAAGTAATTCTGCAGGGCTGTTATTAAAATCTCATTCTATCTCTAATAAATACTGTCTTTAATATGGATCACATCTGTAACTCTCCAAAAAAAACAGCTCTCCTATGAGAAAAGTGGGTTTTATTGACTCAACAACATAGTGTGCCACCAGCAAATCTCTAGTTTCAAAACCTGAAACCGACATATTTCTTTTAAATAACCCTGAATCTTCTAATCCCATCTCAATAACAGCAATATGAAAAGAAATAAATCTAAGTTTTGTACCTATGTGATACCAAAATCTCGTTGGCTTCAGCTGGACCATAAACACATCAGTGACCCAAATTCCTGTTTCTGAAAAGACAGGTTGAGATGGAATTTACAAAAAACATAAGCTATTTTTAAAATACACCCCAGTTTTTCATCTTCATTCATTCTGATGCACATATTTAAGCAGTTTCCAGTTTTTCAGTTTTCTTGGCCAAGCAGAAATATTTATTATACTTGTAAAGTTTATATTACCCTGTAGCACAGCAATTTATCATTACTATACATGGGTGACTTTGCTGATTATTAAAATACTGTTAAAGTGAAAACTGTTCAGCTCACCACTCTTCTCTAATTTATTCCTGTTGTTTGACTTCAATTGGAATAATTCTGAAAAAATAATACATCAGGGTCAGAAATTGAGACAGGGGATGGACAGACAGGAAGGTGAGAAGTGCCTGGTTGGTGGTGATGAGATGTTCTGAGAGGTTTGGGGGCTGGATAGGAATGGAAAATGGGGAAATGAGGCTCAGGGGGGACCTTGTGGCTCTGCCCAAATCCCTGAAAGGAGAGAGGGGTCGGGAACAGGGACAGGAGGAGAGGGAACGGCCTCAGGTTGGGCCAGGGGAGCTCAGGGTGGACATCAGGAGGAATTTCTGCATGTAAAGGGTGTCCAGGAATTGGAACTGCCCAGGGAGGTTTGGAGATGTCCAACAAAGAGCTGGAGGTGGCACTTACCCATTAATGTGGGGATCAGGCACTCTTGGGCTCATTGGTCCTGTGGAGATTTTCCAACCTCAGTGAGTCTGGGAAAAGTTACCCAGGGATGAGGGAACAGGGAGGGATTTAGAGCTCAAAGTGTGTAAAGAAGGACAAGAGTATAAATATTCTCAATCTTTTTTCCAATCCAGTAAAAATCAAGGAGCCATTAAAGCTGGGAAAGCCCCCTGAGATCATTGAGTCCAAGCATCCCCCCAGCACTGCCAGGGCCACCACTGACCCATGTCCCCAGGTGTGTCACATCCACACATCTGTTAAATCCCTCCAGGGATGGTGATTCCACCACTTCCCTGGCAGGCTGTGTCAATGCCTGGCCACCCTTTAAGTGAAGAAATTTTTCCTAATATCTATAATTCTCCTGGTGGAACATTGAGGCCATAACAAAATGTGTTAAGTTCCCATATCCCCGTTAAATGCAGGAATAGATACCACAAACTCTTATTGTTTAAAACACCTCCTTTATGTCTCATTTTACAGCCCCTGAGGCTGAATTTGAGCTGGGATTTTGCACTCCAGGATTCCAACCAGCAGGGATTATTTATGGCTGAACCAACAACTTCTCCATGCAAGGGGCTGTGATGGCAGCTCTGAGAGAATGGCCCCCAAAAGCTGCAGCAGTTCTGCTGTAAGTTTTGTAAGTTTTGGGTTAAGCACTGTCCCTCCTTTGGTCTGGGAATCTTGTAAAATTAAAACATGCCAAAATCCAAATGCTGGTAAGCAGATAAGAGCAATGAGCTCATTATTCTGGCCTCTTCATTCCCCAGCAGTTACATTTCCCTCTATCGTTTGCTGTCTTTGTAGCGATAACTCACATTGGTTTTGAGTTGCACAAAATGAGATTTTCAACAAAACACTTATTTCTCAATCTGAATTAACCATGTTTTAGGTAATACTTCCACATCCTCTCTTTTTCCTGGAGTTGAACCTCAGGTCAAGTTGTAGACTGCTCTTCTCCGACAACAATTGCCCCAATCAGAGTGGTCGCTTCACTTCTTAATGAGCTGATTTTTGTTCCGTTTCTTCTTCTGCGTTATCTTAAAATGCAGAAGATGGTAATTTACTTTAGAGCACAGCAAATCCCCTCCAGTAAGAAATACATTCTTCTGAAGCCAGAGTGGCCAATAGCAAATAAAGTTCAGTTCTTTGGGTGATGTCAAAACAATGCCTGATGGAAACAAAGGCAGCTGCTTTGATTTATATTGCCTTCCCCCAGCACTACAAGGCAGCGCTGTGCTTGCCCTTTTCTCTGCAGTTGCACATTAAGCTGAATGCTTTAGAGATTTTCCCCAACAACTCCCAGATCTCTTTCCTAATCAGTATTCGGCACATCTTTCCCTCAGCAGATGCGCTGAGATTTCCCCCCTTTGTTCCAGGATTCATTGTTCTCCATTAACTGCACTTGCCGTTTATTAGTCCAGATGCAGGAATGATCCAACGACCCCGTGTGGGTCGGGGTGTTCACACCCACCCACCCACCCTCCTGTGCTCCTGGGATCATCACATATTTAAATGTATGCACCCAAACCAGGGGCTGCTTACGTGAGATTTATGATGTTCCCCAAACGTGCATGTGATGGCAAAATGGGATTTTTCAGCTCAAAGGGAGCCATCTTCAAAGATGGGTTTTGAAGATTTGCTCTTCCCCGGCTTTAAGAACACAAAAATCCACAGGAGCAGATCCTCAGCTGGTGAGAAATCTTGTTAGGATTAATGCTGCTTGGGTTGATTTACACCAGGTAAGGGTGTCAGCAATTAAATCTGTGCTGTGAACGATATGATTTTTTAATAAAAATTTAAATGTAGTCATGTTACGACACAATACTCATTTTAGGGGGAAAAGGAGACAAAAATTTAAGTATGGAAACACTGAGTGAATCCATTTTGGAAACACAGACAAATTGGTAGGAAATGGAGTGTGTCATGCTTAAATATTCAAACTACTGATAATATAAACAGGTGGCAACCATGTAATATAAAGTACATTAACTTGGAATTCTGTAGACACTTGGATGATAGGAAAATAGGGTTTCACATCATATTAGCCCGCTGGTCCATGAAATCCTACATCCCTCTTTCTACACTGGCTAGTAGTTAATTCCTCAGTGGAAGACAATCCCACCTCTCATAATGCCCCTCAGAAACACAAAATGCCAAAAGACACAAGAAGCAGGAAAATAGTGCAAGAAAAATAGTGCAAAAAAAGTGCAAGACAGCCCTTGAAAAAAATTGGGAAAAGCCAAAAATGAGAGCTCATAGTTTAATTAAGAGCCAAGATTTGCTGTCGTAGAGCCAAGCTCAGCTGGGTGTTGGTGGCTGGAAGTGAGCTCTGCTTTCCCCCTCAGGTTATAACCCAATTCCCCATCAACCCTGCCTCAAATTTATGATCCCAGTGCCCTTTGTAAATAAAGATGTTTCCACTTCATAAAGCCACGGGTATTACTGGCAGTCACTCTTCCCTTTCTCCAAGGGGGGTGGTGAGGGTGGCAACTCAGTGACCCTTCCTTGGTGACAGTCCCTCAAGCCAGAGCTGGGAGTGACTGTGAGGGACAGGTTCAGATAAAATCTGACAGATAATGTCAAACCCAGTGAAGATTTTCTTGGCTACCACAGAAATAACTGGGTTTAAATTAAAATAAATATTCTGGCCTATTCTGGCTGCATCCCTGGAAGTCTCCAAGGCCAGTTGGACACAGGGGCTTGGAGCAACCTGGGAGCCAGGTGGGAAGGTGATACCATGGCAGGGGTGGAAGGGGTGATTTTTAACTTCCCTTCCAACCCAAACCATTCTGGGATTCTGGGATTTGTTGCCTTAAAGGTGTGCTCACACTGAGAACCAAGCCTGGAGCATCATCAGAGGACTTCAAAAGGAACTGCTCCTCCTTCAGGCTCCTGCATTGTGTCCCACTCTGCCCCACACCCAGTTTGGGGTTTGCACCCTCTTTGAGAGAAAGCAAACCCCCACAGCAGCCAGGGGAAGCGTCTCAAGAGCCAACACAAAATCATATCTTGGTACCTGAACTCAAACCACACCATTTTCCCACTAGATCTGGGTATGGATCCTATAACACAGCATGGACACTTCCTTCCTTTATTTCCAAATGTTTTTTTTTCCCTAATATGTACCAATAAAATGACAATTTTCAATGAAATGGTTTCAGAACTGTAAACTGTTCTAAAAGCTGAACTCAGGCTGGAGCTAATGATGCAGTGGATTTACTAAACCAGGTCTAAGCACACAAGAGTGATGGGAAAAAATATCCTGTCCGATACTTTTTTAATAGACTTTGGATAACAACAGTACACAGAAAAGCATCATTTAATATCTTAAATGATCCATCTTGTCATGCTATGGCTTCATCTCACATGATCTATTGCTTTACAGCATGCTATTATGTATATAGAAAAAATAGCTTGTAATAAATTACCACAGCTCTATTTACTCCGCCATATCTGCTTCCTTTCCCATTTAACCCATGCCAGGGTAAGCCCATTTCCAAAAACATGGATCCTTCTCCTCATCTTTGGGAGACCAGATATTTAATCTTAGGATATTTAATCTTATTTTATATTTTCAAGCACAGATATTTGTGATATCTCTCCTGGATAGCAAATATTCAGGGTGTGGCCACTAGGCCTCAAGTCTTACTGATAAACACCAGAATTATGAAGAATTTTGATCCATTTTTGAAGATGATGGGCAACTCAAATCCTACAGCTATGAGGAAAGGAACAAAATACCTTGGAGAAGCTGTCTTAATTCTCTCATGTGTTTTGGAAGCCTTCTTGATAATGCTTGCCTTGAAATTTCTTGATATGGAGCTCAAACTTGGTGCTCTTGGTGCCATTCCTGCACCGTGACATTGCCAAGAGCAGATGGGTTTTCCAAGGTGGATATTTCTCCTTCCCATGGCCTGAAATTGCACAGTGAATCACAGCTGGGCAGAGATCAGAGAAGATCTGGAGATGCTCTAAAAATGAAGATCCCACAGAAGTGCCAGGATAGGGCGGGCACCAAACCCTTCCTCATTCGTGGAGCATCAATTCATGTGCAGATCCAGATCAAGGCTGTAATCTCCTGCATTTTTCAGTCTGAAATTCCTAAACAGCTTCCTCTCTCCCTTTATAAATGACAGCTTTTGATATGTGTTATCACATTTTTCCATTCCAATTCCATTGAAACCATAGAGCAGCATAACAAAACACAGAATTATTCCTGCTAAATTCAGCAACTGGAATTAAAGAGGTTTTTTTTTTTCTTTCTTTCTTCTTGAACATAATTGTAATATTCCATATTCTTTCTACAAAGAGCAGGATTTAATGGCTGTTATGGATTTTTCACCCCCTTAGAGAATTTCTGAAAAATTCAATTATTTTTGGGGACTGCTTGAGTTTCTATCTCCCAGTGATGATGAATTACCTATTGTAGTGGCTGACTTAAAAACAATACACAAAAATCAATTGTTTGACAAAAGGAAAGACACAGAGAACCTGGGACTGGCACACACTGCCTGTGCCCTGAGTTAAAAAATGCACCAATTTCTAACATTTTACCTTTTTAAACATTTTCTGCAGCAGCACCTGATTACATTGCAGCTTTTTTGCTTTCCCATGGAGAGTGACTTTGCCAACAAGATGATTTACCATCTAGAAATTGTAATTAACTTAATGAACTTTGTCTTTTAAACAGTTGGAGATTCGAGAGCTAAGAGTAATGATTATTCACAAGTAGCAGAGTTTGGTTTCAAACATACATATTCAGTGCCAGATATCAGCAATTTGCATCTCAACATTTTCATGTTCAGACCTGCTGCCTGTCGAAGGAATAATGTTATGCAGCAAATAATAGCTTTAGAAATAACAATAAATAACACTGAAAATGGAATTGAAGTAATGCCCCTTGTAATGAAGAGTTTTAGAGCTGAAATCTGATGCTAAAAGAACAGCATTGCACCAGACCACAGCAAGAGTCCTTCTGTGGAGCCCTGAGATCCAGCTGGAAGCCAACTTTTCATTCTGTCCATGAATCTACAAATTATATCTCTTACTTTGGGCTGAGCAGCATAAACTGTCAAGAAAAAATATCGTCAGCCTGGAGCTATCAGTACAAATTGTTGGGATGCCAAGTGCTGGGGCTTTGAGAGCCAGCTGATCTTCCTTCTCTAGAAGTATTTTATATTAATCTCATGCTAAAGAAATCCAAAGTGTTGCATTGGTAAAGTGGGATTGAATTCCTCATGCTAAAGAAATCCAAAGTATTGCATTGGTAAAGTGGGACTGAATTCAGTGCTGGGATTTTCCACTGCACACACTCAGCCTGGTCTCATCCCCATACCATCACAAAACCACACATTTTGGGGTTGGGTTTTGTGGGTTTGGCCATAAATTTCTCAGCAACTTTGAAGAAAATTGTGACTTTCCACAGGGAGTAAAGGAAGTGTAAGAAACACCTGCAATGTTGTCTCTCTCTGAGGAAGGCTCAGCATCTTCTCCAGGACAGACCCAGCTCCTTGGCTCTAAAATTCATTATAGGGAAGTCTGGCTCTGAGCAGGACCCTCTACAATATCCCCAGTGGAAAAGGAAAGGTGTGGGTGTTTAAAAGTGGGTTTAGATGGGGTATTAAGAAGGGAATTTTCCCTGTGAGGGCAGTGAGCTGTGGCTGCCCCTGGATCCCTGGCAGTGCCCAAGGCCAGGTTGGACACTGGGGATGGAGCACCTGGGACAATGAGAGGTGTCCCTGCCATGGCAGGGGTGGCACTGGGTGATCTTTAAGGTCTCTTCCAACACAAACCATTAACTCATCCTATAATTTATCATCCATCTTGTTGAAGCAATATCCTGTGCACATTTTCCCCATTGGCACAACCCTTTTAGGCAGATCTGTAATTTATCCTTTTCTAAAAAAGCAGCAAATGAAACCCCCTCAGAAGCCCAGCCCAGCCCAGCCCAAGGGCTTCCACTGCTCCAGACAGGGACAACCCTCACACCTGCCTTGGGATCACATCCACACCAAGGAAAATGAAAAACTGGGGAGGAGTGAGTGATACATCTCTGAGGAGCAAGGTGTTGAAATTACAGCTTGCCAGTTTTAATGGGTGACCTCATCTCTGATGCTTTGAAAATATTATTTCCTAAAAAACAAACATTCATGCTGGATATCTCTCTACCTTGCATGGCTTAGGAGAAGAGATTTGTCAAAAAATGTGTGGGTTTTTTATTTTAAACCATGCCCTGACCAAATTGTTCTTTTGAGTCCATGGGTTGCAGCAATTCCCATTTTTCAATTTTCTGTTTGGAGGGTTTTTTCTAATTATTTCCAAGATATTTCCAGTCTAGGAATGTTATTCCTGTTTTGGATGTCACTCCATGGATCTCCTGCCACAGATACAATCACATTGCCACTGAAAAGCAAGGAAGTTAAATCTCAAAGCTCTTACTCACTTGAGTAACCTCAGAGTAAAGGCAGGGGGATCCAGCTCCTCATTACACATCCCTGAAAGGAATTTTGTGACAAAGCCCCTGAGTATCTTCACTGAGGACCCTCCATGACCTTCTCCTGTTGGAGGGGCTTTACAAAACCTCCAAAAACCCCACAGATGTGAGGTTCTGCTTCCCTTCCTGCAGAGAGGAACCAAAGCTACCACTCTGCTCTCCAGCCCTTTAAAAAGGAATTTTCCCCCAGTGGTTTTCACCCTGCTGAGCCACAAAAGGGAAATGCTGAGCAATTCCTAAAGTAGGAACAAAAGTTTTCTCCCTGTAGCAGCTGCAGGGTTTGGATCCCACCATAAATTGTAGATTAAATTGTGGGCATGAAGGCATGAAATTCTGGTAATGCTATTAACTCATCATTTTTATGTAAGGGCTGTCTGAAATACAAAACCTTGCTAAAATATCTTCCTAGCACAGATATGGCTTATCCCAGCTCTAGTTCAGGTACATTCAGCTGCTCAAATTAATTTATAGTAAAGAATAACTACATTTACATGAAGTTATAGTAGAAGAATATCTTCATTTACACGAAGGCTTCTGCCAGTACAAACATGCAGATTTCCATGTGTGGCACACCCAAACTCCAAATTCCTCAGCATTTCTGCCCTTTGCAGAATTAAATGTTATGTGAAGCCCTTCAGGAGCACAACTGCAAAAAGAGTTCCCACCTTTGGACAGTTTGATCTGGAGCTGATGGTAAATAAAAACATAAATTGCTTACCTGTAAAAATGTACAGG
>JAHXMQ010003857.1:2100727-2113018 GCA_020466415.1 Ammodramus savannarum pratensis
CTGCCAAAAGCTGCAGAGGCACCAAGTGCAGCCCCCTCCCATCCCTGCAATAACAAATGGATATTGGGGATAATAAAGATCCTAAACAATCCAACAGCTGGGCAGGGGAATTAATTTTATGGGAAAAGAGATGTAGGATGTGACCACAGCTTCCAAAGCATGAACCAATGGATCACAGAGTCATAAATACAACATAAACAAGGCACCTGCAGCACTGCTGCTCCTTAGAATAAGAAAATTCTTATTCCCAGTCTTAGAGCTGGGCTGGAGTTGGTGAATTGAATAAAATTCTCTTTTTCCACAGGGTTCTGTATCACCTGGCAGCTGCTTTGTCACAACAATCCCATTACGTGCACACTGCAATTACAGCTATTTTCTCCAGTTTTCAAAATTACATTAATTTCTTCTCATAAAGCAGAACACATCCTGGAGGCCTTGTAAATAAAATGTCTTTCTTCTAAATAAATACCTAACTGGAATCTTGCCTAGATGCATCTGGAATAAAATATAACCTTGTTCAGAGTCTGCTTAAAAATACAGAGAATGATACACAGATAACCATTTTTACATTTTTTTAGTGGTTAAGAAAAAAAAAAAAAAGGCTAATTTAGTGTTGCTGTGTTAGAAAGAAACCAATTTTTAAACCAGCTATCACCAAAATTTCATCCTTTGCCCATTTACTGCTGATGTAAAATTTACAGCAGTGATTCAATATTAACAGAGCTGCAAAGACATCACAGGGGCTGGGCCATCCATGCTCTACATCCCATTTTCAACTGGAAAATACCTCAGTTTTTAAATCTATCAGTGCTCTTCCTTTAGGAAATGAAAGGGTCTTAATCCATGTTCTGAAAGTTCCTAAATCAAAATGGAATCACTACAGTAATTTCATAAATTCAAGTATTTATACACAGAAATATTTCAAATAACTGGCAAAGAAATATTGGTGTGTTTAGCATTATTGTATTTATGCTAGAATAAAAGTTCTAAAATATTCTGCAAGAAAGAATGAGAACTAATGATCAGAGAAAAGCATTTTAGCTCTTCCAAGGTTTTTCTTGATAATCTTGACAACCTTCAGTAGCATATTATGGGTATGAATTTTAAATAAAAACAGCTCCAGAAAAACTATGGATTGGGTTTTGTAAATGAAAGGAACACTTATTCTGATACTTCCAAAATATTTCTAATTTTTGCATTATAAATTTTACAAACTTAATGCTCCTATTAAAAATCCCCTTTCTTTCTGGGCGAAACACTTCAATGAAACATCCCTGGCCAGGCTTACACCCAACCTGCTGAGAGTCACTCCCAAGTATTGAAATTCCTTTTAAAAAACTCCAACCACCACATCAAAAGGAACTGATTAATACCTGGGAGAACAATTGCCATCATTTCTCACACAGTGCAGACATTTGAAAGTAGGTTATTTTGTTTTTTCTTTCAGAACTTGCTCAGTGCAAGGAAGCCCAAAGGAGTTGGGTTTGTTCCATCATTAAAAACCAACAGAACTTTGGGCCAGGTGAGGAAAAAAAACCTTTCAGGAGGATTTGTGGGGTGGGGAAACACAGCACAGGTGACAGGAGAAGAGTTGGAATAACTGGAATTACTGGAATACAGCTCCACTGTAAGTAAGATAAATTCAAATACTCTGAAGGTGAACAGAGTTTTCTCTTTAGAGACTCAGAGCCTCAAACAAACTGAAAAATGGGGTGGGAAAAAACCTAGTAGGGTTTTAAGGGAGAAGATTAGGAACTGATGGTTTATTGGGGTTTTGGCTTAAAAGAGCTTTTAAGGACAGACTCTCAAAATTAAAATTTAACTGTGTTAAGTCTTGCAAATATTCAGGAATTGAAAGTGTTTTCTCCATTTCCCATCACAGATCCTACTCCTTTTACACACCAAATTTGCAACCAGCAAAAATCAACATCAGCCTATTGAGTGGAAAGAAAAAGTGAAGATTTACAGGAGCTGCACATCCAGCACTGAACTCCTCAAAATAATTCAATTTTCTTCCTTATCATTCTTTCTCCATTTGGTAGAATTTTGCATGTGTTCTCCTATTACCTGGTGAAAATTCAAATGCACCCAATAACAGCATCATTCCCACTGCTGGCTGTATTATCCTTTATGGCCTAAAAGAACATTTCCATGGCTGTCCCACTTTTCCTGAAGTCCTTGCTGGAGCATTCTGAGAAAGAAAATAACAAACTCCCCATTCTTCAAAACTCCAGGGAAGTTGCACATTAAAAAATTATATGTGTTAATCAATAAAGTGTGAAAGGCCTGATGAAACAGGCTGCCTTTTTCTGGGACAGTAATTTTGCTCCATGAATTATTTATCAAGGCCCACGAAGCAGAAGCAAAGAAAAAAGTGGAAAGCACAGAGCTTACCTTATCACTCATCATCCTGCAAACAGCCACAACAAAACCATAATCATTTGCTACATGCTGGGACATCAAAGAACAATGGAATATCCTGGCATGGAAAAATGGGTTTTAATATATTAAAGAAATTAGTCCCTGGTGGGTTTTTCTGTGTTTCTTTCCTTGGAGAGCCAATATGATTTTTGCTGACAAAAATGAGAGTTTGCTCTGAGCTCTCCTGGAGGAGAGAAGTTGGAAGGGAGATGGGAAATGTGGAGTTTGCAGATGATTTCAGGCCTGTGGTAGGCAAAGGAAGGTGAGCTGGAAAATGACTTCCCACAAGTTGTGCAGCAAATGGCCACAGTTTGAAACTCATTATTTATAAATGATGGAAACTGAGGGAACAAAATTAAACAGTTTATCAGGATTTGGGCTTGGGTTATATTTTTTTGGTAATAATTCTCTATTTTTTGTGTTAAGGAGGAAAGCTGAAAACACTGCATAGACTGCACAGTGTTAATACAAATCCCTCATTTTTCTGACACCTCAAGTACAAATTACAACCTCACAAACTAAGACACATCTGAAGCCCTTGGGTTGATTAAATTTTTCTATCTACATTGCCTGTGTTGTTTTTTTCCATTTCCTTCACCTCTTTCTGCTGGCAAGGACACAGCTTTAAATGGAATTAAAATTCCTCCTCCTAAATTAAAATGCAGCATTCCAAATTGGAACCACTGCCATGGAAAACTTCTGCAGCTCATCAACCAGCTCTGAGAGGAGGCTGTAACACATTTCACCTTTATGGGGCATTTTTGGCCAAGGAATTGTGGCCAAAATTGAATTTTGGCCATTCAGGAATTGTTTGCAAGTGTCATTGCAACAGAATGACAAACAGGTGTCATTCCAAAATTCCTGCCAAAATGTCCCTGCTGCTGCTGCCTTGCTGAAAAGTGCCTGAGGAAGTTGCTAAAGGTTCTCATCAAGCCCTGATGTGCATGAGAGCAAAATTTGGCTTGTGACAGCCCAACTTCAAAGCCCATGAACGTGACATCAATATTTCCTGAACACCAAACCTGAAAAAAAAAATCTCCTGAGAAAAACACTTCCAAAGAGGGAGCAATTCTGAAGGAATCCCTGTTTAAATATCAGAAATAAGCACAATATTAGAAAAATATCACTGGAAAATGTGGCTGCATCCCTGAAAAACTCAGATTTGTTCATCTTCAGCAGCAAACTCATCTGCTCCTCATCTGCCCAGCTCTGAAAGCCCAACTCCATTTAATGGGGTGAATCCAAAAACTTTCAGCTCTACCAAGATAAAACTGTGGGGAAAAGCTTCAAGTGCTGCTTCAAGGATTTTTAGTGCATATACCCACCAGTTATTTTAGTGCATATACCCACCTTTTATTTTCTTACCTTCTGCTGGGTCATCCCCTTTTTTTTTCCATATTTGGGTATTTTTGTATTTATTTTTTAATTCTAACAGATATTTAATATTTAGAGTAGTGGAAAGTGTCCCTACACCTATTAAAACCTGATCTGCAGTACTTTTATTCCACATTGATCCTTGTGGATCCCTTCTAACTCAGGATATTCCCCAATTTTAATAATCCACTGCCAGGAGGAACAGGGAATTACACATTAATCTGTTTTTAATCAATGCTGTAACATTTATTTTCCCTTCCCCATCATCAACAGAACTTTGTTAGCGTTGTGCCCTGCTTGGTGTTTTGATTTCCACCCCATATTTTTCACCAAGGATTGTGAACCATTTATTCCTAAAAAATGAGCAACATTTCCCACCGGGCACTGACAAAATGCATAGAGCCATATTTTAATTGCCTATGAATATTCAAACCCTCGTTATTGTTCCTAGTTTATAATTATCATATTCCCCTGACAGAAACATGAAGCATACACTAAAAAATGCAATCCATTAAAAATGTTGACATTCATGTTCAACAGTTTTCTGGGATTTTTGTTTCTTTTTTTATTAACTAGCAAGCTCTTTATCTTGGCTATTAAAATCATTCCTGGAAGGCACTTTGTTCCAAATTTAGCACAGTGAAATCCTCCTGTAAAAAGAGTTACAACAGTCTGGATAAGCATTAACAGAGTTGTCTGTTGCAGCATCCCTTAAAAATTATGCAATATCATGAAATGATGTGCAATTCTCTGGAAATCCACTTTTCAGGAACAGAGATTTCCTCTAGCCCGGATTCCTGCACTTACAGCTCATTGTCCAACCAGAGTCCACCTCCTAAAATTTAAAATAACTTAGAAATGAGCTGTATTTAAGGTTTCCACATGCACCTGAGGAAATGATTGTCACTGCTGCCCTAAAAATGGAGCTTGAACCTGAGTTTTAATTGTTTAAGTTGTCAATCTTGGTCAATTTTGGGGTTACTTGAAGAAGCTCATTCCTCCAGGAATTCCTTGCACTGGCTGCAGTGGAGGAAACAGCTGTTTGTTCATGGTGAATTTGGAAAATGATGTAAATCAAATAAAATGTTGTAATAAAGAACATCACCCAGGATGCACTGGATGTCTGGAATCTCAGCATGGCCATGCAGGAGGATTTGCAGGATTTTCATCCTGTCCTTGTGAGCTGGATTTTCATAGCTCAGGCAGCTGAAGGCAGGGAGGAGCATGGATATTCAACAAAATTTGGAAAATTAATTAATGGCATAGAAATTAACTTATAGCTGCTTCTAAATCAATGGAGGCTTCAAATCCCAGAAATTCAGAATGGTTTGGGTTGGAATGGTTTGGATTGGAAGGGACCTTAAAGGACATCTCACTCCAACACCTCTTGCCATGGGCAGGGACATTTCCACTGGATTATTTATTCAGAACCCTTCTGCAGCAACACAAAATGCAAAATAATTGCAGCATAATGTGCAATATAGCTGAAGGTGCATCAAAACAGAGCATTAATAGCAAATATTATTGAATATTATTGGGGACTGACTGTGGCAATCACGCAATAAAAGGAATTTGTTCTGCCACATGAGAAACAGAATAAACTGTGTCTGTTATTCCCCAGCAAAACTTGGAATTTCCATGTGCACAATAAGGAAGGATAATGATGGGAAGGGGTATTTCCATTGCACTGAGAATGAGCTGTTCCAAACTGAAATTAAGTTGACAATTTGGAAACACTGGATGTGGTTACAGCAATATTTCCAGGATCCAAATTAGGATGCATGAGTTCAGGCAGCTTTCCCTGTAGTGTAGGTTTAGACAGAAATCAGACTGTGGCCATTATTTCCAGTCCAATAAGGTGAATCAAATCATGCCAGAATACTAAACTGCCTAATGAAAAAGGATGCAGAGTCAGACAATGATCCATATTTAGCACTGATAAAGCAGAGGATGGTACCAGTGAAGCATGAATTAACACCTGAGGCATTTTATTTCACTGAAAATTGAAAATTAGAATCTTGCTATTGTTAAAAACAGATGGCAGAGCAAGAGAAAATAGAAATCCAAGGCAGCAGATATGGCAAGAGGAACAAGAAGGCACCTGCATTTCAAACAGAACTAAAATACTAATTTGTTATGTCATTTCTGCTGAGTTCTGCTAAAGGAGAGCAAGGCAAACTGCCTCATATTTCTTGAAGGAAAGCAAAGAAAACTCAGAAAAGTTTTCTCTAAACAGGGGAAACCTATGAAAAGATCAGGCCTGGGGGACTTTTGGGTGCTAATTCCTGGAATTCTGAAGGAAATGAACCATAAGTGTCAGTGCCCAGCAGAAAGGGTCCCCACACTCCTGTCCTGAGATAAACAGTGACCAAAGGCTGATCAATCAGTGCAATGATTTTAAAAGCTCAGAAAACTTGAATTAGAGCTGTTGAAGTGAATCCTATAGGATTTATATGAATAATTTCTTACCCACTGCTGATCTCATACATTTTTTGACAATAATGTTTTCATGCCACTTTGCTACTGCTCAGCTTTTCAAACAGCACACCCTGAGTAAATTATTCACTGCTTTTCCAGCAGCTAGGGAATGATTTTGGTTGGAATAATTGTTTGCATGGATTGGCCTGCTCTGTTCTGTTGAAGGTTCTGTGACCCCCATGGGACACTTCAGGGGGACTCCCTGTGACAATGACTCCACATTTATGTAATTAATACAGATAATTATCTACCTTGGAGCACTGTGATGTCATCATTTCCTTTAGATAAGTTTTCTCTGATAGTGCAACTAAACTACTAATTAACAAAAAAAAAGGAAAAAAAAATCAAAATAAACCCCCAAAAACTTCTGGTGTGTCTGAACAAAGCTTTGGCAGCAGCAGCATCATGGCTGAATCATTTCCTGATGAGGCAAAAGCAAGTGGTAAGTAGGACACTCAAATTATTCTCCTGTCACTTCCAGGAATAAAAATCTATAGAGAAACTTTATACCTCACTGCCTAATGTGTCTATTAATATACAGAAATAATTTATCCAGCACAAAAAAAGGAAAAGAAAGAGTCACAGGATTCCTAATCAATTTGTTACTTCCCAGCAGCAGGTGCCAAGCCACAGAACAGTGCTGCACACCAAGGCTGGCAGGCTGCCTGTTCATAAATTATCTGAATTATGTCTTTTAGCACATTTGGAGCATTTAGAATTCACCCTGGAAGTTCCACTTTCATCCCCAAATCAGGTTAGTGTGTTTATGAGGAGCTCCAAACACCCCTCAGCGAGACTCAGGTACTGCAGCACAGGATTCACCAACTTGAAAGAAGAAACCCAACCAGAAAAAGGGAAGATTACAAAGTGAGTTTTATACTCTCACGTTTAGAAGATTACAAAGTGAGTTTTATACTCTCTGTTACCACAACATTACTTATTTATGCCACTCTAATGTGTACCAATAAACAGAATTAGGTCTGCTGCCACAGCTGGGGGATAGGGAGGGTGACAGTGTCCCTGGATATTTGTCCTTTAAAAGAAGGATGGAAGCAGCAGCTCTTGGAATGTGGTAAAAATCATTTACCTGGGTTTTACCTGCTCTGGAGCAGCTGTGGGGATCACACCCAGACCTGAATTTCCTCCACATCATAAACAAAGCAATATCAACCCACAGCCACCCAGCTATCAGCTAACAAACTTGACACTGCATTAAAAATATAGTTTAAAAACCAGCTAAAACTGAAGCAGTGCCATCCTGGTATCAATGGGAATTCAGTGCTCCAGTGGATTTTTCTCCTTTTGGACCCTTATTTTTTGACAGCCCCATAGTGACAGGGGCTACTGTGGTTTTCCATACTGTGGCCACAGCATGGGAACTCACAGGGATGTGTTAAAAGAATATCCAATTCTTCAGAGGAACACAGGAATATTAACCATGGGAGATGAAATGCCAGGGGATTGTCTGGTTCCACACAGGGGAAAAAAATCAAAGGGAATAAGGGTATAAATGTTGATAGATTTGAGCACATCCTGTATTTCACAAAATCTGCAGTTTTCCTAAACTCTGAGCTGGACAGGGCCTGGTCCCTGCCCATGGCAGGGTGGGAATGGGACGATGCTGAGGGTCCTTTCCACTCTGGGATTCTGTGATTCCACCCCTTGTTCTGTCATCATTGCAGACACCACCACCTTCCCAGACACTTCCAGCCCTTTCCCCATCTTCCCCCTCTGGAATCAGGATAATTTTCAGGACAGTCAGAGTGTTCTGTCTATTCACTACCCCGTTCCCTGGGCCCTCGAGTGCCAGGGGATAATAACAATAAATTGCAGATAACAATCAGGTAAATTATGGAAACACAGCATTGTATTTATGAGTCTAATTATGAAAACATGAAGTTGTATTTATTACTCTAATTATATTGTTTCCATGACTTAAGTGGCCATTAGAATTCAACATCATTTTGTACTTATGGGAGCAAACTGCTGATATTAGTCAAACAACACGAGGATGAGCTCATGGAATGGCCTAAATGATCATCCTGAGCTTGGAATTAGCTTTGTTCACTCTGCTCGAGATGTTTCTGTGTGCAGATATTTTTGTGTTTGCTCATTGCATGAGTGCACATCCTAATTGTTTTACTGCCAGTTTAATACACACTGCATTGTTCAGTGCATTTGTTTCTTATATCAGCTGTGTTTTCCTCCATTTCAATTATTTTGCTAACCTCACATAACCAGTCCAGAGATCAAAGACCTGATGTTCCATCCAGGGCAAATCACTCAAAACAAAACAACACAAAAAGGAGAAATAGAGTCCAAGAGCAGCAAATGATGTTTATCATGCAACTTCCAGTGCTCAGCACATTATTTTGTTTAGTTTTTCTGGTGTAAATGTCTTTGCAAAAGATGATGAATGTGTTTGCCATTATTCATATAAAATACCCGACTATTTTTTGCCAAGAGAAACAAGTGCTGATCTCTGCTGCAGGACTGAAGAGGGAGCCCTCGCCTAGGAATGGCTTGAAAACATCCCTGAGAATGAAGATATCCCCAGAAAGGTTTTTTATCTGTTAACATCAGCTGTGATATTGAGAGGCAATGACACACTTAATGATGCTGAGCTTCTAATAGACACAGGACTGGCACTCCCTGACTCTGTGCCTGAACTTCTGCTCAGAGATTGCTGCTGGAGCCACATTTAAACAGATCAGAAATAAATTTATGGCATGACTGGTGTGAGTATTCACAATGGTCAGTGCAGTCATGCAGATCCTCAGGTTTAAGTTTTAGGAAGCATTTTCATTTCAGGTATATTTAAAACACTGAAGGAATACAACACCCTGAGCATTTCCTAAGCAACACCAAGCCCTAGCAGGGATTTCACACACACAGAGGCAGAGGCAGGAACAGCAAACTCTGCACCTGAGAGTGGTGCCAGGAGAGCTCAGTGCCAAAAACAGCCAAATCCAAGACCTGTCATCATCATATTTTCTGGAAAAATCTCTTTGCCCATTATTCTTCTCCTGGGAAGCCTCAGAGAAAAATGAAAACAATAATTCTCTGATTTGCTTCTCCTGTGTTTTGCTGCTTTGGAATGTGGTTTGGAGACTGTTTATCCAACATGCAAATAGTTTTTACTTCATGAACAATCACTGTCCAGCTAGGTCTGGACTTTGGAGAGTCACGAGTTTTTCATTAGTATCCTTTCTCTATTCTTTAGTATAGTTTAGTATAGTATTCTTTAATATAATATAATAAAATAATAAATTAACCTTCTAAGAACATGGAGTCAGATTCATCTTTCCTCCCCACAACAGAGGACCCCAAAAATACCACAAAGTGCAGCCTGGCAAGAGCATCTATTGTGTGCTTCATTGTTTGCTCCAGGGAAACTCCTCTTCCAGAATGTGGGCATCTCTCTGAACTTCTGCACAGTGATTCAGCTAATTTTCTCCATGACATATTAAATTTATAAACGCCAAATTCATCACAGAATTAGATGAGAGATAGCACGAAATTCTCAGCTAAGTATGCAACCATTGAAACCACCACCTTTCACTGAAAAAATCCCTGAACTGAAGTATTGTCTGACCACCAGAGGGAGTTCAGATTGCTCCACAAATATTGATACTACTGAGAGTGATTCGGGAAAACTAATTAAATAGAAAAGCTAATAAAAAAAAATAAATAGTCAAAAAAATAATCAAAGAGTGAAGAGAAGGCCCTTCCTTAGATCAGGAAATTATATTACAGAAGGAAAAAAGAAATTGAAAAATCAGATAAAAAATACTACACTTTGAATTCTGAAGCTGTGATTAGGACGTTCCCTACTGATTTAAGGGAGCATCCCTTTGTATATAAACCATGTATTGCTGATAAATTTGTGGCAAATTCACGTTGTGGTCTGATCCTGTCTGCTGCTTATCATTGCAGGCCTTATCTGCAGCTGGGATGAACGCAGAGGTTTCCACAGATTTACATTTTCCTCCTTGGTGCTGCTGGATTGACCCTTGTGGGGTGGTACCTCCAGCCTTTAATGTTCTTTATTCCTGTGGGAGTCCCGGCAGGGTCTGAGCACCAAATTTCTGCTTTTCTCACCCTGCAGCGAAGCCATGGGGAGGGGGAAACAAGGGAGATGAAACAGCTGGGGACACTGGGGAGGAGTTATTTTCTAATTCTTTTACAACAATAGCAAACCTTAGAATCAAAAAGTTGGAAGAGACTTTCAAGATCATTGAGTCCAGCCCAGCCCCAACAGCTCAGCTAAACCCAGGCCCCCAGTGCCACATCCAGGCTTTGTTAAACACACCCAGGGATGGGGACTCCAACACCTCCCCAGGCAGCCATTCCAGAACTTTATCATTCTTTGTGTAAAAAACTTTTTCTTAATACCCAACCTGTATTTTTGAGGGCAATGAGGCTGGAGAGGGGCTTGGAATACAAGGCCTATGAGGAGGAATTTTTGAGGGAGCTGGGGGTGCTCAACCTGGAGAAAAGGAGACTCAGGGGTGCCCTCATCACTCTCACAGCTCCTGAAAGGTACCTGTGCTCTTTCTCCAGGAACTGACACAACCAGAGCACTCAGCCTCCAGCTGCACCAAGGGAAATTCAGGTTGGATATTAGGAACAAGTTATTTATGGAAAAGATGAATAAAGTTCTGGAATGGCTGCCCAGGGAGGTGGTGGAGTCACCATCCCTGGGTGTGTTAACAAAGCCTGGAGGTGGCACTGGGTGCCAGGGTTGTGTTGAGGTGTTGGGGCTGGGTTGGGCTCCACAATCTTGAAAGTCTCTTCCAACCCTGTAATTCTGTGATATATTTCCCTTGGTGCAGGTTGAGCTCCCTCAGGGGTTCCTCTCAGGGTTTGTGTGTTCCCAGCCCCTCTCCAACCACATTGCCCAACATTATTCTCTTCTCAGAAGAACACAGGAACAGAGTTCTGTGAGCAATTGGTGCCTTGAAGAGGCAATACTGGTTTGGACCCAGCTGATCCAAACCAAAACCCAATTAAAATCTCCAGCCCCCAGCACAGCATCATTATTATGGACGGGTCTTGGATTTCATGGAAAAGCTATTCCAGAAATTTGAAAGTTTAGGAACTATCACCAGTATGAACAACTCAATACACACAGCTTAATAGGCTGCATTAATAAAAGATAATTTCTCTGTACACAGAAAGAACAAGCCTTCTGAAAATTTCTATTAAAGAAACTAGAGTTAAGATATGGGAATTTCATGGAGTATCTCAAGGGGAGAAATTTTCTGACTTAATATGTACTCTTTCCTTTTTATTTTTTTAGTTGTATGTCTTTTTTTGATCTCTCTCTCCAAGTGTTAATCATCTCCAGGATACCAAATAAATATCCACTGGCTCCTGAATAAGAAAATTATAAGAAAATTATTTAATCTTCTACCACTGTTTTGTAGTTTTTAGTTCAGTGTCAGAGTAGAAATAAAGAAATAACTCATTTGTTATACTGAGAAGGTGCATTTTTACAGTCACAAAAGACAGGACAGAGGGAGTACTGTAATTCAGAAATGGAATTTCAGCTGTTATTTATTCCCCCAGAAACTAATCCTAAGCAAAGAATTAACAATATTTTTTCTCATTAAGCAGCCTCATGATACTTTTTTAGTACAGGTCCACATGACAGTTGATTTTAAACCCAACAATTATATTTTGCAATTATTATCTATTTCCATAATCACTTTTATTCAGGGCAAAGAAAAAAAATTAGGAACATTTATTTTTTCTGTTTCACTTTTCTCCTGGCAAGCATCTGGAGGAATGTTTTCCTTTATCATTAAAATGTCAGGCCCGGGAGTTTGCTGTTTGGTTTTGGACTGCAAACATTTCACAGCCCATCTCTGATATCTGGGCCACTCTCAGCTCTGCAAATATTGACCCCAACTGGATTTTCTCAGTAGAAATGCTGGCGGAGACCATGAAATGATTATGAAACCATTGTCAAGCCTTCAAAAGAAAACATTTCTGTGTCCTGAGTTTAACCTCTTT